>JAEMON010000002.1:13301222-13311228 GCA_030264115.1 Lygus lineolaris | reverse complement strand
CGCTCACCAACTCATGCTGCATGAATGGAACTTTTTCGAGTTAATAATAATTTAAAGTGCCGGAGCGTCACATTTTTCGTCCCAGATTTCGTCACATTTTTTGGCTAGTTAGTCCTTGGTTAAAAACATTCTGCGTTAAAATCCTAGAAAGAAAATTACGTATATTTTCAAATGAGGTAGCTGTTTGGTGTTTGATAGCTATTTATACCAGGTAGGTACCTTTAGTAATTATATTGCTGGTAGGTATTTTACCTTACGTCTGAGAATTGACCGATCCACTTTTATTCAATTTATCATTATTTTAATTCCAGCGAGTTTGGGCGTGATATCCACGCCGATAGGAGCCCTGGTGTCTGGCCTGCTGGCTGAGACCATCGGAAGAAAATGGACAATCGAGAGCACAGGCGTCCCTTTTCTTCTAGGATGGGTGCTTATGGCAGTAGCCCAAGGAAAACTCTGGCTCTACTGTGGCCGATTTGTAACCGGATTCGCCATTGGTAAGTAGGTAAAAGTTTATTATATTAATTTTTCACTCATACAACGCAATGAGCACCATCACGTTTTTGCTTCCTCATACAACCACTACCTACATCGTCCAAGAAGACAGAAAAAGTTTGTCTTGTAAAACCAAAATTTCAACCCACATTAGAGCTTTATGAACAATGTTTGGCTCCGTCTGCCTACGATCAATTGAATACTAAGTTTTACTACAAATTTAAGAAAGCATTGCCCCCACCCAACTTGGCAGACGTTTTTCAACGTATAACGAATCTAATCGATAGTTACGTACATGTGCTACATTACCTGCTTCAATAGTAATCACGAATTTTAATTAGCCTCTAATAATTTTCAGTTACATCACAGTTTTTACTCCGTAAGTTCTCTCGGTACTAGCAAACCTAATTAAACCTAATAATTCTCTCAATTGGTTACAGGAATGGCAGCGACTTGTTACGTGTACCTCGCTGAAATAAGCAGACCAAGTGAGCGAGGGATGATGGCAGCATTAGGCCCGGTCTGCGTTTCTTTGGGGGTCTTGATTGTCTACTCTATGGGATATTTCCTGGATTGGCACATCGCTTGCGTTGTATGCGCCGCTATGGCTTCATTCAGGTGAGCGTGAATTCATGGTTGCCTCAGTTCACGCATTCACTGAATCAACTCAATAATCGTTTATCTAGTTAATTTCCATGATTAAGTTTCATAATTATCGTAGGTTATAATATTATTTATAGGTCCTTTTAAATAAACATGTCAAAGGCTTCGTACCTTCTCAGTTCTCGTAACTTCGTAGGTAGGTGGGCACTCGTAAATCAAAATAAATAAATGTGACCAACCTGACCATGGCGCAAGAGTCAATGACATGGTAATGGGAATGATACTATACCTATATAATTAATTCAAACTATGGTAGGAAACGATCGAATTTGAAAGGCTTGTTTCCCTTAAAATTATAGAAACCGTTTGGTTGTTTATGACTAATATAGATTAGGCGAATGACTCAACTTCCCATATAACTGCAGTGGTTTAGGTACCTAACATGAGATGTTGAGATAAGTTTAGCTCCCTGACGAGTGGTAGGTACCTAATCAATTAGTGAGATGAAAACAAAAGGGGATAACTAACAGGATTGGTCATACATGAAAACCACTGCTAACTTCACCCTACCTACTTTCGTGACATGTCGGGTAGGTACCTAATCGTAGCGAAGTTCCGTATCGTATTCTAGCAAGTGTCACCCACCTAGCAAGTACCTAATCGCAAATCAAGCTCCATGCCAAAAATGACCCTAAACATTCAGCTTAAGATGAAAAAGTAAACAAAGACTGGGACAGAATGGTGTCTTTTTTAATATAGTTACTGTACCTATCTATACATTCAAAGGTGTACAGTGTAGGGGAGAGAGGGAAATAGATGCATAACCTTCCATGTGCCAACAAATCTGAGAATTAATGTCAATCTTCTAGTCGATAACTATACTTTCTCATCTTGATAACTGACATTTGATGGACCTTTTAATGAGGCTCAGCTCATGCTTATTCCACACAAATTAAAAAAATTATTATTCGTATCAACACCAACGATTGTCTCCTCAAATGTGAATATACACCAGGAAGAATTTTTAGAAGTTTAAAATAATTGGTTTTTAGATAAACATTTTTAGATTTTGAGGTCTTGGATGACTGAGACTTGAGACTGGTACCTACTCTTTAATATTACAAGATTACATTCCATTATGCCTACAATATTTACATTATACTATTATTTTCAGTATGTTCGTGATACACTTCGTTCCAGAGTCACCTCCTTACTTGGCATCGAAAGGCCAATATCATAAAGCTCAGGAAGTGCTCGTTCTTTTGAGAGGGGATGCCGATGAAGCGGAGAAGGAAATGACGCAGGTATTTACCTTTTTGATTTTTAATCATTTTTTTCAAATTCCTTATCATTTTGAAGTTCAAAATAATGTGGGTTGGGCACTTCCAGGTACCTACCTACTCAAATCAATCCTTAGAATCATGATTAACTGATGATAAACAGCGCCTTCAAGTACAAAGCGTGAATGTAGATACTGTCCAGCAACGATTACTTTGGATCTTTTTCTTGGCTCGTGACAAAGAGAGGGGGTACACCCTGTCGACACTCTACCCCGTATAAAAACATGCGCCTCCCCTGCCACGTCACCCCCTCCAATGACTATCCTCACCGGTACGTGAGACGATGTTTTTGTTAAAGGTAATGCGCTGTGCTTAAGGGTCCTGGAGCATCTCGCCAAGGGTGGCATGATGGGGGACGCGCTTCTATTATCAGGAACTGAATAAAACGTAGTGGAATTCGGGAAAAGTAATTATCGAGCACGCAGTTTTATGAACGCAGTATAAAATATATCAAAACTTCACAAACGAGAACACTTTATTATTAGACAAAGGAGAAAATACGCAGAATAGACGGCAAAGGTTACACATTGCAGAAGGCGGGAGAGACAGTGTTACCACCACATTTGTGCTACTACTAAAAATTCAATAGCTACTACCCAAAAAAAGATGCAAAATAATCGTTGCTAGACAGTAACTTGAACAGCTTTCTACTACTTCCTACTTACAAGACCACAAGCGATTCTAATTATTCTAAAGCGCTTCGACGGTAAAACAATATACTTTTGTCAGTGAATATTGGTAATAATAAAGCTATAATTTAAAATAGGATCCTTGATTGGGTCGGTTGACTCATATCAGTGGTCAACAGCCACTAAGCCGGTGTCAGCTGCCCCGCTCGCCAGTAGCTCATAGGTCGCTTCGAGTAGCTCCCTAGTCCCTATGAAGGTACCTACCTAGTTCCTTGCGCTATACTTAACCCAGTCTCACATTAGCCGGAGACAATCCTAGCACTCATGTAATCAGCTTAATAGGTACAGCATCATCAAGTAAGTACAAGACAAGTACATTCCACAGAAGACCTCACTCATCAACTTATCAATACCCCCAAATTGAACAGTAGGAAGGTACATAAATTATTCCTGTAGGTATATTATTCCTGCTTAGGTATCTACGTACATTAATTTAATCTGTGAAAAGTATAACCTATGTACCGTCTACACACTGTACTACTTACTTTGGTCCTAATAGTTTTTTTTAAATATCGATTACCAACCTAAACATTGTATCTAATGTTTTTCTTTTCTTTTCGAATAGATTCTTCAATCAGTGAACAAAACGAAGAAACAGACTTGGCAAGAGTACGTGGGACAAGTGAAAGACCCAGCAGTCTGGAAGCCATTTCTCATCCTCATGGTGTTCTTCCTGTGTCAAGAAGGATCTGGGATATACGTTATAGTCTACTATGCCAACGATCTATTCCAGAACATTGGCCCAGTGTTGGACAGTTCCGTTGAATCCATAATAGTAGGAATGGTCAGGCTGGTGGTGAGTGCCATCGGAGCCGCTTGCATCCAGAGGTTTGGGAGGAGGACGCTAGCCATGTTCGCGTCTATCGGTTAGTACCTACCTAACCAATGCGTCCAATTGTCTTTGTATAATTATTTATGGTTTTTATTTAGTTTTCAATTTGTTATATTTATATAGTCTGTATAGTCATAGTTTTTATTCATCTTTCATTTCTATAAATACTCGTCTTCGCGTTGATTATTTGTATGGAGTGAGCGGGACTCAGACAATGATCAGAAGACTATTTTGTCACAGATGTGATTTATTGATTCCAACATTTTTGGCTTAAAGTACGAGTATCTGAACCCATCTTCAAGAACATCGAAGTGGTAATCTAGCATGTTCATTGAATGAAGTATTGGCACCATTACAATTTCCAAATGAATTTTCATTTCATTCAAATATTTTTATTACCGAACGTAAGTGAGGCTCCTACTTGGACTGGAGGGCACTCGACATTTTCGTGATAGACCCAGAATTTGCAAATACTTTTTGTCGGCGACTGCGACTTTCATGGCAAAGAAAGGTAGCAGCCTGCATCAAAAACAAGAAGGTACCTATAACCATCAGATCTACTGTCTTTCAGTAGATGGGAAAAATTTATTATATTAATCATCATGCCCATAAGGTGGATCAATTTATTTGAAACTGGGGGGAAATGTCTTTGTATGATACCTTTAACTCAAGAGTTGCCCATATAAATTATACAATATCTACAAAACTATGAGAATTTACCCTAATTGCACACTCACAGCCACACGCAGGCCACTCATTGCTTGTGTTTGCCATTGGAGAGTTTCCTTCTCGTATAAGCCACTTAGACCAGGGGGTGAGAGCCGTGAGAAGAAAACTTTAAATTGTTCACATTTGTTATTTTTTTGGTAGGAGTTAGGTGAGCATGGTGAAGGGATTTTGCTCGATCGCTTTAAATTTTACTGTGCAAGACACGGGTTTAATCTCCCTGAAGAAATGATAGTGTTGTTTGTTTGGTCAGCTGGATGATCGTTGATTAACACACTCAGTGCGGCCATCCCACATGTGGGACACCAGCAACTCATATGTGAGCCACCTTCTATTGCGTTGTTATAGGCCTGTCCAGTGTAAACATAACCTCAGTTTTAAAGTTCGCTATATAAATGTTAGGAGATAATTGGTCCAAAGTTCACCCTCCGGTTTTCTATGGCCCTCCCCCTACAGGTTGGCTGGAAGTTTTCCGATATATGATCCGCACTGACTGTGTTAATCGCAGCTTTGTCAGTGTCCGCCCAGGAGGGAGAAAAACAAGCTAGACACTGCACCAAGAATCTATACCTACTTGTTTTGACGATACCTACCTACGTCAAAACAAGTATAGATTCCTGACAAAGTAGCTTTTTTTCTTCCTCCTGGCCCGCACCCTGTCAAAACTCCGATGAGCAGGCTAACGATCAGAAGGTAAATAAGCGAGGCTAACCCGTTCTTTTCCTTCTACAGGCATGGGATTGTCAATGGCAGGAGCTTCAGCATATGTCTACGTGTATGGACATCTAGCTCAGGAAGACCGCCCCTTCAACTACTTTCCTTTTGTTTGTCTCGTCGTCCACGTAGTAATGAGTATGATGGGAATGCTCCAATTGCCATGGCTCATGATTGGTGAACTCTTCCCACTCAAAGTAAGACCAACCATACCTACCTAGTAGCCAAGCAAACATAAAATAGGATACCTGCCTAACCAATAACATAAATTTGTTAATTTATATTTATAATTCTCCCTCATTTTCTTGTATTTGATCAATACGACTCCACAGATGTACCTGGAGACAATTATGTACTTATCTACTTATTCATCGGATAACATAGCTTGTAAGAATAATTTTGAAGTCCTGAACATTATTTTCACAAAAGAAAACTCAATTTGAGGAGTCGCAATTTCAAGCACAAAATACAAGAATGAGGACATAGAAAAACCAGATCGTAACGTAGTCGTACCTACTACATTTTAGATATTGATGAATAATATTAATCATGTACCTGATATTTTTGTTCTTAGGTGAGAGGAGTTATGAGTGGTATAGTGTCGTCTTTGGCCTACTTGTTCATATTCGCCATAGTCAAGGTCTACCCAAACCTGATGGCCTGGTTCCAGCTCTGGGGAATGTTGGCGTTCTTCAGTTCGATGTCCGCCTTCACAGTCGTATTCGTCTTCTTCTTCCTTCCAGAAACACAAGGCTCGTCTCTCATCGAAATAGAGAACTCCTTCCGGAACAACGTCAAGTCCAAAGACGACCCCGACCCAGTGTACATCTTGAGGATTTGACCAATTTCTATCAGTAAAGCTCTCAAATCCCTTCTCCAGTACCGAATGACTCTTACAACTCATGTAAGTCGTTACATGAGTGTCGAAAGTTAATCCTACAACGAACTCGTTCGTTCGTTCAGCCACAGTGGGTACCAAGTGAACGTAAATAATCCACGAAGCTATTTCGGTTCTGGAGATCGTACTCGTAATAAGTTCCTCAATTTCACTTCAACCTATTTATTTATTTTATGAAACAAAGGATGCAGTGCAAGAGCGGATGGCTTAGTGCACAACGAAGCCTTCTATTGGAAGTTTTACACCGTAATGTGGCTGTGATTTATCGATTTTTATTTTCTTAACGTAGGTAAGTAATGTATAGGTAGTAAGTAGACTGTATAGGTAGTAATGTATAGGTAGCATATAATAGACTGTCCGTGACGGCTAGTATTTTAATAAAGATAAGGGTGCGGGCGCCCCTCCAAATTATTGCAATAATGAAGCTAAGTTCTAGGTAGGGATTTTCAATTCGAAAAATGAAATTGAAAAATCCCCATATAACAAAAGTGGAAACACAGTGAAGTAGCTTACTATACCTAGTTAATTGACAACTGAATTACCTATCAGTTGAGAATGTTTAACCCTGTACAAAAGGCATAACCGTCCAAAGAAATAAACTAGGTACTTGGTACCAACAAATCAAGTATTATTAAAATTACTGTTGTGAAATAAATATTGTAAATAATGTATGAATGTAAGGATTAGTAAAATCCACTGGGCAAACGCAACTTGTAGAACTAATTTGGTTGTTGTTTATTAATAAGGCGCGGGAGGGTCCCCATGGAACAAGGATATTACACGACAATATTATGTAATATCTAAAGCTTTACATTAAGAACTAGGTACCTATTTCTGGGTAGGTAGTAGTAACAAGGCAGTAGGTACCTATTACTATCCAGTTGATGATAAAGGGATGGGAGGAACAAAAAAGTGGTAGGTACCACGTCAGTTCATGGATTCGATTCCACGTCCCCCTACTGGTATCATATCAATTCTAACGCATTTACCAGGTGTCAACTACAAGGTGCAGTAACTACTAAGGCATCCACTAGAGTACAGTGAGGAGCAGCAAAACTGTCCTCTGCAGATTCTCCTCCAGACTCTTCCCTCCAACCACTTCCATACCCTTGTTCAACTTTACTACTAGAACTGCTTGAGCCTCTAGAACGCGATAGACCCAATAACTTGAGAGGAGTGAATAACTAATGGGTAACTAATTAGTTATGGTTTATAACAAAATGTTTGTTACTAGTTAGGTACTTAGTTACGTACTCCTATGTTATTGATTCAAGTTGACATAATCACATTCTATTGGCTAAAGTAGTTCCAACAGTATTATCCGACATGGGTATTGACGTGGTTAGAGCCTTATTAATAAACATCAACAAAATTCGTTTCAAAGTCACGTTTCCTCAACAGTGGTAATACCTACAGGGTGCACCAGTACATCGTAATGTACGGCAGAGAAGTACAAGAACACTAAATAATGTTAGTACAACACAATAATGAAACTACCTGACAAGAAGAACAATTGTAAAATCTCACAAAATCAATTTCAAAGCCTAGCCAGGACGTTTTCCATGGACTTCACAACAAACGCGTACGCAATGTACTAGGTGCCTTAACATAAGTGCCTGTGGTCAGACTATGAGCTTGTTTAGTGATCAAAGCAGTGGAAACACGAACGAATCTTAGCTTCATTTTCTCCCTGTTCCTGGCCACCTGCGCCTTGAGTGTATATTACAGATCAGGGGTGGCCTAATTCAGATTTGAAAGACATGGAGTTAGTAGTAACTGACCCTGCCAAAAGCCCAGTGTTAGCAGAGTGAAAATTCATTGTGATTGGACTATACTATGCCCTGCTTGAGAACCTGACAAGAATTCTGAAAGGCTGGCCATTCGGGCGTTGTGTAGTTGTAGTTGAAATTGAGAAACAGCAGCAGACTATACCCAGTGGGATCATCACTCAGTGTGTCACCCAGTAGGGATGGTGGGAAGAATGTTGATATTAATTAATTTATTGTTGGTAAACTCATAAGAGAGGCTTAGGTCATGAGTCCCACCTACTACTTAATTTTTCACGCCAATCCACTTTTTTTTTCACAAGTTGGAGTGTCAGAGGTTTGATGATCGAGCTTAGGCATGGAAACCTCCGGCTATTATACTAACTATTCCAAAACATTTGGTCATGAAAGGACTGAAGGATTGGAGTCAAATGTCTTCAAGACCGATAGTATACTCACAACTGCTAGCTCACTCTTCTTGCGTTCTTCACACAAAGCTACCTGCCCCCTCTTTACCACCTCCTCATAAAACCTCTGCCAAACAGTAGCAGCACCGTAGTGTGGATCTTATAACCCTTGCCTGCCATTAACGATAGATATCTCCTCGGTAGTTCTGTTACTCCGTGTACCTACCTATGGTTTCCATAGATCATTGAATCCCTTTTGGTTATTGAATTGGTTACTGAAAACAACGGATCACCCTTATTCACTATCGGACCCTGTAAGTACAATTATTATAGTACCTACCTAGTGTTTATACTTGATGATTTTGAAAGAACTGGCATAATTTACATAGAAGATTCTCAGACTAGCTCATTTACTGTCCATATCCTCCATCAAATTGAAATGATGACGATGTTGTTAAATTTGCACAGTGACGATTCATTTAGGACCGTAGGTTGGTGTGCTTGATAATGGTTCGTCCCAATTAAAACTCAGGATCATCCACCCTTCAGGAAATATGTACCTTTAAGTATGAACATAATATATATGTTGATGATGTATTTCCGAAAAACCTAATATCAATATAGCATGTTGTACATAAATAAAATATTTATGTATACCTACTTATCCTAATAAGTATGTATATAAAGGTTACTAAATATGTAAATTTGTGTAAATAAAATAAATCTTTTATTTGGAATCTTTTTCGCTATAAATGACAAAGAACCCACTCTGAAATGGTAGCTTTGAGAGTGACATATATTTTATATAATCACTAAGACCTGCTGACTACACACAATTTCTTGAACCACCAATAAGGACAGAAAGTTTAGCAAACAAGCCTGTAGTGACCACCCATGTGTGCTACAAGCAAACAAATGATAACATCAAAATATAACAGGAAACGAAGTTGACACCCTTTCAAAAAATGGGTGAATACATAAATATATGCAATTTACTACAAGGCATTAGGGCCATATCACACAGGTGGTTTTCAGCATTTTTCCGGCTTGAAGTTGAAGAGGATGAGTCAGCTTTTTCCCAAAGGTCAACATTGTGACACACATCCCCCACAGCATGGTGCGCATTCTGGCGGAGCTTCTTTTCAGGCCTCGGACAGATTTAGAACACATGTTCTAATTTTCTCTAACGCCATTTTGTGCAGGAAAAAAATCTGGCAGGCAACCCTTGGAAAGGTAACAACATGGAAATAGGAATAGAATGGAAGCGACCTCACCAGCGGTTGACCACTTTGCGTTGGTGTTTGATACCACTTCGGCAGATTGCCTACCATGTTGAAGGCACCACCACACTAGTCCTACATATTTTTTTAATGTTGTTTCCAGGCAGAATAACTTAAGACTTTCAGTACGTTACTCAAAATCCCTCTACCCACAGCACCGTGAAATTGTTTTTAGCTAATAACTCTAACTTTTCTTTTTTTATTTACTTACTTCTTTTATTAATTTTGGTTTATTATTTTCAATAATGAACCTTTG
>JAEMON010000002.1:13267943-13278117 GCA_030264115.1 Lygus lineolaris | reverse complement strand
GCTGAGTCGAAAATGGAGCTCTCAGATCAGCTGAGTCGTTTTAATATACTGCTTAATCGTCTTGAAAAATAATTGTGGATTTTTTGTTTTAAATAAAACCACCTTTATCAGGCAAAATGTTTATTCATAGGTTACGTTTCTATCCATCACGATGATCCTATTCATACCTATAACGTAATAAGCATAATTATAGGCAGGTGCTAAATGAAAGCTGCATGTTCGTTGAGAAGTCATAAGTTAATGATAGGTAAGACAAATTGTTCCTGTCATATGATAGGAACAAGTTGTCTTACTTATGTGGCTTTCATTTAGTACCTGCCTATAGTTATGCTTATTATTTTATAGTTATGAATAGGATCCACATCATGATGGATAGAAACGGTACCTATGAATAAATATTTTGCCAAATAAAGGTGGTTTTATTTTAAACTAAAAAAAACACACAGTGATTACCTACTACTGGAAGAAATTCCAACAACTCAACTAATTGAGAACTAATGGGGAAGAGGAAATATAGACCGAGAATTTTGTTCTGGGTCCTGCCCTATGCTAATGCAGTGAATGTAGTTCCTTGGAAGCTGAGGTTTACCTAATTTCTCAAAAATATTGATTCAGGAAATTGGAAAGATTTTCGAGTTGATTGGAATCACCTAGAAAACTGGAAGCTCTGTTGTCGATTTCTTTCTAGTTCGTTGAGTTTCACTTGTTTCATTCAATTAGTGCTTCCAAAAAGCACTTTTATTTCAGATTATGTAGTCTTACTTTAACATAAATGATTGTTTCAGGTGAAATGGATAGAAGAGTTGAATTCTACAGGCAACACCCTGAACATCTTCCAGCTTTCCCGGAAGAAAGGGGGGAAATTGCGGACAATACCCCTATTCTTTTACCCGATGAAGTGCTCATAATATGCCTAGAATATTTATGTGACAAACCTCCTGCTGAACCGGTATGTTATTGAAATTTTCAGCTAGGCTCCTACCGTTCGTGTGCAGGGCCTAAAAATAGTTTCAAATTCCTTCTTTTGCTCCTATAGGTAATCTCTTACTAATAATATCATCAATGTGAGTTGAATCCCTATGAGAGCCTCAGTCGTCGATGAATTTGGCTATCTCTTTGAACACCAACAGCTACTGTGCGCCGTGTGTATTAAGTCTTTAGTTGTATTCTACAATTTTTGTCTTTTTATTTCTACATCAATTTTCTGCATTCAGGTTCCGAAACGATTCCTACATTGTCCTGCAGAGATGAGTCTTGGTCATCTTATCAAACTGATTCGGGGAAAATTCAATTTGCTTTCTACGCATCAAGTGAACATTCTCTTTAAAGACGATCTTCTCCCGGAATATTTAACCATCATGGAAGTTGCGTACACGTACCAATGTCGACGGGTGAGTTCCTAAATTTGTTAATTAAAATTCGACTGCCGCGTTCGTTGTTTGTATTCGAAGGGACCTAAGTGTAGGTTGATCTAGGTATGTCTAGGAGAAAGATACACGGTGTTTTAATAGATATGGAACATCGTCACGATATTCTCCTTATAATATTATCACAGAGATAACTTCCATTCCAGAAAATTGGTCTGGTGAACAGAGCTGTGATGACAAGCAATACTCATGTTCATACTCATCATCTGTTGATTACATAGTGTGTTCTGGTTAGTGACACTCACGTCTTCTTTTTCAGAAAACTCCGATACATCTGTATTACAGAATTTTGGAACTGAAGAGAACTACTATACGCCTGCTTGAAGTCAAGGAAAGAAAGGAGGAACCAGTCACTTCTAAGGCCTCGGATGTAGAATGTGTCCTAAAGGAAAAGCAAGGCGAAGAGAAGGTTGTGAAAGGTGAAAAACGACCGGCGATGACTCCTTCAGAAAACACGGTGATGGAAAAAGGTTTAGTTATTGAAAAGACTATGCAAGAACGGAGCAGTCAACCTGGTGAGAAGGTTGAGAACGAATGGAAGGAAGTTCAGTTGCAAATCAGTGAGAATGGTGTTATGAGTGTTCGGAACATGAAGAATAGTGAATGCTCCCCAAAGCCCGCTGTGGAGGCTCCACAGGCTAATTCTGGTGCTAGTTCGCCTACGGTAGCGCAGTTAAGTGCGAGTATGACTCCCGTTACACAAACGGCTCCTGCGCCAGTCGTTCCAACAACGTCATCTCTTCCAAACACTAGGCCCACCTCTTCTAATGGTCCATTGGTGTCTTTGCCTTCCGAATTAACGACGTCAATAGTCCCTGCAGATTATAGGGGTCCACCCAGAATCCCTTCGTCCAAACCCATACTAAGTGTGAGTAAAGTCACCAAAGACCAAGTTAAGAAAGACTTCAATAATATCGAAGCTAACAAACTTAGTATTAGTCGAGTGCCGGCTGCGGGATTCAAAGAAAAGGGTGAAGCTTTAAATAAGATTGTTAGCAAGTTGAGTCCTAATGAACGGGTCATAGGGAATACTTCGGTCACGATACGTCCTGTGCTGAATACTCCTCCCCCAATGAAGACATACCAACCACCTATATCTCAACCTCCTATCCAACCCCAGCCCCTCCCTAAGGTTCAAAAGGCTGAGAGGAAACCCCAGCAGACCGTCAGGTATAAAACTCTGACATCTCCAACTAAGCAGTGGAATCCAAGTATAGATAGAATGACGATGCTCACTATGAAGCAGAATTACGATATGACCAAACCCCCGAGGTTTTTCAAACAGAGAAATATGCCGCGGTATTTGGGCAACCCTGCTTCTGGAGTCAAGCCAATGTTTGGTACTTCCAACGAGGACGCATCCAAAGATCAGAAACCTCGATCTCCCACCAAACTACCCCCACCATTCACTCCTGGTTCTCCCAAAGCTGGTAAATCTCCTTATCCTGATAAAACGACGTGGACTCCAAGGGTGCCTAGTCCTGCACATTCGAGCTCCCTTTACAACTCTAATCCATATCTACTGTATTCTGGATTTCCTGGATCATTTAATCCAGATCCATCTATGCTTGCCAATGCTAATCCAGATCTAGTGAGATCGATGTTTGCTAATTCTGCATATCATCCATCGTTGCCTCCTTCGATAAATATGTTGTTCAATCCTCTTCATAACGTCCCTAGACCTACTCTCGAGTCGCCACCTCCAATGCAGAGGATCCCAAGGACGAAATCTCCTAAAGGCGAAGATAAGGTTGATAAACCGATCCCCAACCTCATCCCTGCGAACATGCCCGCGTCACATGTTCCTCGGTCGCCTACTTTACCTCCTGCTACGATGGGTATGCCTTTAGGACCCTCTATCCCTCCACATCCAAGCCACCCTCCTGGTAGCTTGCTCCCACCTGGTACTTCATCATTACCACCACGAATCCCTCCACCTCTCAGCATATCATCCCCAATGCATCATCACAATTCCTTGTTGCACCAACCTCCTCTTCTCTCGAGTCCTCATCACCCTCTCGGTTCTCCGCGAGCACCCTCGCCTGCAGGTTCGCCTCGGACGAGTTCTCCTCTACACGCGTCTCCTCCTAAACAGTCCCAACAACCAGGAGCTTTCAGCCCCAAACCGAAACCTGAACAAAAATCCCCTTCCAAACCTGACAAAGCGCAAGACCCTAAACTCGATCCCCCACCACCTCCTTCTTCTTCAGCACAACCAACTGTATCAACAATGTCCACAACCACCGTCACCAGCTCTCTCAAATCCACCAACCCAACCACCAATGTCCCCTTTTCCTCTGACCCTCATCCGAAATTCGCAGAATCTATTCCTTCATTCCCTCAGGTACCTCAAGCCCATCCAGATCCCTCCAAACCTTCCGTTAAGCCTTCGGAAACACCCGTTGCTCCAAACCCATCAAATGAGAACAAGGAGTCAGTACAAAAAGAAACACCTACAGATAATAATAACGTAATATCGAAAGAAAATGAAACAACACTTACCAAGGAGCCTGCAACGACACCGACAGCCCCGAAAGAAAATTAACTTGCCTTAAAGAATCATAAATTGAACTACTTACGTGTTGGATGAATTTGAATTAACGACGCTCTTTTTCAGTTACCTATCTATAATTTATTCCAAACCATTATTTTTTCTATGAATTAGTTTCAGTTCGTCCGGAACCCCAATCACCCATTGTTCCAAAGACCCTCAAAAACATCCACTCATTTTAACTAAACTAACTTAATTTTTGGTATTTTATTGATCTCAATTCTGTTCCTTCCTCTGTGTGGCAATTCCCTCTGTTCCTTGACTGACCCAGTTGGTGAATTGAAAAGCCTTTTGTGGCAGCAGTTTTTTTGCTTTGCTCTTTCGTTTTAACATCTTATTTATTGCTAGCTCTCTCTCTCTTTTTTAACTGATCTTCCTACCTCCGGTATATCGCTAATTTGGTAGGTACTACGTATTACTGATCATATGCATATCGAAAGTTCAGGTCAAAGATCATATTTATATGTTTACGTTCTTATTAATTTGCTCCGCCTCCCGGGTTGTTGAACAAGAATCATTCGATAGGTTCCTACCCTACGTTATTGTTGTAATCTTTCTAGTTGATGTAATCGAATTTGGTTGCATATTATAAATTAATGCACTGCATGAAAAACTGGAACTAGACTAATATTCATACTGTTGCCTTAAGAATGCCTTCAGATGTCCAATGAGTGTAATTTCGTTATAATTGGATATGTCCTGATTCTGGTATGATTGTTTTCGAGTTGATGGGTTGACCCCTTGTCGCTTTACTTGAGTTAGAATTTCATGGTATTTTCTTCTACCTGAACTGTAGTAGTTCATGTAATAATCTAATAAATGTATTTATTTATACGCTACGTACGGAAAACTGAGAGATGCACGGGAAGACTTAGCTGTCAAATCGTGAAATTATTTTTGCGATTAATAGGCATCTCATCTCTTGTATTATGCCCTTTTTAAACTATCTTTTTATCCCGCCTGCCCATCCTTCAGTTTTCTCTACCGTATCTTCAGGACAATAATCATTTATTATTTGCATTGTTTGAAAAGCGAATGATCAATAACAAATAAATTTAATCAAGCCACAAGTGAGATTTTCCCTTCAGTGATAATCGGTGATTAAAGCAAAATTTGCTCAATTTGTTTAGGCTTCAAAATTCGCTGTAACTTGAGTCGACGAAATCGTTTATGTGTTTGTATGTAAATATTTATAAATACTGATATTTTTCTCTTGTTGTTAAAAATATTATTGATTGAGAGAATTTTACGGGAATTAAGTTTAATAAGAATAGCGAGAGGTTATATGATGATTTCTCCAGTTTTGTAAATACACAATCACATCACTTTTCACTTGTAAATAATTTTACAAAATATTTCAAGTCATGTATTATATTTTAGGGATTTTGTTTTAAATTATTAGGCTAAACAGAAAACAGAATAGTCAACAAAATCACTAGTTTAGACCAACCTCATCTCCGTTGTTTCAAGTTCATTTTTTTCACTTTAAGCTTCTTGGGCATTGGAAAAAGTTATAAAGTTGTACAGATCGCGAAGAAGTTAAATCTCTGTGAACCTTATTTTGTAAAGTAAAAGAAAAACAATATTTTTCAATGTGATAAAGGTGATTATTGAAAGTGTAAATTTTGTGCCTTGTTTTAATCTGTTGGGTGAATTATTATCAATGCAGGGATAGTACCAAAGTAAGATGGTGGCGAATGTTGTGGGTACATATTTTAAATTGTTTTTAACCTTGTCACGTCATCAGAATGTAAGTAAATTATTTTACAAGTAGATACCAACCATGTAGAGATATGGCGAGTTGTTTTGAACAAAGGTGATATTGTTCAAATCAGATAATAATTTTGCAATTGAGTTCCAATGCTGGACGTCCTACGGTTGAAGCAATGTTATTGTCCAAGTAACTTGTTGAAGATCACCGAACCGTTTCGTACTGGAAACGTTCCGTTGTGTATTGATTAGAGGGTTACAGCGACTTAATAAAATGAGATTCTGTATCCAGCTGCTAGGGCGAGCATTGGGTAGATGCTAACTCTCAACATGTGACTCTCGCAATTTGACGTATCACGTTCGGGATTGACTTACTTTACTTTTTATTGACTTGAGGTTACCGTACTTGGACGTGGGAATAGACTAAAAAGCTGAAGGGATAATTACTTATATTTATTTTGCCTCAATCCCAAACCAATAACGGACGAATGACGAATAAACAAATTTACCAAACAACTCGAACAACAACGGACGAAAAATAGCGACCAAAGCAGAATGAGTTTATACTGAGGAAGGTTAGCTCATCCTGTGACTACCGTGATTTGACCTATCACATTCGGGATTGATTTTACTTGAGGACAAGGGAATAGAAGTAGACTAAAAAGCTGAATAGACAATGGAGTTCCCAGGAGATCCAACGAGCGATATGAAGATTCGCATCTAATTTTCATATCGTATTGACTCGGACGAGCAAAGTGGAAGCTAACCTTGTCAAAGTTCGTATCCCAACATTTTTCCGTATCGTGAAATTAGTGTTATATCGTCAAGTGACAGTTTTCATCCTGCAAAAATACTTGAATTCATTCAATCTCAGTTTATTGTCTGCCAAAGACCTCAACATTGTTTTTCATGTGTATGCTCAACATCAGCTTGAAAGAAATGTACTTTGTTACACTGTTGTTGCGCTGTGGAAGGTAATTCTGCGATACGACGCAACTCATACGAACTTTCCGTAGTATCTGAAGTGTCGTATCTTTACGAACTTTCTGTGGGAGATGGGACGTCTTATCTCGATACGAAATTAACTGGTTGCGCATGCGCAGATGCTGCTGCAATATGATACGACAGTCCACTATGCGAAACTTCGTAACTCAAAAAGCACTCCTAGCAACTCTCTAATTACTTTTACTTATTTTGTCGCAATCCCAAACTAACAAAAATAAACTACTGACGAACTACGAACGAACAAAGGCCACGAACAACCAACAACTCTAACTTAAACAACAACAGGTTATACTGAATAAGGTTTTACGGAACTCTGCATCCCGCTTGTCAGCTGACAGATCCGTGTCCTGTGCACGGCACGGGTGACGCATCAGTAGGTAACTCTCTATTTACTACTTCAACAAGACTGTTCGGTATCGCCCAGTCGCACAGTGGTCGGAAAACCGATTTTATGGGACTAAAAAGGGTAAAAATGAAAATGAAGGAACGGTATCGGTGTTGTGGTGAAAGTACACCCACATAACTACACTAGACAACCCAGGTTTGTTTAGTCGCTAATCTTCCCTGTTGAAACAATAATAAACACGTTAGGACGCGCACTCCTCAATAGCGATCCGTACTACCTCTCGCTATCTCTTAGTAGTAGATGCTCGCCCGTTTAACTCACAACTTTTTTGTGCTACCTACGATGGGTATTCCCCAAATAGGTGAGCAACAAACGTGTTTCATGCAAAAAAATATTTTAAAAACATTTGATCGTATTTAGAAAAATGATACAATGGAGACAATTTTTTTTTCATACCCTCCGAAACTTTCAAAGTCTTCTAAAAGTGAACTTGACTTATTTTAAACAAGATCCTTGTAAGGATCTCTTCAGTAATGTTCCCGTAGAGGTTTGAAACCAAAATCAACTGCTACTACCTGCAACTTTTTGTGTTTCGACTGTTTCAGTGTTGATAAAACGGTGTTTTATGGCTTCTGTTGTACCGAGCGCACAATGAGCTGAAATGCGATTCTGATTCGACAAAGTTATTTTATGAGCTATTCTTATAGGAAATTTCACGCTGATTTCGAATATATCCCATGTTCCTAAACCTAGGAAGGCACCCACCGGCTCTTTTCTTCCTAAAAACACGTTTTTCACCCTATTTTCCATTTTACGGATTAACAGTAATAAACGTTTTTGTTCAGCATAAAAGTTGTAGAGCAATAAATTCTACAACCTCTGAACACCAGAAATGTTTGAATAAATACTGAAATAAGGAAGTTATCGAATTTCAAAGTTTCCCCTTACTATAAAATACCGATTTTCGTATTTTGAAGGGTAAATTCAGGAAAAAATCATATTTCGTGGAAAAAAAACTTGTAGATCCTTCAATTTTGCGTCGATTGAATAACAGACTTTTGGAACTACAAGGGAAAATAAGGAAATGATTATTTTTCACGCAATATGATCTTTTCCTTAATTTACCCTAAAAAATGCGAAAAACGGTATTTTCCAGAAATGGGAAACTTTGAAATTCGATAACTTCCTTATTTAACTATGTATTCGAACATTCCTGGTATTCAATGGAAGCAGAATTTATTGCTCTACAACTTTTCTGTTGCACAAAAAAATTTTTGACTGTTAATTTCATCCGTAAAATGGAAAAATAGGGTAAAAAACGTGTTTTTTCGAGATTTTGGGGAAAAGAGCTGCTGGGTGCCTTCTTAGGTATAGGAACATGGGGTATATTCGAAATCAGCGTGAAATTTCATATAAGAATAGCTCATAAAATAATTTTGTTTAGTCAGAATCGCTTTTCCGACCACTGTGAGTCGTTCCGAGCTTGACGATTTTCGAATCTTGGTCAGGACACTTCCAAATCCCTAACAAATCGAGTTTATATATCAGCTTAGCAAAAATTGAGTTCTTAGATCGGGTCCGTTGAAGTCGAGGAGCCACTAGATCAGCTATCCACCAACATTTCTATAGGGTTGAACAGGAGAGGAGTTGGTCTGTAGGTATATGAATTGAGTTCGAGCGTTTTTGATGTAAGTACAGGAGTGAAACTACATGTTGAGTCATCATTTTTTCACCAGTTAATTCTACTTGTCCGTGTTTCAACAAGTGAGGAAGCTATTCTACCCAATCAACTTAGCTAACGTTTTGTCTATTGAAAGATCGAAATTTTTGAATTGGTAACTTCTACCTATTTAGGAAACCCTGTGATTTTTATTGATCGCTCTACTCTGATGGAAAACTGCTTTGACAACTCTGAAGACGCTTCAGATCGCTGTCAGCATTAGCCCCTGTTCGATCTTAAGGCATTTCATGTATTTCCCACTCACCCAAACTGGTACCTATCAAATCTACAGGAGTCTCCGACCTATAATTGTTGGTATAATATTTATTGGTACTCTGGCTGGTGTTCCCTCTAGATATAACTTATTCTTGTTTCTATTGAAGTTGGTTATTTCTGTATCTAGAGTTTCAGTAATTCATATTTTTGCAATAAATTTCAATATTATACTACTTTTGATTCATCCGTTAGCATTAAAATTCGATTGGTTGCGGTCCTGTACAACTGCGTTGTGAGTTCAAGTGCCAAAATCCAATCCGTGATAGGAGATGAAGGTTATATTTTCATGATCCGCCACCTCGCAAGACTTAGTTTTTTAAAAGAATAACCAGTGTTCAATTTTGAATGTGATGAAATTGTATTCTAGAAAACTGTTTCAAAATGACCTCATCGAAAGTTCCATATAAATCGCCGTGTAGGTAGTCATTGTTTACCTACAATTAGATCTTTTTGTTTCAATGACACTAGAGGGACTCTTGCCATTAGCGTTTCCAAGCCGATTCTGCCTACCTCCTGGCTCATATCCATTCCACCTCCTTCGACTTCAGAATAACACCACGTTCAAAATAACTCGCCTTATTATAACTTGTAGGCTCTTATAAAATTAAATTGGCATAATTTTTCCAATCAAGTCAACTGTTTTCGGCTTCCAATGTAATAATTGCTGCACTCGTGCCTTTCCTGGGTATGTTATTCGATCTATCTGATCTGTTACATAGATTATTTATTTTTGTATTTAGCACTCAGATTTTAATTATGTAAATTATATACATACAAATATATATATATTATATTCATAATGAGACATGTCTCATCCATGTATGAATTTCTTATTTTTGACTGACTTCCAAAAAAAGGGGGAGGGTCTCTATTTGGCGTGTGAGGGAACGACTGTTTTGGTTTATTATTTTCAATAATGAACCTTTGGAATCGAGCACGAAAAAAAAAAAAATTTTTTTTAACCCCTCCTCAAAATTTGAGTGTTTTTCAAGATACGTAGAATCCAAAAATCGAATTTAAAAAAATCCGTCCCTCCGCCGTACGCGGCACTTTCCTTAGTTACCTTGGACCAAAATTAATGATATTTGGTATACCGGCCATTCGGGGTTGTGCCGCGAAGCTTGGCGTTACCGTCAGTC
>JAEMON010000002.1:13244785-13261158 GCA_030264115.1 Lygus lineolaris | reverse complement strand
AACAGGCGGCATTCCGAGGGCCCTTGAGACACCCGGTTCCACATCACACTAAAATAACAACTCAAAGAGGATGTGCTGAGATCACAGCAGTGAAAAAAGAATTTATTTAAATAATTGATTATTATTAATTAATTAATTCAATCAATTATCTAATTAAGTTAATTATATTCTCACTAATCTGGAGCTAAAACAGTGTTGTTTTTGGAGATTTTCCGTTTTCAGTTTTGTTTGGTTGACAGACATGGACGGGTTTGGCCAATGACAGACGACACCCGTTTCAACGTAACGTTCCCGCCATATAACAATATTGAAAATTTTAATAAATTTTCTAAAATGACAGATACATTATTTTTGCTCTACAACTTCAATATTGTTTCTTTTAAGCTATCACCTTTCAGAAGAAGGAATAAAAAAATTTGATGATAATTCCCCATTGGTTGGTGTTACTTGTTGGTCCAAAGCTCTCCCTTTTTTGATTCCGCTAATTAATAGCCCAATATCGATTCTAGCTATTTTCCGGCAACAAAAATGAGAGAAACACTGAAGAAAAAAAAAAAAAAAAAAAAAAAAGGCAAACACGGGCAGTAATACACTTTTTCACCCTTTCTCTTATTATTTCTTGTGCTCCAGTAGGCTTTGAGAATATCGCTGGTTAGAGTGCTGGGCTAAAAATCCAGAGGTAGCAGGTACAGGTCCTGCCAAGGGCACATTTTTTCACCTTGAAACTGTTTCCACTAATTCAAGTGGATTTTAACCCTGGATCGCCATTGATAACCAAGGGGATTAATATTGATCACGGCAGAAGGGTTTGGTACAATCAAAATTAATTGCATCATTTTTGGATTATTTTTAGGGAGTTGATTCTTGAAGATTCTTCTTCTGGTTGTAAATCATGAATATTAAGTACCTAGGTAAGTAGGTACCTACTCATAGAGGCTGAATATGGACCAAACAAGAAAAATGGTTATGGGAAGCAGGCAAACTATTGTTATGAAATAAGAAGGTAAAAAGAAAGTAGTCATTTCATAAATATCTTCTTCCGAGTCGTGAACGTCACATCTAAGTAAGTTGTCTTGATCCAAAGCACTCAAATGACATTGACTCAATTGATTCAATTGACATTCAGAGCACCAATGAAATTGTATCAAAATCGTATAGGATGCTACATAAATTACCAAAAAAGGATACCTGTGTTAGAACGAAGGCCATACAAAGAAGATGACTGCTATCAAATCCAGACCAAACTTAAATGGACATTAATGTAGTGTTGTTTGCACCCAATTATACACATAATTATGTTCAGTAGGCACCTACCTATTCAAGGCCAGGTAGGGTCAAGAAAGGGACGCAACAGGAGGTATAACAAAATTTGTATTTAGATACAATACTTGTTAAGTATGTAGGTAATTAAATAAGTGATAATATACAATTACACAAGTTATTATAATTATTATTTTTTGTATGAAGTCACCAGTGTTTTCCCCCTTTTACACTTCCTATCAAAAAGTCCAGCTTTAAAACGGTTAGAACAGCAAAGTTAGGAATCAGATAGACGACCAACCTCAGCGTTTGTCTCCCTACGATTTCAGAAGTGGAGAAATCTCAAACACCAGAGATCGGGAGGTTCTAAAACCCGGAAACAACACTGCCAATCAAACACAATATACGCCCAAGAACTAACAAATAAAATGTCTTCATTGGACAATAATAAATCGAATTGAAGTAGTTTTATTTGGTATGTACCACCTAGTTTACAGATTACCAAACTCTGCCGTCAAAGATTAAGAAAATTTACGTAGGTACTCAATATTGATTAGGTAGTATGTATTTGTGACATCAATTTTAGGGGTCTAAAGTTGGAAGTAGGTATGAGTAAGAGGTGTCTTTTGTACAACGAAATCTTTGTACTGCATTTGATCCAAAGGAACAACTGAAATTAATAATTGACTGAATCATTCTTAAATTGCAGCAAACCCAATAATAAACAGCCAAAACATTTTTGTTTATCAAATAAGATATGACTTGATTTGATTATAACGCTAATTCGAATCAGTTCTTTCTACTGGAAACTTGCTTCAACATTTATTTTGGATCGATAGCAAGACAACACGAAGGGTTTGACACACGATTATTTATAATTTATGGCGAGTGGAAATGAGATTCCATCAAACTAGATTGGTCGAGTTCAACCAGACAAGGAGAAATTTCAGCGGCAAGATTTCTGAGACAGCTTTTCTGGAACCCATTGGTTATTTTTGTACCATAAATTAATCGTTCTACGCAATATCCACACCCCATTATATATATTTTTTTTAATCAGAAATCGTCATGCAACATGATTGATCGGATGAATCTACTGTTACATGGAAAATAACTATTCGAGACAGGATCGGAGAATACAGTTGACAATGAATTTCGACCAAAGCGGCCAAAACATCAATACCTACTCGATTATTAGGTACTAAACAATATCATTATTGCAACTTTTTGACCTTGATAAACTTTACCTAAAATAATGCCTATCGCTGAGAAAGAAGGGTCTTATACATGAAATTGTATTCCACAAAAAAAAAAAAAAAATAATAATCACATCCGAACTTCACAAAAAAATATCGCGCAAAATATAATTTCTCAGAGATTAAGAATTATATCTGCTCTTGACAATGATTTGAATTTAAATATAACAATAATAGCAGTAATAATATAATAATTTAGTAGAACACCATTATTTACAAAAAAAGATTATGCTGACGATATAATTCAATACGATCTAACTGCTTTGTGTTTTTACTAAGTCATAGATCACTAAGAGCAGCACTGGATTTAAATCAAATATATACAAGGGCATTTTATGATTGACTAAGCACGTGGGCTTTGATGAAAATCTATTTCTTTCTCGAAGTGAAATGAATCAGATCTATTTCAAGTTCCAAATTACGCGCCGAAAATTTGAATTCGCGCGCATCTCTTCAAGACCTGATCAATTTCTACGAAGGTTCACTCAAAAACATCGAAAACTCTCATGATGTTGCAGTTGAATAATATTTGCCTGGGTTCTCTTTTTTGAAGCGAAGAAAAAAATTCCTTGGCCCAATACAATATCACCGAAATGCACCTTAATATCTAGAAAAAGATGGGAGTTAGAGAGCTTTAATAATCTTATTTTTTGTTTTTTTTGTTGAGGTTTTTGATGAAAAGTGGAACCGATAGGTACCGTCATAACAATTAACAGAGCACTGACTGACCGTTCGGTGCAAGTCGGACGATGGAAATAATAAAGAAAAACCGGGATTGATTAATAAAACCTAAATCACCTACATCAGTAAAAACTACCTTTAAAAAAAGTGCTACGAATTCAGTGCTCTAGTGAGTTTCAACAATGTGAACCTTCTATAAAAACAACAGAATTCAACGGTCACTGGAACAATGCACTGATATTTTCCTCTCACAATAACATGTGTGCTTACGACTAAACAAAAAAATGGCTTCAACATTTGGCAGCAGTTACACAACTGTCCTTCATTTCATCTCGTGGACGTCGAATAAAAAAGTAGCAAATGAAGGTTCGAGTGAAAACCACAGTAGGTACATAATTTGACGCATCTAAGAGCGGAAAGGCAGGATTTTAACCGTTCTGAGACGGTAGGAACAATCAATGCTCTACTTAATGTTATAAATGACCTTCATGCACGAAGAAAAATGGTCTACTATTCCCCAACAAATCGATACGATCGGCCGGTTTCCAGACCGGGATACAATTATAGTTTTGGATGATTATTACAATTACAAAGTAAAATTGTCAAATACGATATTATCATCTCACTTCTTGGGGTGATAATAGTATACCTAATGTTTTTATTTTTTTTTTACTTAACCTACGTCGAATATTAAGAGAACAGACGGTACACACAAAAGCATCCACCACACTGTATACACAAAATATACTAGGATTATTCACAATTTCGTAAAAAAATTAAAATAAAGGAAAATGAGAAAGATGAGGAATGAAATTAAAAGTATATAAAAAATAGAAATTATTGATTTGATAATCTCAAGTTATAGATACGAAAAAAAAAAAAAAAATGTTCAGGCATAGTAGAACGTCGTGAAATAAAATAAAAATGTGGAAAAAATGACGTCACAAAAAATGGGAGCTCTTCAAGGGAGGAGGGGAAGTCAAAATGGCACATGTTATTTTTTGTGTCGCTTATCTCACTCTCTCTTTTGGGTGGGTAATTGATTATTTTGTTTCCAAAAAAGTTATTGTTTTTAACGCAGGAATGGAGGTGTGGTGGTAGGAGGTTGCCCTCAGGCATAGAATTCTCGGTTGGAATTTTTCGAGTAAGAGTTGGATGTGGGGGAGCGTTTCGGCTCGTCTAGCGCGTAGGAGCCCTCGTCTTTTTTGCGCATTCTGTAAACAATGAACATGACGACGAGGATGGCGCAGAGCAGACCGACAACGGCACCCCCGATGACCGCTGAAAAAAACAAACAGAAAATGATCCATTAGTAAGAGAATGATGAGCACCACATCGTGAGTAGCTAGTCTTTTGGTTTATTTTCTTCAATAATGAACCTTTGGTATCGAGCACGAAAATAAATGTTTAACCCCCTCCTCAAAATTTGAGGTTTTACGTTTCAATATACGTAGAATCCAAAAATCGAATTAAAAAAAATCCGCCCGTCCGCCGTATTCGGCACTTTCCTTAGTTACCATGGACCAAAATTAATGAAATTCGGTATACCGGCCCCGTTCGGGGTCTAGTTGTGCCGCGAAGCTTGGCGTTACCGTCAGTCTTCTCTAAGGGGTAGAAAATAGGGGATGAAATTTTCAAAACGCCCTAGCGTTCTTCCCTAAAGCCGCTAGACATATCGATAATTTATCGTTTTTCCCATAATCTATTGTTTTTCCCATCAAGGGGGAGATTTCAAAGTTCCTCCACATTTGGTTTCTAATTCTCACTGTTTTTGGGTCTTAAGAATGAATGATACAACTCTCCGATAATAATAATTACAAGAAGGTACCAACTCGTTGTCGCCAAGAGATGACTGTGAACCTCGCGGGAGGTGGGTATTTTATGTCAATAGGATCTTTGTAGATGGGCTTTTCTATAAAGAAAATAATAAACCAATGTATTCTAATTTGCAGCGTTTTTGTTTCAGCACTCGCGGACCAAGGCCGAAAATTCAATTTGATTTTCCAACTTAAAAACTCTGTGAACTTGTTTCATTCATCTCATAGTGTTTGAGAATCGGTAAGCTGAAAAACATTACCTACTTCATTCGAAGACAAAAAGGAAAATAATTTTCGAGTTTCGGCAAACGTGCGCAATTGGCATCAACTTTGTTTTTTCAACTAGGAACCCCCTTTTTTATTTTAGATTCGGATTCTACGTGAAATTTCATGAACATTTGAGCCCTCACTCTACTTTTGCTTCCGAGTGTACCAATGTAGCGGAAGCATTGTTTTCACTTTTGGGATGTGAACAATTTTTTATCTCCAAAATCAAAATTTCAACTCGCGTTTTACGTTTTAGACCTTCCTGAACAATTTTGGTTTCGTGTCTGTCTGTTTGTCTGTGTGTCCCAGAATCCTTGCAACACACATAACTTCCACAATTTCCATCCTATTTTGATGAAATTTTCAAGGATTACGCGGGTTAGGCCCTAGATGGTCCCCTGTGAAATTCATTGCCAGCCGACCAACGGTAGCCCCTGCGCATGCGTAAACGTGAAATCTTCGAAGCATCAATTTCTCGCGACCTAATGGTCCGATTTCGCTCAAATTTGGAGGGTAGCTGAGGATCGAAAGTTTGATGGTACCCTACGAGTTTCATCAAGATCGGATCAATGGTATCTACTGCGCATGCGCAAAACTCGAAATCCTCGCATCACGCATAACTTCCACAATTTCTATCCGATTTTCATGAAATTTTCAGGGATTACGCGGATTAGCCCCCAGATGGTTCCCTATGAAATTCATTACCTACCGCCCAACGGTAGCCTCTGTCAAGCGTAAACATGAAAACCTTGAAACGTGAATTTCTCGTGACCTAATGGTCCGATTTCGCTCAAATTTGGAGGGTAGTTGAGGATCGGAGATTCGAAAATGCCCTATCAGTTACATCAAGATCGGATCAATGGTGCCCACTGCACATGTGCAAACGTGAAGCTCTCATATAACTTCGACAATTTTCATCCGATTTTGATGGAATTTTCAGGGACTGTCCAGGTAGTAGTCCCTTTGATGATTTGTTGTATATATATGTTATACAATATATACAATCATGTTATGGATACGAGGAAGCTATGTGCCACATCCAACTTGGCAGACGTTTTTTGTTACGCGCAACCTGTTCAGCGAGCGCACAAAGTTACCAAGTCACAAATTGCCCAAAACATGAATCGTGCTGAACTCCAAGTGTGGCACATGAATTTTCATTGCTTTTCAACGCTGATTCACTTGGTGCTATCCGCTTCTTGATTTGAGTCGATGTTAGAGGAATAATGATCGAAATATTTGGTTATTTTAGGGAGGCAGTAAAATCAACAACTCCCTCAATACACAACTCGTGCGACACCCTGTATAGGTGGGTACATGACTAGAATACAAATTCAATTAATCAATCAATAAATCCCTGACAATTTCAACAGAATTTGACCATAATGTACTAGGTACAGTTTTGCCAGGGACAAGAAATTGCCACTGATAGACACACAGTGAACCAAAACTGTCCAGAATGCTTTGAGACGAAAAAAAGTGGAATCTTGGTTTTGGAGGACATACATTTTTTTTACTCCTCGCACTCTCATCAGTGAAGAAGCAGCAAAATAATTGCCGATATTATTTTTTTGGACGAATTGTAGTGTTCATTGACATACATCGGAACTCAAGAACTTACCTGCCAGGATGCCTGGTTGTGCGAAGAACGATGCTGTTCTTTCTTCGTGTTTCGTATTCATGACGACGACGCCTGTACCGTGTCGGTCGTCCGTCGGTTGTTCGGGTAGTGCAGGCTCGTCTATTTGATTGCCTCCGCGATCAGATGTGGGCTGAAATCAATAGGACCAAGTAAGTAACGTTCCAGACTACCATTGTTTTATTAGACACTGACAGACAACTATAGTGGTAGGAAAAGGAAATTTTTTTAGCATGGACCAAGCCATATCCATTTAATATCTTCAGCATGGACTATGCTTTTACGGTACCCACTAAAGTATTCGAAAAAGTAACGAAAGTAGCACGAATTTTCCAAAGGCTTTCATCAAGGTACAGCAAATCCATAGTTAGGTAAATGTATCTCCAATAGTTGGTTGTTCACGGAGATCGTTCAACACTCGTCGGAAAGCTCCCAATTAACTATTTGTCTATAACACATTGCTCCCAAATCTTTGAGTATGTAATAGTGTCAGAGACTAAGCGTCAAAGCAAAGCAAGCCTTTCAACCAGGTAGTTTGAATTTATTAACACAAATCAGAGCAGTCTCCCACGTGCAAAAGAATATCCATGTTTTCTACCTCCGTAATGGTATGGACAGGTACTTGGGAAGTATCTGGGACTGTAGCGGTGAAAAAGCACCTATATACATCATCATGTAATTCAAGGAGGTCATGGCTAAGCTACGAAGAAGTTTGGATCAACCTGTTCGTGTGTCTACTGTGGTGAATCCCAAAAAACACTGGTACAAACCACGGATATAATACAGTAGTCCCTCGGTAATCCGGCAGATATGGGACCAGAGCACTAAAGGATTATCGAAAATGCCGAATTACTGGAAAATATTGAGGGAGAACGCAGTTATCATTAGAAAATCAGTTATAATTATGTATGTACATACATGGTTAACTCAAGTTATTCATTGGAAGTAGACGGAAAATATAACGCTGTTTGAATTGTAACAAACCCTCGCTGGCTTGGAAATCATCCTTTTTTGTAATTTTCTGGTAAAAATCCCTAGCCTTTCGTTTGTGGATTTCACCAGAAATTGGTGTATACCTACTACGTTCTTGTAAAAACCAAGCATAGAGGCTATCGTCAACACTGGGATTATCACCAGTTTTCAGCGTCTGTCGTTTAAAAACGCAGGATTACTAAGAGTGCCGGAAAGCTGAGATGCCGGATTCCCGAGGGACTACTGTATATTGTTAAATTTCCAATAATTCTCAATATCAACACGATACCCACAATAAAGATCAGGAGTATCAACTCCCTTAAAATATATACAGTAAGTCGAATCCAGAAATTTTGGAAGAAAAAGGTAAAGCAAATAAATAAAAAATCGACCGAAATATAAACGTTGTATTCTTTTCGTGTTACATTTTCACAGATAGAACCCCACGCCTAAGACATATCCATATCAAGAAGTCGGTCAAGTACCTTACTCCTTAATAAATGATGAATCGATCACGACAACGACGATATTAACTAGGTACCGTACATAATGTAGTGAACATTACAACGAAAGTTGAAATAAAAAAGGTCGTCCCATGACAAGCCAAATAGACCTTCCAGTCAAAAGATCTATCAATTTCCAGCCAGAAGCTTTGCTTGCATATTCATATCGATAAGACCTAGTTTAACATGTCCTAGTCAACTTTGATTTTTTTTCTCAACCAAATTCAGTTTTTTCTTATTAAAATTTAATCATTTCCCAATCGACATTCCCTACAAATGGGTACATAGGTGGATAGATATTGCATCTCTCATTTTATTGAAAACCACTTACTTCCTTTCATTAGCTTTAATCGAGGAACTTGCAAACAACTAAGACTACTACTACTACTACTGTTTTTATTGGATAGGTACTGCCATCCCATATCAACCACCCCAAGTCAAGCGGAGTAGAGTTAATTTGAACTCCACACTTCTTCGATAACTCCAAGTTAGATTGCAGCTGTTGCTACAGTTCAAATGATTAATCTCTTGATTCGAAATGAAACTGGATAGGCAGAAGGTAGACGAATCGTAGCCCTTAATGGCTAAAGAGCTTCTGGACTGCTAATCGCTACAACACTAATGACCTGGTTCATTCCTCCATCTCTGTTCAGATCAATCTAGTTGTGGGTGGCTCCGGACAAATCGTATTCGAACTGAGAGGGTCGAATCTCAAACTAGTACCTACTCTATACCAGTCAACTGCAGATGGTATTTGTGTAGTGATCTAGGATGTCTATACGGTTTGTAGTTGAAGAATAAATATGCACCGGACATAGATGACTACTTTTTTTTATTAAGGAAACCTATTAGATGAATAACAGTAGATATGATGGGATGAGACGCGTACAAGGTGCTATCGCAAACTGATTTTATTTGGCAAGTGACGTCTTGAGGAGGCACCTGCGTTACTCCCGTCCAACTTCTTTGCCTGGGAGGCGATGATTCATGCTAGTGGTCCTTCCATCTCACAGATTCCCATAAGGAACACATTGACGCGGGCGTCCCTCCCGCACTTACATTTAATTCCTGTATTCCCTGTTTGAAAAATCGACTTGAGAAAAATATGAGATGATCTTGAGATGTTCCCACCATCATTCATTGAAAAAAAACTTCAAATTTCCATGAGGGACTACGGAAAAAAATTGCTAACTATCAGAGACAGTATGTTTGGAGTGTAGGAAAGGATTGATTCATTCAAGAAGATATAGTAAGAGATTTTATTTAGGTACTGATAGGTCTACTCGGTATGAAAAATTACATCTATGATTATTTACATGTATATTTTGCCACTTATTTAAGACATAGAAAGAAAAGAAAAAGAGATATTGTATGGAAACCCAAAGTGTCAAAATACCCTCTTATATTGGGTTCATAGAACCTCATTCTTATTTTACACGTGCGAACCCTTGTGAGAAATTCGAAGTGATGTTGTTGCCCACTTCTGTCCCATACCTACCTCCTATAGGTGATAAGTTTGGATTTTCTTTTCTTAGTTCCTCATGGAAATTTGCAGTTTTTTTCGAATAATGTGGGTGGGAACATCTCATATTTTTCTCAAGTGGATATTTCAAACAGGGAAGAGGGGAATGAAAGGTAAGTGAGGGAGAGCCGCCCGCGTCAATGTGCTCCTTGTGGGAACCCGGGCGAGGGAAGGACCACTAGCATGAGTCGTGTTTGTAATTGGGTGGCCTTAGTAGCGTACGTCCCGCTTGAGGGGAGCTCGGGAAAACTGGGTCAAGCTCAAGCTGACCTAAGCAGTTCCATCGAGACGGCTCATGACATCAGCTCCCCCTATGAGGAGCACCTGTCCTCAGGTCTAATATATGAAATTTAGACTAAATAAATGAAGTAGAAAGAGCTCATCCGAAGAGTTCAAGAAAACTTGAAAGATCAGCTTGGTATTCTTTAAAAACATTGTAAACTGCAATATCAAGCAATGAAGTTCCGGGTTCCGTGTTGAAGATAGTTCCATATAGCATGGCATGTGCCTCCCATGGCAGCAAACACCAAAAGCGGATCATAGATTCTGTTGAAATCAGTTCAAATGTCGCTAGGAGCAGGTCCTGGGAAATGAAATTTTTACTTCCCGACTTGAATGCCACAACTTTTTTTTCTTGGTAGGTAGACCCGTTGGTTCTAAGCTCCTCTGCTTGTAAACTTAACATTGTAAAATCTCATTCGATGCTCAGACACGCTTGCTCCAATTCTTCTGATGTCAAATCTTTAATATGAGTAATAATTCTTTAGGTATACCATACGGATATAGTTGTCGTAATATTACGTCGTCGTTGAAACAAGAACATTCAAAGGATTTGATCACAGAATCCAGATCTCTGTCTATTATTCCCCCCCACCCCCATGTCTTCGGAACATCTGTCCTTGAATGGAAATTTTGTGCATGTCGGTCGATAGAGTTCTGGATGAATGGTTGGAATTTAGGGAACTTTGATCAAGTACAATTTCCGTCGTGACAGTCTCCTCTTAAATGGAGTTACTTGGTCGATCCATAGACGCACGAGGACAAGGAATTTGTGGTTCGCTGTTCCGTTTCGCTGTTCCGTACTTCATTAGCTTTCCGAGTCCTTACAAAATCGAAGTTGCAAAGCAGCGAATCGTGTGGTTTCGACAATGAAAGCACGTGTATTTTGAAGTGCACATTTTTGAATTGTGCGTCGAGGCAAAGCAGTTTACAAACAAATCGTTTGATTGAATTACCTCCCACCTCCTTTAAAAATGCATTCCTTTGAATTTTTTGCACTTGCTAACGGGGTGACGTCCATTGCAAACGTCAGTCGCAAGGAAAATTCAAAATGCTCGATGTTATTGAGGAGGGTTCAATATTCTTGGGAGGATGTGCGATAACTGTTCATTTGTTTTTGCAAAATTTTTTGGTGTATCGACACATGACGCTCTTAAAGGGGATTGTTTCAGCGATTGGTGGAGGGTTGTCTTCGTAGGTATTGACGTCCTAAACCCAGAGGCTTTGGCAACCAAGGTAGGGTCGACTTGGAGCGCGAGGGCACATTTCAGACCCATTCAATACCTTGTGAAGGAACCAACCGACTGAGAAGGGATTGAAGAAGTTCTTCTAAATTTCCTGTCCAATTTTTGCAGAGTCCGGCGCGGTAATGGGAAGCTAGAGAATGATGACTAGAAGTCGGGCTGAAAGCCTTTAACCCTTGAATTAGGTGAGTCCATTGTAACAAATGGATCGCACAACCCACGTCATCTGATGAAAGTTCGATGTCTTCCTGAAAAAACCTATTCACGAAAACTGAAACAAGTTGACCAAACACTGAAACACGATATTATCCCTTAGGGACGTATTAAAGTTCGTGGACATTAGACTGCGCAAAATCTAGTGATTTAGGATGTCTATACGGTTTGTAGGTGACAAATATAGATGCACTGGACATAGAACACTACTTTTATATTAGGGAAAGTTATTAGATGAATAACAGTATGGATATGATGGGACGAGCCGCGTACGAGGTGCTATAGCAAACTGATTTAATTGGGAAGTGACGTCTTGAGTTTCATTTTAATTACTTAAAGTCGAAAACACGAAAAAAATCTTAAAATTGAAAAAAACTCACGAAAATAGGGGGTTAACAAAAAATCTCTAGGAGACACTTTTTGTTGGAAATTAGTTGTAGAATCGATCCCTGGAATTTCGCTACTCGAACCTGAGACACCCTGTATATATAGGAGGATTTTGATGGTGTAAGGTAAGTAAATATATATTCGTACAGACAGTTAATCAAATAGAAATACTTCCTTCCATGCAGCTTACTAGAAAGACAAAACCATAGAATTTACAATAAACAAAAGTTAAGTCGTGAATTCTATTTAGTTCAGTCGGGATTTTCATTAGAGACTGAATGGGAGAAGATAATACAAAATGTGATTGGTGTGTTGAGGGTAGGAAGTATTATCGACTTTGCTTCCGGTTAGGTGGATTCATTGTTCACTTATCACAACATGTTTCGCAACAGGGAATATTCAATAATCTGCGTGACAGGTTGGCTTAGTTGGGTGGTGGTCGTCATGCATTTGGTTGTTTGAGTATATTATATTGTGGTATAGTTCTATTAGGATCCTCTTAGGAAATCCGATAATACTTCCACCCTCAACCCACCTATCATATCCACGATGGCTACCCGAAAGCAATACAAAATATGAAATAGGTAGGTATCATTTCTATCGATAATAATAGAAAATAGCTAGTCATTGAAACAGATTCAACTCTTCACATTTATTTGAAGTGCTTAATGATATAAAACCGTCTTGATCAAGCACTGCTATGCTTTTCACTTGCAATGAGGAAAATAATATTATAGGTAGGTAGGTCGGTACTGACTAGGTAGGTACCTAAATTGACTTCAATTCCTTGCACCACCACGTTTTTCGAGATTTATTGCTACTTATACCTACGAATGTACATATTTATGTGCTATCAAACATACTATTTATTGATTGACACAATTTGCTGAGACATGATTACGTTACAAGTAGGGACATAATAAAACCCGTTTGCAACGCTTCAACGCTAAATGTTGTTGCGGTCACGGTTCAAGTGGAACAGAGAGAAGGAGATAGAGGAGGGAGAGAGAGAGAGAGAAAAGAGGGCAATTCAGCCCAGGAAACAAATAGAGAATGATGTAGAGCAGATGGAGGTATAACAGGGAACTGTCAGATGCAAGAAGTGAGTGCAGACTCTAATAAACTTTTAGAAGCGATAAAATGCAAGGGGAAACAGTCGAGAACTGGAGCGAAAACTACCACAACAGTAAGTTGAAATAAGTGAGGATGAAATCGTGCACTAGCGACACAAAACATGGAGGTGCGATTGAACGAAATTCAGAACGTATGAAGATACGTATAGAAAATTTACCCACAATATTAATTCATAATTTTCCTCACTCATGTAAAGTGAAAGATGAATAACAGATCTTCAAATCAAGCAAAAAACCAAAGGTAAGTTATCTACGTATTAGCAAATTTTCGAAGGTGCCAAAATGACAATGACACTTTTTTAAAGAAAAGTTGAGTCAAAAGTCCAGAAGAAAATAGTTTTTCAACAAATTTCTCGTTAATCCGTATACGGATGCAGTATACTGCATAGTTACGATTTTGTTGAAGTAAACCAGTGCCTGAGAAACACCAACGCAGTACAATAAATTTCCTACGGAATCTGCATCGCGATTGTCAAGAGATAATGGTCCGTTACATCCGTTAGATGGAATTCCACGCCATTAATTACAACAACTGGTAACGATGGATTATAAATACTAGATGACGCTGAAGATTCAACTCGGGATATGTCGGCAAACCAAACGATTATCACATCTGGACAAGATAGGCTCTATTTTTGAAATTAACGTCATTATACGGAAATATATCATTCTATAAACGATTGTTCGATCATCGACTAGTAGAGGATCTATACATTAATGACGAATCGCTATAAAAAGTAAAAAAAATATTACGCATTGCAGGAGTTACATGCGGGACATCTCTGTAGATGAAAAATAGTGATGCTTTTGTAATTTTGAATATATTTTGATATAATTATGTAATTTTGAAATAATTTCGAATCAGAATGGCACAAGGTCCTACCAGTCTTCGAGGTAGCATTGCGCAAAAAATGAACATCACCACTTTATTCAGCGTGAACAAAGCAATGAAATCATGTAGAATGTAGTACTTCGTCAAGTTGTGACCCATTTCACCCATTTCAATAAAAGCTAAGAAACCGGAGTCAATGAAAACAAAACCATTGTATATTTCAACCAAAATAGTGAGTGAGACGATTATGACGCTTAGTAGATCATCGGTAACAAACAAGAAGTGAGAGTAACACAGAGAGAACACAGCTTATATAGTCACAGGAGAAGGGGGACTTTAATCCAATTGGTCGATATGAGAGAAGGGGGCTCAGTGGAATACCCAATGAGGTGCAAACAAGTGAAAGGGTCTCACAGTGGTGGGGATTGGAAAGGAACTTGAATCCTATATATATATGTCTGTCCTGGATTGGTATTGGTTATTCCGGAATACCTTGTAATATAATATAATATAACACAACCCCGGTGGTAGCGTCAAAAATGTTCATGAGTATTTTTGAGCTCCATAGGTTATTTTCTCTTAAAATTCGAGGCGACAGACCCACGTCAACAATGACCAACATAGCAGGATACGGTGTCTGCTTTGGAACATTTTTCTGGCCGCGTAATAACAAATTGGGTGACACCAAAAAACATTAAAATTGATTTTAAGGTTCTTTGATCATAACTTCAAGGCCTAGTGTGAAAATCTGGTGTTTTGTATCAACCCCTCACTCAATTGTCAAAAGTCCGGCAACAGCGAACAATTAGATCGAGCTATGAGTCTAATACAACAGTTCAGCAATATAGACGAAACGTTCAAGAAATGCCTACTTCTAGCTTTCCTACCAACCTCTGTCGATAGAAAAATTAGAATCCTCCTCCTAAAGTTCCATTCCTCAGACTGATATATTTATTGATGTCAGACTGGCTCCATAAATGTTGATAGAGGAAAAAAAATTACTAATGGATGAATAAAAAAGATACTCGTAGTTTCGGCCAAAAAAAAAGATCGCCCTGATGATCGAGCGGTACAAAAACGTCTTATTTGGAGTGAAACGTCATAAAAACCCCAATCTTATCGCCCGCTCCCTCTCTTCTATTGCGAGATAAGGAGGTCATACGTGAAGATCTGTAGTGGATTAATAGCCCGGCTAACGAAACACAAACATGAGCAGTATAATGTCAGTCGATGAACTTGATAACGGTTACCTATCTATAATGTGCACTTACAAGGAAATAGTCTTTATATTCTTATATACTCGTAGTTAGTATTTATTTATTTCCTTGAAAAATATGAAAATCGGTAATAGGTAACGGGAGAGTGCTCTTGGGGAAATCAGAAGAAGTAGAAGTTGGAAAAATTATTCCTTAAAAAGTTGTTGGGTTATGTAATTTGTAATCAGTCTAACAACCGCCTATCAGCCTCTCATAGCCTTCGGTTAATTAGCTTCGGTTAAGACACTAGCTCGCTAACCCATACATTATTGCACAGGACAGTCACACACAGGAAGACAGACATACCTACTGAGGGTAAATGCACCGAAGAACCGCGTCAAAATCGGTTCAACCAGACTTGAACGTAAGTTATTAGTCAATCAACGTAAATAGACAGGGAAACCAAGGTTTCGGTTGGAAAATTATTAGCTGCGATTTCAATAGGTACCAAATTTACACAACCCATCCCTATTTCATAGAATCTGAACTGCTCAACTCTCTGAAATCGTTCTGATATCTTAGAAATCGTTCCAGTATCGATGAATTCGTCACAAGAAGTTCTAATTTCCGGATTGCAGCATGTAAGGATTTTACGGGAAAAGTTGTAAAATTGCACGAACTTTACCTATTTACAAACGTGTTTACTCAATAAACCAATCAATTACTACAAACTCCAATCAATTACATCTATATGACACTATAATACTATTCGTTGGAAGCAATCGCAAACGTCCAGCTTCTGTTCGATATTTGCCGCTCCTTTGCATATTATTCTAGGTTATGGTAGGGGGTAAATTTAATGAAGTCGTGAGGCGGAACGGTATGGTCGATGTACGGTGACTTCACACGACAATAGAGATCTTGCTCAGAAGCGTGATGGGCGTGTCGGTGAGTTCCATGGAGGATAAACTTGCATTTTGCATTTCATGAGTGGGTGTCTGGGACAATGTACATCGAAAGAGGCAAGGAGAAATGAACAAGATTGTTCTTCCGATAAATCACAAGACTGAGTGGGAGACAATATCTCGTAAGATGGGATACATGAAAGGGTGAGTATACCTACTACTTATTATGTAGGAAGACGTTAATTTATGCATCTATACAGGGTGTAT
>JAEMON010000002.1:13217409-13230727 GCA_030264115.1 Lygus lineolaris | reverse complement strand
AACGATTGAGCCGATATGTAATGCTTCACATTTTGAATAGGTACTTACCTGTCATAATTCTTACCTGTTATACCTAGTTGGGACAAATACCATACCAATGCCACTGTGAAGAAGATTCTGAAATTGTGTATTCTGAAAATGAGACTCGTACTACCTGCCACATACATACATCCATAGAATTATGTTCAACCTTCATTTCCCGTACTACCTAGTACTGTACTGCTTAGTAGAATATGACAATCACACTCCTAATGCTGTACGATTTTCCATCCTTTGGATAACAATTAGATTCATGTATATACCCATGTACCTGTGTCCTGCATCACATAGACCATAATTATGTAGAAGAACTATATATGTACTCTCTTTGACCTTTTCAGCGGGACCACTCTAGCTGCCTGTCACCCCCCCCCCCCCCCCCCCCCCCCCCCCCCCCCCCCCCCCCCCCCCCCCCCCCCTGTGTTACAATTAAACGACTGACGAAGAGTGGAGGAAAAAAGTACATACGCGAAATGCATTGCGTCAACGAAGGAAAAGGTGTTTATTCTTAATTTTTTTTTTTTTACTTAAGACTACCTAAACCTAACCTCAGGCTTTATTAGCTTAAGCGAACCAAGCTGGCACCTACCAACATAAATTATTAATTATAATAAACCAGCTATTAGGAATACATACATAAGATAACATTATTGTTAGTTCCTGTCTCAAAAAAATTACCTCCAGCGCTATGCTGGTTCATTTCGCAAGACTTGAAATGGCATTTGTCGATTTAGGTACGTAAGGTGGGGAGGGGGTTGCCGTAGGTACATCAGGGCTCACATACGTTTTTGGTCTGAATAGAAGAAAATTGACCGGTAACGATCAGAACCATCCCAAAGAAGTGTGTGTGTTTTCGGAAGACTGCAACATTTTCTTATTCACCCTTCGAGTGGGCTGGAGGGAGTAAGAACTTGAAAATTACACTTTGTATTAGCACTTCAACCCCAACATTCAATCAGTGGTTTTCTGCAAACCTGCACGGTCTTGAAGGAGAGGAAGATTTTTGCGCCGTCCAGCCATGCTCTCAGCTAACCATTCACAACTAACATGAAAAGAAATCATGTATTACCTACGATCATTCTCGGGATTTCCATTTGTATTAAAGAGACTCCCACCTGTCTCTGACCTCTAATCCTCAATGTTTACAAATCAGCACGCACCTCTTTTTGACGTAGCAACAGAGCGAGGTATCGGTTGACACCAGTTGTATCGAAGTTATGAATTCAGTGCGCGATGGGGAGGGCTTCGATCGACCCTGTCAGACCCGTCATTATTCCTCAAATTCTTCTTGAGGCTGTCGCATGATATGGGAGAGACTATTCAGAAAGCATTTCTAAGTAACGAACAATTGGAAACCTCTCATTTTATTTACTACCTACTCGACAGATTGTTGCTGAGCCCCCACCCAGTACTATAGCCAAAATAGTTTGTTCTCAGAGGTTCGACCTCTCTATTTATCTAATCGATGATCTCATTCATTAGGTTCTATAATTATTATTATATCCTTTCCATTTTGTAACAATCATGTTGGATAAAGTATTTTGTATTCACGGCACTAACAGTTCACTTTCCCTTCTTCGTTTTTAGTTTTCTAATTCCTTGCCTGCCCTCAGTGCCCAAATAATTCTGACGACACGAGCCTATTTACAGCTCTTTTCTGGCTCAACCAGACGACGTTTTTAGTTAAAAAAGTGGCTCACGGGGGTTTTTCATCACGCTGAACCCGAATTTGAGGTCAAAAATGAGAATTTCCGACCGATGCGAACACCCTATTCCATGATGCGCACACCTCCTGATATGAGTGATGGTGGAATTAACTACATAGAATAAGTACAATACATTATGATGAGATATAACTACAATTTTTATGAAATGGAAAAACTCCAAGGATAATGAGGATTTTGGATTCATTAGTCAAAGTATGAATCTGTATAATACTTGAGTGGAACCTACGTGTAATTGCGATTAGTTTCACATAGTTAACATCTAGGTACCTTGACAACATTATATTTGTAATATTATGAGTTTTGTAGAGTCTGGAGTCGGTTGTGTAGAACTGTCGAGTAGGGTCATGTTCAGAGCCACATGCTCGTATATGATCAGCGTTTCTCGATATTCACCTCTGATCTAATTATTTGAAGACTAAGTACGAGGACAGGATTCCAAATATTTAGCTACATCCTATAGAGCAATATTTAGAGCAAGAACATAGAGTGCAAGGGAAAGTCACGAACCCGTTGCAGAAATCAAGCGAATGATTAATAGAAATAGGTTGAATCTATAATTATTATAACGACTTTGGATTCATTCTTATTCAAAACAGTAGATAAATTGTATGTATTTAAGGATGACCCAAAATTCTAGGATGTGTTCTATAGGTGGGAATGCGAGGCTGAGGGTTGTGCATGACAAGGATTCGCTACGAAAGAGAATACAAACATTTTCACGTTCGACATTTAAAATTGCAATAGATTGGGAAAATGCGAGTTCTTCCAACATTCCATCGAACGAATAAAAACAAATTAAGAGACCCAAGCTTTAAAATTGAGGTAAACCATAAATGATGAGTAGAGAGAGTGGGATAGAGGGGAAAGTGAGGGAGAAGGTAACAAACAAAAGACGGTTATCTACCCGAGGAAAAGGGTAAAACAATGGCTGGTTATTCAAGCGCAAATGTAAGTATTGTGGGGAGGTGTTCAAAGCCTTCCCCCGGTAAATCAGGCGAAAAGGGATCGCTTCAAGTACAATGCGCAATGGAAAAGAGGCCTGGAAAAGGGTTAAAATGAGGAGAAAAAGAGGTACCTTGAGTAACAGGAGCGAGGCGAGGCAGGGCGGAGGGTCGTCTGAGCCTGGAAGGGCTTTTGAATGTAGGTTACACTTTCGCCCTATCATCATTCAATCAGGATGTGAGGAGGGAAACTCGGAGGAGCTTCTGCCTATTGAAAAGGGCCGAGCCCTTGACGGCGTTTTGATGGCGGAACATCTCGTGGATTTAGCCTCTTGCGAAAAGGGTAGTGGGATTTTATCGGTTCGAAGGAGGGGAGAGGCATGTGCCACGAGGGTGAACAGGGTTTGTGGTTTAGAACTGGCAATTGCCAGGCACTGAGGGAAGAGAGCCCGGCCGGTATCGTGAGATGTATGCATTCAGGGGGGCGAGAAACGATTTTTCATCGTCAATACAATGTTATGAGTAATAGATGCACAACTTGTGTAAGGTGTAAGCTATTATTGACAAAAAACTGATCTCGGGGTCGTTAATTATCATAAATTTAATTAACCCATTGTGTCAAACACTACTTCTCTATTCTAAGCCGTTTAAGCCAACAAGTAACCCGAGACGAACAAAGTAGAGAGCCAGAAGTCCTCCACAGGCAATCAGGTGGCCTCCTGGAGACAACATCAGGTGTTGGTCGGCGCTTTGGTTTTTTTGCTTTACTGGCCTCTCTATGTCAGGCATATAGCCTGAAGAATTACTTTGTACAAATCTTCGTACAGTTGAGACTAGGGATAATCCCATTTCATCAACAAATCAGAAGAAAGTAGATCCGACATTCCAATTTTAGTAGTTGCTTCATTGCAATCGTCGCCAATATTATTTGTACTATGTTCTTGACTGATATGAGTTTCTATGAATAAGAGTCGAAAACTAATAATTGACGCATTAAAACGTTGTATCAGACGTTATTATTATTTACGATGTCTTTGTATTGCCGGTTCAGGCTATTTTACAAATAAAAACCCATTTGATTTGATTTAAAAATTAAAATAATAACTGTCAAGAGACGCATGTACAACGCACAAGATGGACTAATAAATGTCCATTATAATGATGATTACATCTAAATGAATTACACATCTAAGTAACTACATCAGAATGATCAGTACGTAGTTATTTAACCAATTCACGGCAATCGTGGGGGACGAAAAGATTGGAAGTTAATCATGTATTCATAAGAACCATGAATAATTGTGGAGGTAACGTGGACAGAATTAGTCCATTCCATAACCAAATTTTATGTATGGTCCCGCAACGACGGGGCTCGTTTACGAATTGATAATTTTCAAATTTTTGCTCATTAAATTAAGCAATTTCACTACACGGAAATAATAGAAGGCAAATGTCATACAATTCAACAATAAAGCATTAATTTTGGTTTATTATTTCCAATAATGAACCTTTGGAATCGAGCACAGAAATGATTTACCCAACGCATGATACGTAGAATCCAAGAACAAAGTCAGCAAAATCTGCCCGTCCGCCGTACACTGCGTCCACGGCACTACGCTTAATAGTTTCCATGGTCCAAAATTTATGAAATTAGGTGTACCGGCCCCTTTTAAACCCGATTCCTGTCGAAACAAGAAGTGCTATGGATATTATTATCGAAATGAAAATCTTAAATAAATATTACGAGCAATGATCTGAAATATGAAGAGGAACTGGAATATCAAGTTGCAACTTTGTTCGTATTTCATAGCTTGTAAGAATGGGGAATTCCGGTGTGTCTCAATTTTCCAATTTCGACTCCACATTCGGATTCAGCACCCTTAGAAAACCCTGAGCTGCTCAAAATGTCCATTAGGTTGGCTGTGTAACGGGGGAGAAGATCACGCGTGACGTCATCTGTTCAGAGGATGTCCCCCAGGGGGGCGCGGGGTGGGTGACGTCATCTGTATTTTTTTTTTATGGCACTCGTTTTCGCTCACTTTCAATCATCGGATACCTCACATATATCAACTTTTTGGAAAGCTCTCACTAAAATCTTTTTAACAAAAAAAAATTAATCTTGCATTTACAAATGCGTGTCATTGAAAGGCCTTGACCCAGTGGCTGGAGATACCGCTCTTATGTCATCCACACAATAAGATGAAACCCTGGAACGACAAGAGGGGATTCCCCCCCCCCCCCCCCCCCCCCCCCCCCCCCCCCCCCCCCCCACCACCACCGTTACTGGCGAGGAGACATTCAACAGCTGTGAGCAGTGATGTTACCAGTGAGAGAAACTGAAAGGGAATATCACATTAACCACACACTCGAGGGGAAAGGACACGCGTTCCGCGGAAGTGAGGCCTGCTCCCGTTGTTGAACCTGATTTGGAACTTCAGCTACGAGTAGAATTGAGAGGTTTTCGTCGTTTTCGCCGCTGACTTCGGGGAAATTCACCATTGTACCCCCACTGAGCATCACAGCTCGCCAGGAGTTCATGGCGGAACACTTAGGCTTATGCAAAATTCACTGACTAATTGTTTTGCATTGTCAGGATCAATCAGAAATACCATCACCATTGTCCCAATGAATAAATCCTTTTGGATACAGCTCGTCAAGCGAATTTCGTAATGCCAAAGTTACAATCAGAAATACCGGGGACATCAGTAACACTGGGACAAACACCAGCAACGTATTTTTAGAATCTGCCTACCAACATTACATTTTACACTGCGTATTCACGTGCCTTAATACCATTCATATAAAATACGAGTAGGTACTTAGGTATGCAACCAATGTACCTAAATAACGCATAATACTATTCAGTTGTCTGCAGTTCAGGTAACAAGAACTTAGTGTGATACTGTCCTAACAAGAGTATGGAGAAACAAACGTCTGCCAAGTTGGGTTGGGGCGGAGTAGCTACCTCCAATGTCATAACTCGGACGTAAACAATACACTCTAGGTGGAGCAACGTGGCATAATTCGAAAGAAATCGGACAAGTCATCGAAATATAATCAAGTAAGTAAAATTTGTAAGATACTACTAAGCAGAAGAGATCATGCGCAGTGTGAATAAGACTACAGAAGAGTAATCTTTTTGATACAGCAAATTTAGGTTTGATTGATATAACAACTAGTTACATTAGGTATCTTATAAATCAAGCAACTATCTGGCTATTTCATTGTCATATTTTTACGCCTATTAATTATGGTGACCGTTCACAAAGAGGCACTACACTTGCTTTTCACTTTCACCCCAACATCAGCATCCAAGGTCCCGGTATTTGTTCATTTTCAGTCGCAGAATTTGTTGCGAATTGTCCAATAGCCGGATAGCTTCAGGTTTCTTGTGTAGGTACAAGAAGTCTCTTCTCGAATCGTCTTGCCGTTTTCTTTATGATCTCTGAGACACTCTCCACTGTAAGATCTCTGTGGAGGTCTTCATCACTAACGTACCGTAGGACGCAGAGACAGTGGATGCAGAGGATAACGCTCCTGAGTACTTTATTTTGGAACGTTTGTATTATTTGGATATTTGTTTCAGATGTAAAGCCCTACAGGTGAATACCATAGGTCCAGATAGGCATGAGTACTGTCTTATATAACAGCACTTTATTATCATGGTTAAGTTGTGAGTATCGGCCCATCAGCCAATATAACTTTCGATACTTTATTGTCAGCTCATTCCGCGTTTCTTCACATGCTCTTTCCACTCCAACTCAGCACCCGGATTCATACCTCAATATATTTCGCTAAGTTGGAATATCGAACGGTGTTGTGATTCAGCACTAGTGGGATGTTTATTATCTTTTTGTTGGTGAAATTGACGTGGGTGAACTTGGTTTCATCCAACTTTAGTCGCCATTTCTTTGTCCAATTATGGACTGCAGTGGTGGCTTCCTGGAGTTTTTTAGTTGACTCTTCTACAGAATCTGCGACCGCTAGAATTGCTGAATCATCTGCGAAGGCAATCTGCAGAAATTGAGACATCGTACGATTCCATTAGGTTGAGTAGAGGTCCAAAGACGCTTTCCTGTGGAACCCCTCCCTCAATGTATAAAGCAAATAAAATACAATTACTCGTAAACCTAATTAGAAAAAAATAACATGAAGAAAGGTCAGACTCTACTTATCGATAACAGATGAAGCTCATTCCTGATACAAGATTCCCCAGATGTTTAGATACATTCAGGAATAAAAAAATCATGGCATGGATATGTCTATTTGATTTTCAATACATATTTCAAAGGACAGACGCGAAATGAACCATGACAGGTGACAAAATAGTGCCTACTACTCAATAGTATACCTACCATGTACCTAGTGCTTAGCAATATTAGTAGCGTAATAAATCATCATTCCTTGACACTACAATGGCTTAGGGATCATGAGATGTGATAAAATGAGAGCATTAAAAAAAGTGGCGAACGATTTTCCTGATATGAAAAGCTAGTAACGCATTGGCTGTACGTCAAAATCAATACAAAAACAAAGAAACCGTTGCATTTTTATAGTAAAAATTTTCGTACTCACGTAGGGCAGCCAATAGACATATCCATGTCAATATAAAAAATTCCTTTTTTTTTTTGGTGAGTTGCCAAGTATGTGTCTGTTGGTTAGATTTCTGCTGTTTATATTCTAAGGTGAGATGAAGAGAAAGGAGGCCCACGATCGTCACATATTAAAATGAATAATTGAGAAGGGCAACCCAGTTTTCCCCCTTCCGAAGGAAAAGGGTCCGGACCCTATCAGAGCTGAAAAATAGAAGAGCATTCCTTCCTTGGGCTCGTAGAGCACAATCACCCTGGTTTGACCCTGACCCAGTGGCCAGGGAGAAGAGCTTATGACGGAGGGGCGGTACATGTAAAAAAACGTCCATCCAGCTGCCTGCTCGATGCTACATCTCTTCCTACTCGCCGCCCACAACACCGATCTGTTTCTGTTCTAGTGCGTTTGCCGAAATAACATATCTCTGCCAAGCATTACATGGTCCCGCTTACGAGTAGTATTGGGTTTTATCTATTCATATGGCTTTTGAAGGAAACTAATCCAGCAGGTAGTACTTACTTTATCATAGATTCATAGCCATTTCAGCACGAGAGTCATTACTGAAACGGACTAACTAGCGAGCGCTAGTTGGTAAGGTTACCTAAGTTATTTTTGTTTATATATATCATCAATTGTCAGATCTCATGTTTTGGTCAAAATAAGCCAAGTTATGAAAGTTACAACGTTGGATGGATGAGCCGAGTTACCGAGTTAGGTAACAGTATACCTACTTTTACAAACCTATTTAAGTGAGAGTAATTACAAAATTTTGCCAATATTATATAGATAGGATAACCATATGAATCATATCATACGGAGACCATTTAGAGATTATAACACTGTATTATATCCGCACTATGCAACATAATATTTCTTATTGATCCCCATTTTCCCAAATAACAAATCCGTCACCGTTTCCCCACTACTCTGACAGATTTCCGAAAAAAGTTTGAGTGTTGAGACCTACTGGAGGTTGAAAACCCCAACTCAATGCGTCCAACCGTTCGGCCACATTACCGTACGTACCTACTACAAACGGAAAACCGTGGAAGTTAGCGCCAATAAGTTCCTGTCTTGTAAGGATGCGCTGAAATGTCCAATGTACATTTAAACAGAGCAACAACATGAAACATCAAATCGGCATAACACAACGTCATTACTCCAGGTCCAGACCCATGATGCTGACAAACTCGCGTTCAAAAATGCGGGCCTTCAACATTTTTCAATTTAAAACTTTTTCAATGTAATCACTTCCAACCCCGAGCATCACAGTTCTTTTTAAAAGCAAGGATCAATAGTCGGTACTTGTTGTGAAGTTTCTTCATCAAAAGTTACGACGGAAACCTGCGGCCGGACAGTGTCGGTGAGTTTGGAATTATTAAGTTGAAGTGATCATGAACCTCGAGCGGCTGTTCGCCCTCCCTTGCCTGGAATGTCGTTATAGGGACGAACTTTCGACGATGGACATTTCGGCACGGAAGAGGATCCGGCGCAAAACCGTGGATTTAACTAGATATCCCACAGATGACAGACAGATGACATCCATTTCCTCGGAAATAGTCTTGTTCCATTATTTATTCAAAGAATGTGCAGTAAGTAGCGTGGAGACGTCAATGCGGATGACCACGTGATTTCTAGATTCGTTCACCCGTACTCCCGCACATCACACCGTTTGGGAAACATCTGGAATATTTACGCAAGCGAACGCTTATAATATTCTAAGGTAGGTTTTAATTTTTTTAAATCGGAAAACTACTTAGCTACTGTAGTAAGAATATTATTTTAAAATATCCGATTAACCAGTGTGCTGCACGGATCCATAATTATTACATCATCTTAGGAAGAAAATGCAGATCAAGTAAACGCAAATGGAAACTTCACTGGAAAACAGCGGTTTTTCGAGTCTCGACAAATTGTAAGCCAAATATCGTCACAATACGGTGAACAGAAGAAAAGTTGGCCTCAACGCTCATCCAGTTGGTCTTATTTTCTCTCTACCTTTCTCAAGAAATGTCGCCAGATTAAGTAGTGAATAAATAAAGGCTGAATAGGTACCAAACTTCATCCCTCCAAGATGAACAGAGAAGAAGTTCAGCGAGCTGATTATGATCTCCTCCCAAACCTCTTCACAAGCCCCAGGGGCTGTATAAGCAATTTCATCACCCCGTGATGAACAGGAGAGAGAGTAACTGATTTCGCAGGTAGGGAATATTGGTAGCAGACAACCCCCTAATAATCGGTTCAACCAAAGCTTTGGACGTTTCTTATTCAAATCCAACAATGCGAACATGTATTCGTGACCATCAAGCAGATGTGCGTGAAAATGAACTGGGAAACCAATGCTTTTGTTATAATAATTAAGATGTTTTTCTCAACATAAAATTTCCCTGTTTCCGGTTGATGAAATCTGATCAGCTCAACTCACGGAAATGGTTCTGGTATGACTGAATTTGGAGAAGTTCTTTTCAGCGGTTTGCATCTCGTCCCTCTTCGATGTGAGAAGTTGTAACATTGCAAGACCATTCCTTCTTTACGAACGTGTTTATTCAATCAACATCACTAAGTTTAGGCGACTTCACGATGGGGAAAGCTTAACACCTCATATCTGATGGGCTCGCGATTGACGAAATTACGAGTGCAATAAGTTAGGTACTAATTTAGTATTCGTCAAGAGAACCTAATCCAAATCATAGATGGTAATTCAAATAATTTTACTCAAAAGTTTTTTACTCTCTTTAGATAACATTCATGTAGGATGTGGTATACCAAACTGTACACGATTGACAGGATTGGGTGTTTTGGCTTTTAGCTTTGGTTTGTCGAGTGTTTTCTCCAAAAACAAGCAAATTGTGAAAATTACAAAAAAGTTTCGGTCGTTTCTCTCACCATAGGAGTCCTGTTTAACGTGCTTTAAACGCCATTTCGAACTGTTTCATAATATGCCGGTTTGAACACTGTTCAAAACACGCATCTTCTTCACACATATTTATGTTAGAAACAAATTCTCAAACTGCAACAACCCTGATGTATAATAACAACCCTATGTATAATGCCAGTAAACTGCGGATTAGCACAATGGCTGAAAAAGTAAATTGGACCATAACTCAAGCCTGAATTCGGCAGTATAGAGTTATGGGTGATAAATTCACCATTGACTTCTGCTCTCTTTCATCTGTTTTGGAGTTATTGCCTGAAACCTGTTTCTCCTTCTCTTTATTGAATTACCAACCGACTGAATTCTTATCGTCTGGGAAAGTGGGAATTCCATTCCTATTCTCACTTCCAGTGTTTGATTAGATTGGTTCATGTGTTATAAACATCATTTGAATCAATAAGATTTTTCGGAGTAGAATTATCGCATGTGAATCATGGGAATAAATTAGCACAGGAATCGGCGCAGCAATGATATTTACCATTTGATCGGAAGATGAGTGCTAACCAATTTCCGATTATACCTGATACAAATTTCTCAACAAATATTTTGAATCGCCACGAAGTGTTAAAACGTGTCCTTAACCATATATTTATAACGTTCTAATAAATCCATGATATTATCATGTCGAATGGGATTTTAATAAATGTACATCCCACTATACTAGACTTTTTTTACTTTTTTATGTTTGAATTCAATTTCCAATCTAGCAAACGTTTTCTAAATATCAGTATCCCTCCCTCACTTGGTTTACAGTTCACGATACTTTCTATCCTGTATAATTATGCATAACAAAATGAATTCCAAACGGATTTAAATAAACGATTCCACCTTTCTCCGAATGTTGAATAAAAAAGTGAGGCTAAACGAAGCTGCGTAACTTTTAACGAATTCGGGGATCAAGGGAAAAAAGAACTCGTGAGCGAATACCAACGAAAGTATTATAATTTTCAGTGAAATAAGGTGAAGATTTTGAAACCGAGATGACTTCATATAACAATAAACTATACAATAAACTTTCTATGTCCCAAAGGAATTAGTAGAACGCAACTCCTTGAAGTGATCTGTTCTTTGATACAGGTAGGCAATACTAAAGAAACACGTTTTCAAGTTTAGTAGTAAACATAATATTGTATCCTTGAACCGGGGACCGATTTTGGTAAGGAAAGGGAAGGAAGATTCTAGTAGAGATGTTTTGATTTATTTTAAAAAACTCGATTTTTCAAGGAAAAACAAGTTTTACAATAACAATTATGACATAATGGGGAACTTGCACGGGGAAGGAATTTTGCATTTTGAACCTCAAAATCAGGTTCAGTGCTATTAAAAAAACGATGGAGCCAATTTTCAGTTTGGAATTACGACTGGTTTGGCCAGAAGACGGGTTGAAAGGGAGCACGTGACGTCGTCAGTAAAAGCTGGGAGGTGACGTCAGTTAGGTTCAAATCACAAGATTTATTTTCGGTAAGTTTTAATTGTTAGATACCCCTCATATAACACCTTAAAGGTCACAAGTCATCATCACAATACCTGGATTTTTCAGCTGAAAAAATACTCAGTTTCAATGTTTAGTTCAATATCTTGATGATCTCAAGAAGTAATTCTGTCTCTCTGCTCGGGAAAATTATTCGTAATCCTGATGCAGTTTCTCTTTGAATCTTTCAGATAGGTAGTTCTACGTTGATTCATTTTCTCGCCCATGCAATTTTATTAATAAATAACGTTATATCCCATGGAGGAGGAAAAATGCCATGGAGGTAGGATTTGTGCGTGAGTTGAAAGGAGATTTCGAGAAAACTTGATTATGCTAAAAGCAAAAAAAAAAATAATAATAATGGAAAAGAATTCAGAAACCAAATGTTCCAAAATAACGGTAGTGCGCAGAACCCAAGATGCTAGATTCCATCCAGGACTCTTCTAACGAGCTCATCCCTACAGTAACGAAGAGCTGGAAATTACCTCGTGTGCTCTACTGAGGTAGATATTTCTCGGGTCAGGGATGAACCTTTAACAAAGGACACCCTAATTAGGCCTTGGCGAAAATGGTCCCTTGAAGCCATTAGAGTCTCCTAGTTAGCACCACCTTAAAACGGTGTTCCGCAGTGAGTTCAAGGGCATTTTAGCGGAAGCGATAGTAGTAGGAAGGTAAAAGAGAATCGCAGTAATCATCATCCACGGCTGACTGCACATTGTCACATAGAGCTAACCGTCTGCATAGTCCTTACATCGCGAAATGTGTTTCTTCTCTTTTCTTCTTCAAAGGATCTTTTTACCGGCTCCGCGGGGTGTAATTTGAAAAGGAAAATTGTTGCAGTGGGGATTCCGAGATCATTCAAGTAGGACCCATAGTATAGACTGGGTGCACGATAGTGGAAGCCATGTTTCATAACTCTCCCAGTATGGTTGAGTTCTAATTACTTTCTATGAGCGGGATCAGATTAATTTTCTGCCCCAACTCTTCCTCCTGGTAGCGAGGTAGACACATAAGCCCATGCTCTAAGTGCACTAGCTTTCAGTCCCGTCCAGCATAATAATACCGATTAGGAATGTTGAATCCGAATTCGTCCAGGCGCTGAACAGGGTATGCTTTTCAGTTCATTTATTGACGAACTACTGGGAAAAATATCCTATCAAAAAGTTCTACAAATGGAATCTATATTTTTTCTGGTTAATTAAAGTAACTACTCGTTGGCACATATAGCTGCCAAAACCAAGCATTCATCCACGACGGATCTGCACTTGAGGACACGGGAACTGTGATAATGATCAATACCTACCAAATGTACCTATAATATTTATTTTGGTAACAAAGTAGGTACACGTTCATTCAGAATTAATTGAGCAATAGTAGAGGTATTCTATTTGCATTATTCACAAACCCCTTTCCGTGCAATCGCCTTTCCTCAGTGCTGGTGATTGGTTTACATAATTTCATGAATAGGAAAGTTAATGCAATTTTACAACTTTTCACGTCAAATTCGGGCATGATGGAATCCGGCGAAAATAATTTATTGCGATTAATTCAACGATACCAGAACGATTCCTGTAGGTTTCTGTAGGTTTGTTTCACGGGTAGGTAGATCAATTAA
>JAEMON010000002.1:13178792-13192707 GCA_030264115.1 Lygus lineolaris | reverse complement strand
GAATTGATTCCCTTTCAATAAAAATTGTAAAAAAAAAATCATCCCCCCTTGTTATACCCCCTTTGTTATATTATGGTCTAATCTTCACAGTATGTATTTGAGATGAATAGGTAAAATTAATAACAAAAATTTCAATTCATTGTAATACACCCCCCACTTCCCAGGCTCTACGAGAGAAAAGTCATGATTGATTTCAAGAATCAGTTAGCATGGCGTGAAAAACAGTATATAATAATAGGCGACTTTAGAATAATAGGTCGATAAATAGTAAGGTATGTACGAGGTAGGTTCACTACCTTGTTAGGAAACTTTTAATGATCCGCTGAAATTTTACTCGGTAATCTCATGACCATCAAAACTAAAATTATATGAATCATCTAGGTTACCATGCATACTATGCTCACATTCTCATTCCTATTCTGGAATCAAAATTGTAGACGGCTGCTTTTCGCAGTACCATGTGGAAGACCATAAAAACTAACTGTTCTGTGATATGAAATGAGCCACTCAAACGTCACAGACACTTCAGATGGTCAGAACGAGGTTACCCGGTTTCTAGGACTCAACAGGACGTTTCATGGGAGTAATGGAACTCGATCAGCCCCAGTCAGTCGACACTTTATTGCAACGAAATCCGTGTCATCAGCAGAAATCGAATACGGCAAGACCCACCAACTCCATCATCTCGAGGATCATGACTAAACACAATGCAGATAAGAATCGGCACTAGAATAGAAAGAGCTACGTCTGGCTGTCAAGACTTGCGGAATAACCCTGTTATGGTCGGACAAAGTAGGAATACACAAATTCGCAGGTGATGTTATAAAGAAAAACTATTTCACCACATACCTTTACGAACCATAGGAGGTCCAGCTGGAGGAGAAAGTTTGTATCCTCGATTATTGAGTGCACTAGATAAGGCTAAGAATAGTGCCTTCGATGGAATCTTGCCTTGCTTCTCCACCAGCTTGTAGCTATAATATTTCCTATGCAGTATGATAACCTTTCATTTTCACAACGATGGGTGAAATTTACTGCAAGAACAGCTACCTACTACTGATATGTCCCTGTATACAATTTTAGTCAAATTAGGTTTGTTCTCCCGCCATATTGGAATAGTATTAGAAGAGTCTCCAATCTGGGAACAACCAATAGTAAACCTACCTCTTATATAAATACCTACCTACTACCCACTACCCACTATGTTGGACCTATTATAGGTACTCAGCCCTTATTAAATAAAGTAGTTATCATCATTATTCCAAAAGAAGGCGCTATTTGAGATGATAGCTTATAAATTAATGCGTTATGCCAAAGTGAATTTGGTGTACTTTGCGGGTGTGTTCCTTGTTCATCAATATCACAATGTGTATCTGTTATAAGCTATAACAGATCAGGCCAAGAAATCAGAGCACGGTCTTCAGAATGAATCCGTACAGAGCTCCGAATAGGATTCCAGGGCGATGTGAGAGCGACATGTAATCATTTTAGCGACGACCCCTAACCCGGAGGGAGAGGCGTGGAGAATTGAATCAGTGTTCTGAATAAATATGAAAACCAAAGAAGCGGACGGTATTGGCTCACGAGGAGAAGAAGGGCAGTAGTTGAACTCGGGGAAACATTTTCGTTTCATCTATTTCCAGCTCGACTGTTTGTCAAAGTTCTTTTTCACGTGGATCACTGAGTAAACGATCGGAACGGCACCGTCCGATAGATATATATAATCAATACGCCGTAAAATCGGGTAGAAATGCTTTCGGAGCATGGTTCCGCACAAAGCAGAGACGGAACAATTTTGTTGACTTCGTTTCTTTCATTGCATCAAGCATTCTATTCGAATAGCGATAAACTAGCAAACTTTTTTCTATTTTAAAATACAAGTGCCAATAAGTGGAACACCAATAAGCCATAATTTTTAGAGGAATATTCAGAGTTAGTAAATTTTAACCGCTTCTGAAACTTTTACTGATTTTTTTTTTTTTTTTTTCAAACTAGTTTCTGAATGTCATCATCTGACTGCCACTAAGCCATCCTCAACGGCAACAAGCCTCCTCGTGTTCGGAGGGATACCGCTCGATCGAGTAGGTATTGCGTTTTCCACCTCACCCATTCGCGGACCTTTAACTTTCTAACTTACTGAGGAGTTAATAGTGGCGGAGTTCATGAATATTATGATAGGATAGACATATCAAAACTCGAGTATTGTTTGTAACGGCGCGCATAGAAGCCATTTTAAGTGCTCCAAACATTAAAGCAAAAATGCCATGGCATGCCATTTTTCAAGTGCTCCGAGTGAAAAAATGGTTTTTGACTGGTTGTTTTGGAGAATCGTTACAGTCATTTCGAGGACCTTCAAGAACATTGTGGTGGACACATTCCCGATTATTCCACGTGACCAAGTTTAGTATAATTAGAAGTGCCTTTTCGGGCATTTCTAGAACTTGTCACGGGGTCTAACGACTCCACCATATCACTCAAGGTTCCAGGATCTCAAAACATAAATATAAGGATGTATGTCCCCCAAGAATAGCTATTAAAATTACTCTTTTCAAACTCTACCAAATCTCAACAGCTGAATAAAATACCTGAAGAGCTACGGTAACAACTAGAGGCTCTAGGAACAAATGGTATTTTTGGAATCAGCTTAAAATTGCCACGTGAGCGTTTTTTCGAGCCAGTATGAGACGGCCAGGAACTGATTGACCTCCATTACCCCCATATGCAATATTTCAAAGCAATTCACAAATCCATTAAATACAATGCAATCGTATCAATAACATTCATAGTGTATCATTCATCTACCAGATTGTAACTATATTAGGTACGTACCGGTTCTCATGAACGAAAAAAATTAACCTAGGTAGGTTAATCAAACGAGGCTATGTATAGTTTAAAAAAACCAAATTAATAGTGAAATTTGGAACGTAAAGCGACGATTCCCCAGAATTGTATAGTTTCATGAAGTCAAGTAACCGCTATACCCCCTCCTCCCCTAAAACATGAGTACATGAGTACATGAGTAAACATGAAACATTACACAAGTAGATCAGATATCAATCGATAGGTCAGGTAAGTAAGTTATGAATTAGTTAGGTAGTATTTGTCCGCCGGGTACTTGGAAATTTAGAGGTTTTGATACGGGTTAACTGATTGTATGGGCGAAGACATTTACTACTAGTGAACAGCAGCTCATTACTCGATATTGAATTGAGTCAGTTGCTCCAAACTGTCCAGTTCATTATTCCCATTAGCTTGGGGAGCAAAACGGTTAACCTTTGCAGGGAGACTGCAATAAGTAATCAGAAATAGAAATTCCGATGACGTTGGCACTATAGCCTTCAAGGTGGCGTTCCACACTGTATATACATGCTGAAATGACAGAAAAAAATCAAAAGGATATTTTTTCGAATGTTGATATCCTCGGCAAAACCCGAGACACAGGCTCAAGGTCAGGGCCTGAGGTGGCGCCAGGGGCTTGGGTCATGCCTGCGACTGCGAGATACTAAACCTGCAAAACCAAAACAACCCATTGCAAACGGGGTCGGCCGACATCGCGACGACAGAGGGCACGGCTGGGATGAGGTTACGCCTCACGAAGAGGAAATTGGAAGAGTTTTGAAATACCTAAACTAAGCAATAATACAAGAAGTAATGATGTATTAAACTAATGCATGCAGTTATACGAAAATTAATAGCAATGAACCAGTTTATGACTTTGGATTTGAAGTCTGTATCTTGACTTTTAAGATGAATGAAATATACCTGAGTAAGTACTTGGCCCTTCGTCCAATGTTCTCTTGGAGTAAACAAAGAGATCGCACCAATCTCAAGACTATACAGGTACTTTCTAACTCCTTTTCTCTGCTCCATCATAGCTTTTATGGTGACTGTTCATCAAAGCAACACCGAAGACCAAGAAACAGTCGCCTTTAAGACTATAGCCCTTTGATAACTAAGTGAATAGCCAAGTTCCCGTACATCTAGAGAAAGACATGTATGTTTCAATTGTAATGCATACTGAGCGGGGGTTCAAAAAAAAGAATCTTCAAAATCTGATAAAAAGCATGTTAGCAAATATGAAACACAATTTATTGTTCCGAGTGTACCTACATACGTAGTAGAAACCATCAGAAAATTATGGCCAACGTACACCCCCCGTACACCGCCTCGGTGTCACAGAATTTGGATTGACCTCCAGGGTAAAAGAAAATTTTCTCAATTTTATTAAATTAACCATTGATAGCACTCTTAGAAACAACCACACTCAAGAGAGCACCATTTCGATATTCTACCACCATAAACATCATTAAGTGACGTTCGGGTAATTGACGAAAACAGAATTGGAAATGGATAGGAGGAAACAATAATCAACGCATGTAATTTCCTAACAATCGACTCTCACAGAAAATTAATTAGTTAAAGAAAAGCGACTGCAAGAGGAAATGAATTTATTGATACAACCTTCAAGAATCCAGTTGATACAAGCTCATAGTTACACAAGTAATAGTTGTTCCCCTTGGGCTCTTTTTTTAATGAAAACGAACGAATTCCCCATTTTTGACTAGAGGGAATACGAATCTATCAAAAAATAATCAAAATTATAACTGTTTCAGGAAGTTATGACTGTGTTTGAGTATGGGTGTACGTAAGAGTATGATGCGTACCTAAGCATTCCAGCGAACGCTCAAAACTCGTCCAAAATAGCTAAAACATTAATTTATGGATGTTTGAGGCTAGTATCCAAGATGGTTCCGCATGAAGTACGTCACTGATGTGCATGCCATAAATTGGAATTCGTCGAACGCTGATAACGAGCCAACTTTGCCCCGAGACCAAACTTTTGAGACCAAATTACTCTGATTTTTATGGTAGGTTGGTAGTTAATATTAAGCTTCATTAGAAACTATAGGCCAGCCATAATTCTAGACTGATTGTTTCCGATCTGTAAACGCAGAAATGTTCTAAAAATAGGAAACTAGATACCAAATAGGTAACATTTTTCAGATGAATTTTTTTTTTTTTTAATGAACCTTGGAAATACGCATTTTTTCCATGTTGAAGTAAAACTTCATACAACTTAAGTTTGAACTTAGAAATACAAAGCATTATTATACATAAGCAGTAATCTAAAAATAATGCCACAAACCGCATCAAAATCGGACAAAAACGCTTGCATACGAGTCTGCAACACATTGGGACATTTTATGTCTTTAGTTCCCACCACTCAGCTGATCCAGACCCTGGGTATCGTCAAGTAAATGTCCTAAGGAGGCTGCATACGAAATTAGCTTCAAGAGCCACTCAGCTGATCCGGAACCTGGGTACCGTCAAGTGAATGTCCTAAAGAGGCTACATACGAAATTTCAGCTTCCTAGAGTGTTAAGTATAGAAACACCCAACTGAAAATCATCGTAAAATGTAGGTAACGCTTTTCGTGACAGTTTTTATTTTAATGTGCCAAAGCAAAGACATAAAATGTCAAAAAAAACTGAACAGTTTTAGTTTTACGAGTATATACGGGCAAAAACTAAAGTAACAGACACTGAGGCGAAGAATAAATGCTGTCTCTATTTTTCACATAATTATGTGAAAGTTGAGGGAGAGACCTCATCGTTATGTTGAATATCGTTATGTAGGGGGATGTTTGATTTAATTATTATTACTTGACTTGATTGCACTAAGGTAGGAACTTATTATATTTTCAAATTACAAATGATCCATTCCAGCAAATATTATGGGTACCTATTGATCATGTACATGTATAATAGGATCTACAAAAGGATTCTCTACGAATCTATAATAGGATCCTACAATCACTCAAATGCCAATGGAGACACAAGTGTAGGTACACAAGCAATGAGCCTTTATCTGCTAGCTCCACATAAACTTACGAGCCTCGGAAGAACGAAAGTGATGTTCCACACTTATGGGTAAAATGTGAGAGATGTCTTCGAACAGTTGGTAGCCGAAGACAGGCGACAAGGTTTTATTGGTCCTGGTAGGACAACTCGACGGGCTAGTGGTCAGGTAACCAACAGTTAAACCGCGGGGGTATCCGATGTCTGGGAAGAGCTGCCTGACGACCGATGGAGGAAGGAAACGCCGACAGGGCTCCGTCCGGGCACGTACGGCGATGGTTAAACTTTCCGTACGAGGTTTCAAAGGGGCCTCCCAACACAGAAGTTGGGCTGATTGAATAAGTCCAGGATGGCTCCTCTCTTCGAAGGATATTCCGTTGGTTTTGGGTCAAAAGGGAACTCAAGAGTACCTACCTATGTAGAGTAGCACAAGTGTGTCCCAGCGGGATTGATTTGGATTTCCAGAGGTGTTATAGGGACAAAAAAGAAATAAGTGTAGAACTTGATAAAAAAAGACAGGTTTGAAAAGGAAAATATAAATAGAAAATGAAAGTCCCCAAAAATACTCTTATTTGGAGCTATTATAGGTAATGTAGGTAATGTGTATGAAGAAGGAAAGAGAAGTCACCCAAAAGAGGTCTCCACCTTCTTATGCTGCTGGTCGAAAATTTGACAAAACTTCATCCTCACAGGCTCAATGTACCTAATCGTACATAATACCAAAATATCCCTTTTTATCCTACGCCCTCCACTGGATTGGCGCTTGCGCTATCTATATTATATAAAAATGAATCCCATTTCCCCTATGTCACGCATCAACTTGAGAATGAGTGCACCAAATTTAATATTTTTAAAATTGAATTCTTTTTTTGTTGTGTTCGTTAATGTAACGAGAAGGTTTTCATAAAAGACAATTTTTTAAAAGGTCAAAGGGCTCTGTCCCACTGCCCTACAAAGTTTGATTATTTACATTGTTCACGGATTTTGACATTAAAATAAACTAATTAGGTGGCAAGTTTATTTATTTATTTATTCCAGTTCGAATTGAATACTCATAGATAAGACAGGACAACGTCGTCCAGCCACCCATTCAGAGCTGTGATTCACAGCACACGTTGAAACTAGCAGCCTGCTAGTGACAAATTACTAATTTTCAAACTTTGACAATACCTACTTAAAAACTGTTTTAAACAGTTTAAAACTGTTTAAAACACTCCTTTGGGAAAGCACATGTCGCGAGATTTGTTTTAAACAAAAAAAGTTGGTTTTTTTGTGTTTTTTTTTTTGTTTACCAATTTTTTGCCAACCCTGCTTGGGATTAATAAAGTGGGAAAAAGGATGACCTCCCCTTCCCAGCTTTAACTAACCATTAGTTTGAGCATTGAAAAGTTCGCAAACTTTTCTCAGTTGATATTAGATCCATTTCAAATCGGGTTTGAGCATTTATTCGATTTTCAAGACCCATCAACATTGAAATTTCAAATGTTTTAGTTTTCGCAATTTCAAATTTGGAAACCTAGTTCATTGCAGTCGGTACTTGAAGAAGAAGATGCATTACGGAAACAGAATTAAAATGAGTGAATTATTGGTTTATAAGAGTTTAAAAACTGTTAATTCAAAACTGGAAATTCATGTGGGCGATCATTTGGGAGAGCTGACTCCAAGAGAGTCAGAGGCGACTTCAAGTCACCTATGGATTTCGACCCAATTGGATGAGTGATGGCTTCTGCACATGCGCAAACTTTGAATTCATTGTCATAGGCATAACTCCGGAACTATCATACCAATTTCGCTTAAACGTTCACTAACTGAATCTATTCGTCCATCTTACAAAGATGAGGAAGCTAAACTGCCCACTACTCGGTAGACTTTTTTCTAATTCACTATGGTACTTACCTAAATACCTAGTACCTATATTAAAGACAGCGAGAACTCATTGTACATGAAAATATTCTATTTAGCAATAGTATTAGTTAACCTGCATCAAATGATAACGTCTCAAGTAGAAGGCAAGTAAGTACTCAAAAACTCACCACCGTCACCGTCCTCGTCGTCAGGTCCGAATCCTGAACCACTTGATTCAAGATCGTATTTCACCTCCTGGTTTCCTGTGAACAGCAAACATGATATGAGAATCCCCAACAATAAGATTATTCACAGGTGGAAGAGTGACAGAAAATTAGGGATATTATGAATCTTCGGCGGGGGTTGCTGACATCTTCTACAAAAAGACTTCTAGAAAAATACTTAATTCTTGACAATAATTTTGGTAGATACCACCTACGCAGTCGAGCATGACTGTAGAATTCGAGCTTGTGTTTGCAGCAGTATTCGTTCAAATTTGTTCATTCAAATTCAACTAAATAATAAATTGTCCCCTGTTATCCTTCTTCCTCACTCTCATACGGAGAGTAGAGTAGGTTCCTCGCCGCAGGTATGATTTAAAAACTGCAAATTATTAGGTACGTAACGGTTCATTATTTTTACTTATAGATCACTCATCTGCAAAAGATCCCATCGGTCAATGCTTTCGTCATAATAAACTGAAGAGTCAGGGGGAAAACAGTTTATTGTCCACTCAGCTGAGTTTTGAGAAAATCGAAATTTAAAGTTTCTAAGTTGCTAAAGCACTATATTAGTGCAATAAGAATTCAAATTGTTGGTTTTTCGTTGAGGTCTAGGTATCAGAAGGAACATCATTAGGAAAAACTTTCAAACAATTCAAATGTTTATTAGCAAAAATATAATAATAACAATAATAATAATAAAAGGTGGGACATGAACGTTTTTTGCCCAGTTAGTCAATATGGGGACCGGGAAATCGTCATCGGAATCTTCGTTCCTCTCCGTAGTTTAGTCTCCCCAAAGTTCTTCATAAAATCTTCTCGAGGTTGGAGATGTCAAGAATTGTTTCATATGAAGGAGATATTTCAATTTCGCAGGTCGAAGAGGTTTATATCACGATGTTTACAATCATTTTTTGGGCACGATGAGTACCTACCTGTAATTATTATCATCAGAGAGTTGTAGGAGTTGTCAGAACGCACTAAGGAAACTTATAAAAGCAAATTCGGTGAAAACAACTAAATGTTGCACCTCATCAGCTGATATTTGAACGGGCTTTCTTGTATTTCCGTTCAACCCCCAAGTCCTTGCAGGGAACTAACGGTTGGTCCTACAGTACTCCGTGAGGTCTCGTTCGACGCTAAAAATTGTAATCTATTTGTGATCGATGGGAAAAATATACCTTCCTATTTGAATATTTTTTAGAGCTGGGGAGTTTTTAAAATTTCAGCCTCAGAAGACTTACGGTAACTATACTCCAAATGGGACCGGTAAAACAAATTTCATTAATTCTGGTCTATGTTGGCTAAGCAAAGTGCCGCGTACGGCTTGATTTTTTCAATCAGATTTTTGGAGTCTACATAATTTATCATGAGACGTAGAACATCAAATTTTGAAGGGGATTAAATTGCTTTTTTCGAGCTCGATTCCAAAGGTTCATTATTAAAAATAAGAAACCAAAAACGATCGTGGTCTCAGTTGCCACGAAACGTTTCTGATAGAGATACAATACGAAATATCAAGGAGCGACGTCGTTCTGTGTAATAATTGCATGAATTATTCATGGCAAGCAATAATTTCGCAAGCATCATCAATGTTGATAGCACTCGGTACTCTCCAGACAACATGCTAAACTAACAAGCTGCCTTTATGGACTTAACATTGACCATGGGGACCTAGTCGAATACGGCACGAGTTACTGACATGTTGTAGCATCACAACTGCATCCATAGGTAGTTGATACCTGCAGCACGGGTGGTCAAGCGTACCATGTAACATGGCAACTCGTAAGAATACTCAAAATGATTAATCAAGTGACCGAGGACACCGAGATCAATATTCTATTCTATGTACTTTCTGTATTTCATTCAAGTTTGTATTATGAACAATAAACCACAGTGTATTTTGTAAACTTCGCAGTTACTACACATGTCTTCTAGTTACTGACGTGTTAAATTGATTCTGTACACCGATTTTCACATCGACCGAAAGCAGGGATGAACCACCACTAAAATAATGAACCTAAAACAAAATGAACATTCAGAATGGCAAAGAACTTGTTGACAGAATCTAACTACGGGTCAATTGAATGCGACTCAAATTGCTGAAATATTAGGCAGTACTCGTATACCAACTCCTTATGTACAGTTTGGTATCGCTGGGACTGCGGGCGAATCTCTAACAATCACACTGTCAATATGTGAAACCCATTAAACAGACTTTCACCTTATTCCTGAGCCAATCTAAAAGATATAAGAAAGGTGCTGCAATCGGCAGAAACCCGAATTCCTGACCACCTCCTGTTTTAGAATGGTGCTGATCGTCATCTGATCTACTTTCTTCACGTTTTGGACAATATCCGTGCGGATGAAAATGATGAAAAATTACGATTTCGAAGCTTAAGAACGAACCAGCAAGAATTTGAGCAATCCAGGCCATTATGACCATTAGTCAATAACTTTTAATCCATTAGTCCCAAGTAGGACAAGGTTACGGTAAGAGTTCCTATAATCTCTTCCATAGTCAAGATTTAGGCATTTTTTAGTACATTTCGGGCCGATAACGGAACCCCCTTAGCTACCCACTCAATTTGATGGCTTGGTGTGATCATCATAGGTTACCATCTAGGGCCACACAATCCCTTAACAATAAATTACTCTAAATCCGATGGACATTGTTTAGTTAGGTATGCTTGTGGCTAAAATTGGTGGACACACATACTGATAGACACAGAACTAAATTTGTCCAAGAATGTTGTAAGAACAAGTAAAATGCGAGTTGAAACTTTGATTTTGGAGGAGATAATTTAGGAGACATTTCTTCAGCTTTCAAGAGAAATCACAAAGCTTTTGCTACTTTTTGTAGATTCGGAAGCTAAATCAGTTGGGACGGAAGGAAGGAGTTTCCTTCATGTCGTACCGATTTTATAGCGCATAACGAAAAAAAAAAAAAGGTTGCCTACCTATCTTCACACTGGCCGTTTAGGTACCTCGAAGTACCTCATTCTCCAATGACATTCTGAATGATTCTACGATTTCCAACACCCTTCTTGAAGAGAAAAATATGAAATAACGATTTGTATATTTTATGGCAGCCTGACATCGTTCATTTTGTGAAGTCGCGTCGGCCTGAACTGAAATGAACAATGTTTCACGTTTACGAAGAAAAGGCATCAAAACTTTGGAGGGATAACGGACGGCCCGGCGCTGGCATGTAACTGACAGTTGAAGGAAGATTTCATTTCTTGTGGCCAATATTACACCCAAACCAAATAACACACAAGAATGGCCGCTCGAGCGTACCTATGCTCGTGCTAGAGAATAACATTTTTTTAAATGATAGTGTTGATACTCGTATTTGTAGACGTATACAGGGTGTCAATAAGAGGAAAAACGTTTAAATGGTAACCCCTTTAATTCTTGATTAAAATTTGAATCTACAGTCAACATATGAAAAATTGTAAGAAAATATTTTAGATGTGGCCTACTCAAAATGTGCGCAGATTCACGCAATGTGCGCCGATTCATGCAAAATGGCAAAAAATACTTTTTGTATGGTATATACTTAAGTACGGTTTTGGGGTATTTTTTCAAGGTGGTGACTGATTCTTCGATTAGCATCCACCCTATATGCAAAACCGTGAAGATACTCACCGGAATCCCAAAGAATCTACCTACACTGTTTTTCTAAGTTGGAAGGAGCTGATCGAAAAACATAAATATTACCTTGTGATTCCGCGAGAAAAAATACCCCAAACTTGAGTATCATTTTTCCATAGGATCTTGCCTTTTGCACGCACGTGTTATGGACGGGAAACCGTTAAAAAAATTAAGGTACCTCGAGTCGATTCGAACCTTATTGACACTGCGGAATCTGAAGGATTCCACTGTGTGTCACCGCGTAACCACCTCGGCCATCGAAGACAGGTTGTTCCTCTCCTTACTGCTGAACGATGAGCTTTCGTTCACAACAATTCCCCGAGGCTAATTTGAGACCTACGAACTCAGAGCTGAATGTCCTGACCTTGCTGGGGTATGAGTGCTGACGCAGGGGCCGACGCCAGTTCAGTTGGCAGTTGCTTTTCACTTCAAAGTAGGGGTGCATTCGAACTCTCGAACTTACGAACTTTCGAACCGAACTCGAACTGCTTATTCCAGAATATTCGAACTCGAACTCGAACCCGAACTCTACTTCTTGAACTCGAACCCGAACTTTCCAAAAAGTTCGCGAACTGTTCGCGAACTTTATTATAAGAAATTTTAGTGATGTTTCGATGTTATTTCGAAGAATGTTTCGAACAAGTCCGATTAAAAAAACCAACAATCAGCGTGAAATATAATTAAATCCATCCGAGTGTTTCGTTCTTTCAAGAACATTTCCTGAGGTCTTTACGGGACCTTCCTGGAACACACAACATACTTCTAATACCCACTACAAACACACGATTCTAGAGAAAGTGCTCTCTCATGATATAGGTAGTAGGCAGGTATAAGAACATACCTTGAATTATAAAAAATGGAGTTGGGGGGGGGGGGGGGGGGGGGGGGGGGGGAGTATTCTAGAATTCCCCACCACACAATTTTTGCTTAATCATTACCGCAGGTGGGAAGCTACGTATAGGTGCAATAAATAGAAAGCATGTTTGTCCTTCAAAATGGAACATTTCCACCTGCTTGTCTGTCGCTGTGTCTGTGGTCATCCTTGTCCCAGGCAAAACTATATGATGTTGTGGTCCGACTTTGACGTTATTTTGAGGGTTGGTCCGGGTGATGCCCTGAACGGTCTCCTGTGAATTTTATTACCGTTGGTCCAATGGTAGCTTGTGCGCATGCGCTAACGGGGATTTCCTTAAACTAGGATTTCTTAGATCCTAATGGACCGATTTCACTCAAACTCGGAAGGTAGTTAAAGGCTGATTACAGAATTCTTCAAAATTCGCTGAAATTTTCACTGACTGGTTCTCTACGTGTATGTTACAAAATTGAGGGAGCTATACTGCCCACCCAGCTTGGCGGACTTTTTTTCATTTTGATAAACGAATAACATAATTATTTCTTGAAAAATGGGATGTCCACGTTATAGGGACCAACCTGTCTTCAATCATACCTTTTATTCGAACTAGAAGAGTTCGTGACGAAAAATTCGAACTCGAATCCGAACTTTCCATAGTTCGAGTTCGTGGGTTCGAATGCACCCCTACTTCAAAGTGAGAGAGCCGGAAAATTGGGAGGGGCCCGCATGGCAACCCCTATCGACACCTGTGATACTGAGAAGATTTTTGTGATGTAAGCAGAGAGGGAAGAGAATTGAATTATCAAATTAATTGCGGTCGTTTGCGCCTTTTTGGGAGTCAGAGGATTGTTTCAATTGTCGTGTCCCACCAGACTGTGTGTCACTTGTTGTGGAAGGGAAATCGTTAACAAATTAGGGTACTTCGAGGGGATTTGAACCTTATTGACACAGCGGAATCTAAAGGATTCCACTGTGTGTCACCACGTGCCATCGGCCATCGAAGACCGGTTGTTTGTCTCTCCTTACTGCTGAGGGATAAGCTTCTGTTCACAATACACGCGACTCGTAATTTTCCGAAGAGATTTCACGTATAATCCAAATCCGAATTGAACACTGGGGGTCATTAGAAAAAACAGTAACTCACGACGAAATTTCAGATTTTGCATGTAATTTTTCAACAATGAATTCAAAAATATTCTCCGAAATGGCTTATTAAGGAAATTATGGGAGGGAGATTATAGGCTGAGACTGTGACACCCTTTAGGTAAAGTTCGACTAATACAGCAAGATGTGTGTAAACACATTCAGTTCTCACTCGCTGGGAGTGTTAAACAAGTTCTAGTGTTCTATAGCTCACTAGCAATAATACAGTTTTGTTCTTGGTAAAACTGAAAATAAAAAACCCTAATAATAATAACATGATTTCTCAGGTATTCCAAGAAAAAAAGTCCCATTCATGCAGCATGCGTTGATGAGCGAAT
>JAEMON010000002.1:13116719-13133994 GCA_030264115.1 Lygus lineolaris | reverse complement strand
CATATCTCATTGCTAAGGCATCCACAAATTGAGAACGAGATAGGTCAAGGCCATCTGCATATTTAGGGAGCACCGTGAGCCATTAAGACGCGTTTCCTTCAACAATGCGGCGTAGGGTTCGCTGTTTGGTTCAGGGGTAGGTTTGAAATCAGGTGCTCACTTCTTTCTTTCAGTCTCTCATTCCTTGCTGACCTCGTTTCGTTGATAACACGATGAACCTCTTGCTCGTGCTGATTGCTGTTGAACAGTTGTCCTGACTTTATCGCATTTGACAAAGTTGAAGTGGCACTTCTTGAGGCATTAAAGGCTTCTCTCGCGGCAGTTACCGGGTTTTCAATTGCTAGTCCTCCTAGCTTAGCTGGCGTTCAAAAATTGCATGCTCTGCCTCAGTGATCGAACCAGGTATACTCGCCCGAGTATGGCTGGTGTCAGAGTCTTCCTAATCGCGTTGGTTAGGGGTTGAAATTCATTGTTGCAGTCATCTACCACCCTATGAAAAAAAAAACTCCACTCCTTTTGAAGTGATTTCGTGAAAGCCACGTAAACTGCCTGGGAACACTTTGTTGCACATTTGGCTAAACTGTTAATATACTTAATCCACCTATCTACTTTTTCTTTCACATATTTCGACTTTTCGTTGGCAGATCCTAGGAAACCCCCTAGAAATCGGTGGGAAAGCACAATTGTTAGGCCTGTTCCCTGAAACACCTCGGCGGCCTTGGTCTCCATGCCAGGTCTCACTACGAGGAAACTATTTTCAGGCTCCAGGAAATAACCACATTTAGGGCCTTCTTCCTTCAACCTTTCCAGCCAAATCTTTATGTTGTCCAGTCTTCCCCCACATTATTATGCCTCTAGGATAATAATAATCACAAATAATAATGTAGGTACCTACTAATTGTACCTACTTGTCGAATTGTGGACATCGCGTTAGGTATAATTACGGTAGGTACTTACAATAAGCAAATAGGATCTTGACAGATGGGTGAACTATATATAAAATAATAAATCGTTGTGTAATAATTTGCAGCGTTTTCGCTTCATTTTAAGATTTGTTCCAACTAGCGGCGGTGCAGGTTCAACTCCAATATTTTAACTGCACAGTACCTCCTGCGCTTACGCTTATCAAAACATTATCGACCAAAGTAGCGGGGGGTTGTCCTGTATTCGAGTTGATCCTGCACCTCCGCTAGTTGTTGAAATAGACTCATCATCAACATTGCTTCATTAGGGTTCAATCGTAACCCTCCGTTGGCTGCTAGGTACCTCAATTCAATGTTTCTTGGACCATTCACATGTTTTTCTCCACAACAATCATGATAAACAAATATTGTTGAAACTGGTTAGCGGTAGCTCTCTAAACTAAGAATTTTGATAAGCTAATGATTTTGATCTTTCCTTTGTTCTTGGGAGCCATCAGCGCCGCCACTGCGCCTCACCGACCCGTCGATCTTCATCAGTGTAGTCTCGTCAAGTTCGATCTCAATGATTTGGATAACGCCCTCTACATGTACAAGTTAGTTTAATGTTTTCTCAATTTACTCCACCTTTTGTCACTTCCTCCACTACAACTACTTTTATTTAGCTACACTTGAGTTGACTTGGAAAAAATAGATGAGTTTGACGGTATTAAAAAAATTCCAAGCCGAAGCTAGCGCTCAACTTCACCTTAGGAAACAGCCTTGAGAATCATCAAATATATCATTACCAAACTGAATTATCATATGGATTGCAGATTTTAAATGGAACAAACCTTATGATAACCCATTTAAACATATTTAGGTACATAAAAAAAGGCCTGTAAATGAAGTGAAAAGGTGTTGGTGGAGATTGTTGTAGCGGTGTGTTATAGCTGTTAAATCAACAATATCGAATCATTTCATTTAAGTTACCTAGGTAGACATTAAAAAAATAATTAAATCGCTCGTTTAATGTAATTTATCATACCAATTAGAACGAATTTGAGCTGAGGGGTTTGTGAGTTATGGGCGTTCCATCCTCTGTTTTCTGGTTTGCGTAGTCTCAATACTACGCTACAATTGCGACCATTTTATACCTGGCCCCTAACTACTGCAAATTTGAAAGATTGTGGACTTGGTTTTCGTGTTACAAGGGCGTTCAACATTTTTTATATATAGGTACGCAACGGTCTATTAGTCTGTCCAACTAGCGGTGGTACAGGCTCAATTCGAATATATTAGCTACGAAGAAGCTCTGCTCACAATCCTGCAGTCTACATGATCCGCCGCCAGGTGGAACAGACAGTAATGGGTAAATATATATGGAACCATCTAGCCCCGAGAGAGTTCTATGTATGCACCTTGATCTGATTACGTAGGAGAAAGAGTATACCAAGGAGGAATTATGCATAAATTTGAACGATTTTGAAATCATGAGTAATATATCGTTGCTTAAGAAGCAACACTCCCTATCGACCATTTTCAAGAAAATTAGGTTTTGACTTACTTACTTCTTATTCAACTTCTCACGTTGCATCGACTGGTTAGCTCAAAATTGCTTCAACTAGACTACAAAACCGAGAAATACTCGAAAAACATAACACCTCCATCGACTTCAATACCTCAATTACCTATTAGGACTACACCCCGTATCAACCTAAATTTCCTAATTTCTTTAAATAATACTCTTTTCAGTATTGACGACTACCGGAAGGCAAGAAGTGACTGAATAACGGGAAACAAAGGGACAGGTGATCAAAAACTGGATTCAGTTTTTTCCTCCTCCTGAAAAATTGGGATTTGGTTCATAGGGCGTGTTGCTTCTTAAGCGACGATATAAAAGTGCGTTAAAAACGGTAATATACCAGTTGATTTGTGAAAAAATGTGCATGGAATCATTTAAAACGTAGTAGGAGGCCGTGAGAACTACCTACTACGATACAAATTTGAGGGTTATGAAAGAATAAATTTGGGAGTATTATCAAAATAAAGATACAATATTAAAATAAAGGGTGTGTCAAAAGTCGATTTCTTCTTGATTTTCTCAGTACTTTCTTAAAAATGGTTAACTACATTCACAAAATATTTATTTCATTATAAAGCCCGACGCGTAGCCGATGACATGCGTCTACTCCACAAAATTTTGCAAGACGCCTGCAGAGCTGCTGGTCGACATTGACGATTTTCACCCGAATTTCATCCTTCAGTTCCTCGGTGGTGCGGTGTTTATCCTCGTAGACATTGGACTTGATGTGACCCCGAAGGAAAAACATCCAAAGGAGTTGGGTCACAAGACCTGCGAGGCCAGTCCGAGTCCCGTATCTCGAGATGATTATTATGTTCTTGAAAAGTTTAGCGCAACAAACCTATTGTCTCCCTTGCAGTATGGCATCTTGCTGAATCCAAATGCTGTCAGTGTCATGTCGGTGCCTTCGGGGTCACATCAAGTCAGAGATGACAAATCAGAGCAAACACGAAAACGGTGAGGTTTCGTGCATAAGAATGAGGTAGATTTGGTGTATTCTTCATTGGCATACATTTTGAACGATATACCTCAATTACGGTAGGTAGATACCTGCATAATATATGTGTCCATATCTAGTTGGTTTTCCCTAGGGCATGCTCTGCTCTTACGCTTAATCTAACCGAAGCAGAACAACTCGATTACTTGAAAAAGCTACGGAATAAGATGGATGTTGCATGTATCAGCCTAGTTCTTGGTTGCGGAGTGGACGTTAATAATTGGATAAGAAATAAAAGGAGTACAAAAGAATCTAATACAAGGAAACAGAAGTTGTATAAACTGATGAATTACCTCACTGACTTTGCTCACGTGGAGCATTCCGGGTTCAACCAAACGAAGATTCAAGACGACATGGATTCACGCGTCAAATGGGGCTTAATAAATACTATCCAAGAAAGAGTGGATAGGGTCCATGATAGGCTATCTGAGAGGTGTGCGGCTTTCAAAAGAAGTCCTGATGCTGGAAGTTCAGAAATGAGCGCGGCAGGATTGGTAACTAATAGTGGTAAGCAATGCAGCACCACGCAAGGCACAACCACATGTTCACCCTCACCAACATCGTGCATGAGCGAATATGTGGTGGGCAATGTCGGCATGGTGATTATAGCGTTGTTCCTCGTATCAGCATTCCTGTGCTTGCTGTCGTTGCTTGTCTGCAAGATTTGCTGTTTGACTGACTTCAGCATTGCTGCAATTCACATGTGGAACAAGCCACAAAAATGTGAAAAACCCAAGAAAAGGAAGAAAAAGAAACAAGCTTACTGTAGAGATTAATAAAAATTGATCTACACGTGTCGTCATTCAATTATTATGCCTCAAAACTGACGGGAAGAGACCAGTTTCTGTAACCATTCAGCGTGTCTGATGTTTCTGATTGTTAGGTACCTACCTATTCGTTTGTCCTGTCGAAGTAACCTTAGTGTACCTATTACGATTTTCCCAACTTTTAATAGGTGTATTGGTCGTATATAGGAAAATAAATCAATTAATGTGTTTGAATAATTGGTTGTGGTAGATCAACACCATCGGGCAACATCCATAGAGCTTCCAATACTGTTGAGATATTAGGAAAGGCTGAATAGATTTGTAGATATCTACCTATTTACATTTTTATGGTATTGGGCAAACCAACCAAACTAATTTTTATGGTAGATATCCGATAGACCGATAAATATTTCCGACACCCATATACACAGACCTATTGCACTTTACATTTTACATTATATGACATCCTCTTATAGCAATTGACAAAAATATCGTTGACATTAATTAATTGTAACTGTAGAAATTTTAAGAATACCTATCTCATCAAGTATTGGGATTCAGGGGCTGTGTGAGGCTGTTCCGAAGCGTACCAAACCCAGAGAATCAACAGCACTTTTTGACATACTTGCAAAACAAGATGGATTCAGCTTGGATGAAATGGGCCCTAGAGAGTGGGTTAGATATCGAGGGTACACTATCACTCAACGGTGAAGAGTCGGATATCCAGAAGAGACATCGCAAATTGGATACACTGATGAATGAATTGGCCATCCAAGCCGGAATCAACCGAGAGGTGCTGACCAAACACCAAGGGTTGTTGGGAGCCACTAGTAGGATCAGGAGGAGCCTCATCGAGTCAATTAAATCCAAAATCGAAAACGTCCAAGAAGACTTGATGGACAGAGTTTCGTCAGCAGACAGGCAGATAGCGGATAGCATAAGCCATCAGGTGCAAGGAGAAGCCGATCGCAACAAGACAGACTGCTCCGACCACCTTGAGCTCAGAATCAACGGTACAGGAAAAGACGAGGATGTGATTGTCACATGGAGAGTCAGCTCTAGAAAAGTTGCCTTGCTTTTGCAGGTTCTAATCTTGTCATCTTTTATGACCTTCATATTCTTCATTTTCTTCAAGGTGTGTTGTTTAGCCGAGTGTGTCCTCGTTTGCTGTAACGGCATTTGTAGAGTATTTCATTCCATTTCAAGCGAATAAACTTGTGGAAATAATATTATGTGCTGTTCATTTAAAACAAACATCCATCATGGGAAAGAATAAGGAGATACCTGGTACTACACGAAACTATTATTGAAGACACGAGAGAAACTATACTAGTTCTAATGATCCAGGTTGCTCCAAATATTCTGGGTGTCTTTCAGGTATTTTACCAGGGGTAAACCTTGAGTATAATAGTTGTATATACATAGATAGTTACTTACAGTCTCTCCTCTCCGCAACATAACAGAGAGACATCGTTTGAAGCTTACAGGTAACCTAACGGTACCTACCACCGGCTGCCTGAATTTAGTGATGTGCCTGATCGTACCGAGTACAATATTCAAATTTGACTTTTCCATTATGTTTTCTGGGTAGGGAATCTAAGGTCGAGTGCTTATCAGTATTAACAATCAAACCCTTATTTGTATGCTTAGTATTCGCATAATTTAGTAAGTTATAATATTAGAACAATAAACCTCGAATTCTGGAATGCGCCTTGCGAACTATTTCAAGAATGATTTGATTCAGGAACTGCACCGCATTGTTCAATAAAATTAAAGATCCTCGGCGAAGATTGAGGTGCCGTCGGAGCATTCAGAAGAAAATAAACTCAGCAATCATCGCAGCTGCCAAAAATCGGAGTAGGAGAATGAACAATAGAGAAGTTCAGCAACCAGGATTCATTCAAGAAGACTCTCTAAGAGAAAGCCTTAAAACTTTACAACTCATTCTATCCCCAAAAGAAGTTCCATCGGAAGGGATATTCAGGCCTCCTCCTCGGTGGCGAGCTGATCTAGACCCCAGTTCTCTGATTTCATTGGATTCGAAATTCGTTCAATTTAGATCGAAACAAAAACATACCACGAATCACTCTAAATTCAGGAAGCGTCTTCACAAACGCTCGGTGAGTGAAGTAGAACTGCAAGATGCAACAAATCTGACTATAGCGACTATTTATTTGGTGCTGATGGTTTTGTCTTTTTCCGTATCCGTCTTCATCGCCGTACTATTGATATTGAAGATTTGCTGCTTGACCGATTGCTTGTGTATGGAATTTTGCAAGACGAAGGAGAGCTCTCTATAACTTACCCATGAGAATCATCCGTAATAAATAAAGATTCACAGCGAGAAAATTAAATTTACTTACACCTTCCTGATTCAGAAACAATTCGATTTTTCAAAGAGTGGGTATTACAATTTATCAATGTTTTTATGGTGACACTTTTCTTAATTTGTGGATCCCCTACTAATTGGTATTAGAAATTGAGAGACTTATAGTTCCAACTTTATTTTGATATACAATATATTACACCTACTTAAAGGCATATTCAGGTAACTACTTTATTTTTACATTTTCATCAAAGGAACACCGAGGTTAGGTAAAATTTGTTTTTGGTGTTCCTTTTATGAGAATGAAAGCCTGATGAACCTGAGCCTGATGTAAGTCTGCTTCAAAAGAAATGTAAAAGTAAAATAGTTACCTGAAGATGCTAATAAAGTAGGTGAAATAAAATTGTATATCAAAACAAAGTTGGAACTAGAAGTCTATAGATTTATAATCCCAGCTATTACAATTTATTTGTTACTTCCATTTTTGTTGGGATGCTTCTTTACTAATGTTCCGAGCTAATTCTACATCCTATTCTATCCCTGAGCCGCATCCCGATAGAAATGGAAGTAAACAAGTTAGGTACCAAAGGCGATACCAACCATATAATAGCTAGTAGGTAATAATATAATAGTACTCTTTCTTCTAATAGGTACCTCCGGGTACTGTATTTAGGTAGGCTCATTTTAACCACTGGAGGTTAACTGTACCTATTAATCTACAAGTTGATTAGGGTGTATCCTATAAGAAAATAATATGTGTGTTTTAATTACTACAGATTGTATACCTACCTTTCAGGTAGGTATTCGCCTATTATGAAATTAATATACTTGACATATAATTTTTGACTTTTGCGGGTAATAGTTTAGATACAATGTAATTATTGTTGAATCTAATAGCTACATAAAACAAAGATAAGGGACAAATACATTTTTTATACATAGTAGTATTTGTGTTATCTTTGTAGTTTTATGTAGCTATTATATTCAACTATTATATTCTATCTACTGTTACATGCAACCGCTATCAATTTATTATCTCAAATTTTAATTAGCAATTGCAATTAGCAATTATACCTATATACTATGGTATGAAAAACTAGGTATACTCAAGGTCATTTTTAACTCAAAACTCAAACCTGTTTTGTACAGAGAATGTTTACTATTGGCCACGAAAATGCGCCCAAGCGTCAGGTCAAGATATTTCAAAATAATGTACGCCAAAATGGAGAACGCCTGGCACCAAGTTCCGCCAAATTTATTAAACAAGGTCATTAGAGCAGCTTTGTCCAAAGGGAGGGAGCTCGGTCTGGACAGAGACGAACTGAGGATCCAAGCTAATGTTATGCCTTCAACTGATGTACAAATTGCATCGATCAACGGGACAAAGTTCTCACAGCTTCCCCAAAAAGAAGACATCGTGATTAACGTTAGCACTGGAGTGGTAATCGTTATGGTTTTAGCCATCCTCACTGAGTGGTACCTTATTTGGCTAATGATCAAGTCCATGTTCAATTCAACCCAACGTACCATTGAAATATGCTGTTAAAAATACATATTTAGTAATATATTTTTCAGCTATTATCTTCAGGGGTTTCATTACTAGCGTACCTACCATCTTACTTCGTTATTACTATTGGTATGTATTACAATTATTTTTTGACACACATGTATGTGAACTACTCCTTCTCATCTCTTCGAGGGACAAAACACTTCAGTGACTCCAGGAATTTTCTCGTCGACTAAAATTTCATTTGAGAAGGGCAAACCTATCCGTAAACAGCTTATAATTCTTTCCACTTTGTATACAATATATGAGAGGCGCATTTCTTCCATTATTAGACGTCCCTAAACAGCTTATAATTCTTTCCACTTCGTATACAATATGAGAGGCTCATTTCTTCCATTATTAGACGTCCTTCATTCACAGGGAGTGTTTGAACGTGATGGAAACATTAGCTGATGAAGAGAAGATAGGACTGATGAAGCTACTCCACGAGAAAATGGATTACGCCTGGGCGAATCTGGCATCTAAAGAAGGACATGGCGTAGTGCGAAGGGCTCTCGCCAAGGCAGTCGAGCATGGAATTAGTTCAGATGATGTAGCAGTTTGGGCAGTGAGTTCGGACTTTGGAAACATGGAAAACGAACAAAAAGAACTGAATGCTCACGATTATGAGACACCAACCCAAACCCAAAACAACATCATGGAGTTCGTTACAGAAACCTACAATATTCTGATAATTTGGTCACTCACGTCGCTAGTCGTACTCGCCAGTCTTCTGTTTTGTGCCGCCTACTACCTCCTCAAGGTATCAAAGGCTTTTGCCAGAAGAGTGAGGAATAAAACCTGCATTCCTCCAAAAGGTAGCCGCTGTTGTGTTGAGCCTATACGTAAAAAGAAGTGCCTTCCAAGGTGTCCTCCTAAAATATGTGATGATTCTTTTGACGGATCTTGGCAATAAAAGGTTTCCTTCCAACTGGTGTTCTTAAATAATTTTCTGTTCCTTTCATAGTAGGACTGAGGTACCTATGCTTCCTCCTATTATGCTTCATGGTCTCTCATCCACAGTTGCGAAGTTGCGCCTTACGATTACATACGTAATGACAACCTATTGTAACATCAATTTTTCAACTCTGAATAAAAGTAGATTCTTAGTACCAATAAAAAGTAACACAAGGAAAATAGTTACCAGAAACGTTTACCAAATAGTGCTCAATGTTCATAGGAAATGCTTACAATTAGGGGAACGATTCAAACCAGAAGTTCGTTCAAGATATAAGGGCAAGCTCCATCAGAAACTTGACAAAGCCTGGAGAGAACTACCAAAACACCAGCGACAGGCCACTCTGAACAGAGCCATGCTCAAAGCTGAGAAGTTGGGGATTAGCAAGTACGACCTCAGGATCCACAAGACTGAAAAGGGATGGGTGCCTCACAGTGATGGCAAAGAGCCCCATATCAGCGAGAAGGAAGACGGTAACAACGAATTGGTATTGATGTTCAGCAGCTGGTGGCTCATTACTCTCATCCTAATCATTATCATACTCACTTACCTGACATACATCATGCTTCGAGCAATCTGTCACCTCATGCATAGAACTTCAGATAGATTAAGATATTAATGGTTCGAAATCATTAAGCAATAAATAATCACAACTTATACCTCTTGCGGTCGTTCAACCCTTCATTCGTAGATTAGCAAGTGGATTGCACCCACCTTCATGTTTCTTACGTTTAGGATCGTCCGGATTCTCTCCGGATGTTCTCCCAAAAACATCATGTAGGTTATGTAGTAGATTCCTACAACAATTCCACCCTCTACTTTCATAATTTCGGAGCCCGTTACTTAGATAATAAAAATTTAGTTGAGTTCATCGTTCAACCTGGTTTGTACGGGTACTTATTAAATAATACTTCTGAAGAGGTACATTTGGAATTCCTCACGTTGTGACCTTCATGTTCCACATTATCTTATAATTAGGTACCTATATACTTTTTGATTGTTCCCCAAACCAAACGTGATCTTTCGAATACCTACGCTGAATACATTTTCCGTGGAAACGCAGTTAGTAGATAATTATAGGAACCTATCACGAAAACCTTTCTTCCTACCTATGATGTTGTTTGTGTAGGATTACTCTGGAACAGAGTAAGTAGGTACCTACTTATATTTCCTTGGTTCACTGACTCAGGATACCTACTTGAAGAAATTCGAGTCTTTTGGACACCTACGCTCTACGCTCCAACTTATCGGTTTTCCCTGTGAGGTGATTTTTCCAAGAGTTTCAACACCTGATTTTTTATTAACAAGAGGTGTGTTGTTTTAACACGAATAACAGGAGAGTCAATAGGTATCTTACTCGAACAATAATAGGTACTTATTCATTGCTTTGGTATATTTATCAAAGTAACTATTTATTTAAACGATGTAACTAATTTTTATATTATGTACAATAATATATACAGAGGCCTAATATATTATATTAGGCATTATACAACTTACTATTTTCAAAATCTTTAATACACATATTTGTATAAACAAAAACAATAATTTATTATAATAACAATTATAATGAATATACCTAGGTATGCATATGAATATACCTTGGTATGAATATACCTCGTATACCTAGGTATATTCATAATATACCAAGATACGAACAATTATAATGAATATGCCTAGGTATGATTAATTTTAGGATGGCATCATTCTACTACTATCATTAATTACGTTCACAGCTGCTTCATGACAACGCCAGGATAGTACTGAAACTGTTTCTCCTAAAGGATCAGTTAGGTAAGTATAGGTACTTGTAATTTCAGGTCATCAAATAGTCCTTCATTGGTGCGAACCTGTAATTTAGTTGGTATGTAAGAATATGGAACTTTACTGGTTATGTATCTTCTTTTCACTTCCCTTCATTCTATATTTTTATAAAATGGTCAATCTGCCTGGCCGTAGGTATTCCAGTATGAGTATAAATATGTCCTCCGGTCAGTCTTACGATTTGCAGCTTGGGTAGAGGTTACAGAAAAACTTCATCCCTGGTCATTGTGGATACATTATCGATATTGTAATATTTAGTCGCTAATGATATCAGCGATCATTTCAAAAAGCAACTCATTTCTCTACTTTTCACTTTGTTAAAGCATAGAGAAAGATAGATAAGAATTCAGTTCCTCCCCAGGCAATTTTCTACTGCATGTTAACTGCACATTGTACAAAAGGAGTTCAAGGGTAGAATTAGTAAATGTTCGCCAATCTTAAAAAATTATAAATAAGTTTCTCGTGTTGCAATCATGGTAAATTTATGATAAAAATATAGCTCACATAGATATTATGCTCTTGAATTTGAAAAAATCCCGGATGAGAGATTTCCCAGAGGTCCGCCATTCAGTCCCCAACTTCCAAAGGAGAGGACAGAATGTAAATAAGGATCTAGTTTTGTTTTTCAGAAATCTTCCATTCTGTAGTAGACGTAAATAGCTTTGAAATCTGCTGGATTTCATCAATAATTATGTCTGCAATAAGCTAAACTGTGCGAAAAATATGAGGTAGGTTGTTGTCGCTGCAACGATCTGTAAGTAAAATAAAAATGAATTTTTAGGTTGAATGGTAGGTGATTGAATTTGGAAAATATAAGATAAACCGGCCAGCTAAACTGAGGTTGTTGAAATACCTTCAACTGCAATGTAGAGTTATGTTTTAGTAAATTCTTTAGGTTTTCCATTCTTTTTTTCAAATAGTAGGTACTTTGGCATCTACCTACCTAGTTAGGAAGGTACCAACCTGGAGAATGTGCTGCCTAGAAGGTTAGAGTTCACTTTCGGTAATATCATGATGTACACCTACCTACACAATTCTCCAAATAAAGCGGTTGACGCAGAATTTTGTAAGAACGGAACTAATACCTACTCGTGAAAGAAAACGGAATATACTCACAGTGGATACGAGCGGATAACCAATTTCGAAAAAATGACTAGCAGAAAAACTCACTGGGACCTTCCGTTTCAGGTAGAGTTGCAATTTCACCTTAAAGAAACAAATCTTTCAATTTATGTCAAAGAAAAAAGGCTACCTATTTAAATAAATAAAATTGATAATTAAATTTATATGGATCAAATTCAATAAGATCAGCACTCAATTAGATCTGAGCAATGTTTCATGAAGATAAAGTTTTAATGAGTATGCTGGTTTTCATTGTGTGGAACATCGTACGAGCCTTGTAAACTCACATTTCTGCGAAGGGCTTTATTTTCATTCATCAATAAATATAATTGGTTGTCAAATTTCTCCGCCTGAAATATGAGGAACGACAAATTACTTAGGTAGGTAGCGTTAGAGTTGATGAATATATCTTCAAGTAATTAGAATGTATTCCATTTAAAAACAGTCGTAGAATTTGCGTAAGCATCTACAAATGCTTAAAATATGTAAGGGGCCTTACATAGGCAACCAACGTACGACCGAGCGGTCGTGCGGTTAATTGCCTATTCCTGCTCCGTTCACCAGACGTACTTCGTCCGACTATAATTATGTTTTTAAGCTACAGTACCTAATACGTTTATTGTTAATAATTTGAATAACAAAGCGTTTTGTTAGTTCACAGTAAAAGTGGTTTTCCTCCAATACCAAAATAGGATTTTGTATTAAATTGTATTTTTGTATTAAAATGCTTCCTGAACAAATTTAGTTCCGTACCCAAATTTCCGTATAGTAGTTCCGTATCCAAATTTAGTTCCGGACCCGGTGAGGTCACTTGCCATAAGTTGGCAATTATTTACAAAACAATGTCAAAGGTCCGGGCCAGAATAAACTATGCTACAGAAGAATGAAACGGAGTTCCATACGTCGCTTAGGGTAAGCAAAACCTAGGGATAAGGTGATTCTAAAAATAAAAAATGTTGAAGCTATTGACTCTATCCGTAGTCCGTGCTAACTTGAAGAATCTGCTAATAGGTGCCCGCTGCTAAGTACTTATATATACTATATATTAAATACCTAATTAAGTTTTAGTCTTGATCACACGATCAGGATCGTACCTACCTTCATTTTGGTGATCTCACATGCTCTACACAAGATGAATATGGTAGATATAAGAAATGCGCAATAGCTAGTTGTGCAGACGATCCATACTTGATTTTCTCTTGAAATTACCCTTTCAACCGTGTCATAGGAAGCGACGAAAAAATCGAATCCCAGATAGCACACACAGAAGAAGAGTTGATTCGTATACATTTGCTTAAGAATCGCCATGCACTCCAGATTCTTCAAATGCTGTTCCAATACATCTTCCGTTCTGTAGAAGTACACTATGAGGTGGAACCGGGATGACTTGAACCTGTCGGTCGCGATTTTCAAGAAAGTGCAGAATTGCAGGATTATGAGGATGGGGCAGAGGACGTCTATCGAGGAAAAGACGTCCCTGACTGCCGCTAGCCACTTCCTTTGAATCACTTGACCAGTAATCCACAGGTACATTCCGAACATCAGAAAAAAGACGGACACTCGCCTGTAAGTGTTTCGGGAAAAATCCGTTTCGTCACAACCACCGACGAGTTGCAAAAATCTTCTCCGATTTCTTATGACCACTATAACGTGAACGGTCGTGCATAAGAATTTCATTATGGTCACCACACCCAGAAGTGTCTGAAGCGATAAAGATGTCTTTGTGATCATAAGAAAATGAGACAAAACACTGATATTTAATACACGATATACCACGTGAGTTACGACCGTGTATATTACCAAATTTCGATTCGAGGAATCATCTTCGGCGCAAGGCATGAGCCCAAATATAGAACTCAGTAGAAATAAACCGCTCAAGTTTGTGATTCGCGGTGCTGCGTACACACTCTTCATTTCACCGCGTTATAATGGGCACAATGTGACACAGACTCATGTCGAAGGAACCATTGCGTGACCGCATTCGATTTTATCTGTTCTGTTATTGCAATAATCCCGTCCTTCCAAACTACAGTAATCGATTGGTGGACAAAGAAAAATGGGGAAATGTCAAACCCGGCGGATGAAGGTCTGGACATAATAATCCTTCTGTTTTCGTAGCCTGTATTTATCTTCCATCGGATAAAAGGTGTCATGTGACGAGCCTTCTACTTTTCCATAATAAATGCAAGCGCTCATTATATCGAGATCGTCAGATTGAATGTGATTTCAAAACATAATATTGTTTATAGTATAGGAACACAAAGGGTTGGTATACATTTCAGGAGTCGTCCCTTTAGATCGGTAATATATAGAATGCATAGTGCATGGTACTTCAAACCAGCAGTTGTAGCGAACATGAAATTATGTAGGTACCACTATAAAATAATGGCAAAAAGTCCCGGGGAAATCTATAGGTAGGTATACGAGTACATCCTTAAATTATGTCTACTGTGAAGTCCGATTTTGATGAATTTTGCAGATATCGGGCGATTTAGCCCTTAGATGGTCCCCTTTGTATTGTATCCCCTTCAGACCAATGCACAGTATGGCAATATTATGTCAATTGGCATGGGTGGGGGGGTTAGGGGTTGTAAACCTTTTTAAATTTCACGCTGATCACGAATATAGGTAGGTATGAACCATAATGAAGAGGGTCGCTAAGTAGTCCTTCGCAGTGATTAAAAAAAATAAGCCTACGATTATTAGCCTAAAACGCAGAGTTACCTACGCTAAAATCACAAGATTATCTTGCATTTATGATAGACATCATTATTTGAATTCTTTGTTAAATCAAGACACAACTAGAGCCCAACTGGTGCCGATATAGGTACCAAATTTCATTCATTATGATACATGGTAACAAAGAAAAGTGCCGCGGACGGATTTTTTTCAATTCGATTTTTGGATTCTACGTATCTTGGAACGTAAAGCAACACATTTTAAGGGGGTTAAAAAAATTTGTCGTGCTCGATTCCTAAGGTTAATTATTGAAAATAATAAACCTAAAATGAGACCGACTTTGCCTAGGTCCAGATTGGGTTCAGGTACATGAAAACCATTATAAAAATCGGCATCACGTCACACTTGTGGTGAAAAAAGCTTCACGAAATTTTTGACTGACCCTCATCTTTGATAATATTTCTCAGCTCTAATCCGTATTCCAAATTTCGAGGAGACCATCTCAAGGTCTCCTTGAAACTCAAGGACCGTATATAAAGTCCGCCCTTCTTGATATCCAAATCCTTCCTTTTTTGATCCCACCAACCATCAACCTCCCACCTTCATCAACAACTATGTTGAGCATGACTGAGGAGGTCAGGACTCGAAATGAGATACAGAAATGGTCCATGGTTCTGTGTACATGGGCGTCGACTTACCAAAAACTTTGGGTGGGGTCAATTGTTCCGTGGGGTCTGGAAAAGGGGGGTCCGGGGGTCCTCCCCCGGAAAATGTTTGGAATTTTAAGGTGCTTAGAAGCATTTTTAGACTATCTTTTTACTTATCACAGTATTAGTAAACCAGGGAACAAAATCTCAAAACACAATACAATTTGTTTGGATGCTGAGTAACAATTAAGTTTTGACTAAAATAAAATAAAAAAATTGCTTTTTATTGATCGTATAAAATTTGTTTGAAGGATTTTTTTACTTGAAGTATTTTTTTGACTTTTTAAGTGAAGATGGCTAATTGTTATCGTTCTTTTATAACAACATTAAAAGTGTAATTAACAGTAAACCAATCAACTTTATGTTTAAGTGATAATAAATAGGTAGGTCCATCGCCTGTAATGAAACATGGGCCTATTAAAAAAAATTAAAAATATGGAACTTTTTAATTGGATAATTTGCTAGAATTCAAAGTTAGATTCTATGTTCTTCTTTCTCTTCTTCTTTTTTGTTTTTTTGTGTTCTTTTTTGACAAAAATCAAGTATGGATGAAAAAAATAGGTAACATAACTGACGGTTACTAAGATGTAGCGTTTACTTTATAAAGTTTTAATGTTTAATTCGTTATAAAAGTGAACACGCTCGATTTGACATCTGTAGATTTCGAGCATTCATTATAGACAGTAAAATTCCAAAAAAATAGACGAGAGCGGAGGAGCATTACATGAAATCATAATCCGTCCCTCCAAATATTCAGAGGATGTTTTTCTGGACTTTGGAAGTAATATTCCAGTGATTCATTCAACATTTTACATTGTGATTACATTTTAAAAAACCCCTGAAATTGTTAAGGAAAAGTGGAAAAAATAACGTTAACAAGAGATTGCTATGATTGAGTTCATTCGACATGGGGTTAAGGGATGCGAAATTCATAAGAAAATGTCCTTAATAATTCCTTTTACAAATTCTTCGGGAGTTCTGGTACATTCAACAGGCAGACTGATGCAAGTGCAGACTTTCAAGCGTACGGCAGGTCGGGAGTAAGAGGTCCGAAAGCTATTTATTTCAGATAAAGGTACATAACATAAGTTTCAATAAATATTAAGTTCTTGTATTTTAAATGTATGTGTGTTTTGTGTATGTATGTGTGTTCCCCGATACTCGGTCAACGGTAGGTATACTTTAACAGATTCTTTATAATTTGGAATTTTGGGTGGGCTCCGCTCCCCCAAAATTATTTTTGAGGGGGCTTGAGCCCACCCAGGCCTTATGGAGTCGGTGCCCGTGTCTGTGTATTTATAATATTTATGTATTTATTTATTATGGTACATCTTCCGCTCACTAAAATTTAACTAGCTATTGATGTAACAAGACAATTATAATGCCCGCCACGACCGTGTCAAGGCAAAGAAATTGGAGTAACGAAAGAAGAAGAAGAATAAGAAATCTGTGTTTGTGCTTTGTGTTCTGTTTATGTTTGATTTATTTGAATGTGTGAGGTCTGAGGTGTGAGTTCTGAGTTCTTGTTTCGTCTATTACTTTTTACAGTTTATTCCTTATAACTTTTATTTTCATTTGTGATTTTGCGATTTCCATGAAGTTAAGTAGTTAGTATTTATTCAATAAGAATGATGGAAGGACTTAAGTACATGTTTTATTTGATGTTTTTATGCTATCGCTCGCTCTTCTTCTTATATTAGGTAAGTAACCTGTAATAGGTACCTACCATTTATTTTATTTTTGAGATTACCTAGGGTGTATAGTTCAAAGAACTAATATTTTACTTGACATCTACAAATGTTTGATTTGGTCCTGAGCGGGGGTTGACAATCCAATAACTTTATGGTAGGTAAGTTGGTAGCTAG
>JAEMON010000002.1:13092316-13115719 GCA_030264115.1 Lygus lineolaris | reverse complement strand
TGGAGTGGGGGGCGATTCTGGCGCCCCCCACTCCTGACGGTCGGGACGTGAGTGAGCAGTCGGGCACCTTTTAGGGTGCGCGGGACACTGGGCTCAAGAACTGCCTCAACCATGCCCGACGCAGCTCAAAATCCTTTTTATTATTTTTCACGTTTGTGATTTCGAAAATTAATCGATTTACGTATGCTGTTCAATCATAATTACATACTTCGCGATTTTAATCATAATTTTAAGTTTATCCCATCCTGAGAAAACTGGAAGAAACCTATGAAAAACCACGTTGTCATCAGTTTCTTCCAGTTTTCTATGGATGGAATAGACTTAAAATTATGATTAACATCGTAATGGATGTACTCATAATTGTATAACATACGTTAATGGATTAATTATCAAAATCACAAAACGTGAAAAATAATAGAAAGGATTTTGAGCTGCGTCGGGGCATGGTTGAGGCCATTCTTGAGCCGGACGTCCCGCGCACCCTTAACCCTAGAACGGTACACTGGTACTGGTCTGTTGTTGGTATTGGTTGGTACGTTGCTTAAAAATGATGTTTCTTTGTAGTGTAACTCCAAAGCGTCGTTTTGCACAGTGTACCAACAACAACCAGTTTTGAAGCTACACTACGAAGAAATTTGTTTCTGTTAAAGTGAATGTCAATTTTATTTAATAATTTTTCGTATAATCAGTGTAGACATGAAAGATATTCACTAAAAAAAAATGTTGACAGTATCACAATTTTACAATAGCTCATTGACTCATTTTACAACCATGTACCTAGGTATCACAAAGTTACGAGGAATTTACATGAATATGTTAGTAGATTATGTAAACATGACGCATAGGCTTATCAAGCAACTGCTGTCAAGCGGTTTCACGCGTCCAAGGACGCCTTTCCAAGTCACACACCACTGCACTACTAGTTCCCCAAGGCACTGGTGAGAGGCAGTAAGGAGGGGTGGAGGAGGCAGAACTTCGCCACCCACACGTTAAACTTACGTAGTGTACCGTTCTAGGGTTAAACAACCTGCCTGTGCGTATTTAGTCACTTGGTAGCTCTGCTAGGGACAGCTAAAAATTAGTGCCATTTTCTTCCACTGACAAATCAAAGTGAATTGGTGGCCAAAAAGTAAGTTGTTTATCAGTTATTTGATACATGTATCAAGAACATTTTTGATGCTGAAAAATCAATAATTTAAAAATGTATTTAATTAGGAAATATTATTTGAATCTATCTTACCTTTTGTTGAGATGTCCTCCCTTGAGGTCATGAATGTAAGTAATAAGTTTTTAGTGCGACATTGAATGACGAGTAAGTAGCATGTTGAGATTTGTCATCGTACCTACACAAACATCTAGTTTGTCATTCAAATAGCAGGAGCATGTTTGATCACCAATCTCTTTGTTATGAGTTCACCACCAACTATCTTAGGGTGGATCCATATCATTTTCATTTCAAAAAATCAATTTTTCAACTTTGTGTGGCGCTCCAAAGCTACCTTAGTTCTGTCTTGCCACGTTTGGATGGCTAAACAAGTCTCCGTGCCCCCACCGCCAGACCAGAAGACAGCTCACTTATCCTGTGACATTTCCCACAGCCTTTTTGTACTCTTTTTGGTACGAACTGGAGGCTGGAGCGACGAGATGAATGACTGTGAAGGGAGATGCAAAAGTCTAACCAGATCTAAAGTTCCAGTCAATCATCATGAATTGATGAGTGAATTTTCAAAGAATCATTTAATCCGATTTGATGGGTGATTCATTAGGACATTTGGCGCTGATTTCTAATACACTTAACATTATATTCCTATGTTTAAGATGGTAAAATACACCAAAAATCGATTTTTGACCTTAAATTTTCCTAATTTGACCCCCAAGAGTACTCCAAAAATTCTGGACCACAAACTCATCCTTTCTTTGGATATCATTGACATTTTGATTTTTTTTGGATTGATCCTAGTAGGGTCAGAAATTGTCTGGAGGGACCATGGACCTAGAAGGGAATGGGTGTTGAGCGGGAATGTGGTTCGGGGATCGAGGAGAAGGGCTAGGGGGTGTGGCCTCAATGGTTCATTGAGGGGGGGGGGGGGGGGGGGGGGGGCTTCCCATGAATGGTGAGCAGGTGGGAGCCCCTCCAAAGTTATAATAATCAGAGGATATGAATGAAAGAAGGCCACTCCAAAAGGTCCCAGACTGTCGCGAGACTTCCAAAGTCCAGCAGCATTTCCACTCCACAGATACCCGGCCCTTTCCTTCTAGGCCCATGGGGGTGACACGTTATGTATTTATAATAGTCTGATATGGAGTTCCATAAAGAAAATTTTCAAACATTTTGGGGGCATGCAATAGCTTCATTTTATTTGAAAATTTGCTAAAAGGTAGTTCCAGACTAGGTAGTACCACTTTCCGTAGGCCCTGCCATCCAAACGCGGCAGGACAGTACTCGGATGGTGTGATTGAAAAAACGCCTAGCCCAACTGCACCAAACTGCCAGCTGACTTCCAAACTGCCAAGCCCATTTCCTCTTAACGCCGTATGACACAACGTACAGACACCGAAAGAATCCTATTCAAATCACTTCCTACCTCAATATTCTAAACCGTTTTCTTTTCAGGTAAACCATGGAACCTTACAACGTTAACTTTGTTGACCATTGAACCACAGAGTGACAGAACAACTCGAACCTAGGGAATGTGATTACTGTGAACCAAAAATCATACAGTATGTCTTCTGCTATAAAGGCGATTGATAGAACAACTGTTCATAGAATTTGCTCTGGGCAGGTAAATGAATGTAATTGTTTATGCTTTCTAAGGTTTCTCGTTATTGTTATTGAATTCAATTAAGAAATCATTATGAAATTGTTTAAATTTCCCTACTTATTTTTCTCGGTTTTCAACAATAAGTTTACTAACAATAATTTTGCTCGTAATTTCGTAATATTGCAGTTAAATTTTTCTGTGATTTTAGGTTGTTCTCACTTTGGGCATTGCAGTTAAAGAACTAGTTGAAAATGCCATCGATGCCGGTGCTACCACTGTTGAAGTTAAATTGAGGGAATATGGTTCCGAATTGGTTGAAGTGTCTGATAATGGTCATGGGGTTCATCCAGATAATTTCGAGGGCCTCAGTAAGTTGTGGATGTACTGCAAACTAAATAAATCGCGATGAAGTTGTGGTGTGAAAACCCATTTCAAATAAAGAAAGCAGAGTCAATTAAAACGTCTTTTAACGTTTCTTTGTCGTTTTAATAACAACAAATAGGAGTTTTTTCCATTTTAAGATCTTGTGATGTTATCGACCTCGTAACCTTAAAATGGAAAATCACACCCGAAAACAAGGAGTTATATGACAATTTATAGGATGAACTTTTTGTTGCTAATTGTTAGTGTTAGAAAAATCGATTCTCAAAGTTTGAGCACAAATAACTTGGTTCTTTTGTCTATCATAATTATATCTGCTTACTAACTCTACCCGCTTACAGCTCTGAAACATCACACCTCAAAACTCAGGGAGTTTTCGGATTTGACTGGTGTGGAAACGTTTGGATTTCGAGGCGAAGCACTAAGTTCACTTTGCGCTTTAAGTGAGCTAAGTGTCTCCACAAGGCACAAATCTTTAAGCTGTGGATCCAGTCTTAAATTCGATCGCAATGGCTGTATTCTAGAAAATACGCCTTGCGCACGGCAGGTAATTTCTTCTATGGAATATAACTATATATTTTCAAAACACCCTTCCTTTGCGCTGCGCTATAGTACGATAAAAAGAAAGGCAAAAGTAGCCCTCCCTGACCATCATATTTTGTGCACCAATTCTAATAACTAATATTTGGAGGAGCCATGATGACCACTACTAAAATACCATTAGTCTTGAGGAGTGATGTGAACCTGAGATTGATTAGAAATAGTTGTTAATAATAGAGATCCACCCACCCAGGGTATCCTCCCGTGGATATCTATTGGAGAGTGAAGATGAGATCCTCGGGAGGGGTAGATTGGTAGAGGTTAAGCGGCCAAGGACCCATGTAATTTTTTAGTTTTTCCCATTTTTTTGAGCCACTTTTTGATCGATTTTGATGTGGTTTGCAGCATTCTTCTTGTTTTTCGATTCTCCAGGGGGATCAGCTATGTATAATTTAAAATGCGAAATTTTGAATTTTTCACATGCTAAAAATGGCATAAAGGCACCTCATCTCCCTGGATGATGATAAAATAGGAAGAATGCCGCTAATCGCATCAAAATCCGTTTAGATTTGGCTGAGAAAAACTGTGCAACGCTAAAATAGTTAGGGGAGAGTGATAGGGGGGAGGTTATCCTTTTTTAAACTTATTACATACCTAACTTGTAATAATGTTATAGAAAGAGTTCTTATAAACCCTTCGGTAGCTGAGATTTAGGCATTTTGAGGAAATTTTGGGCTCCGTCCCTTGCCCCCTTAACATAATTCCTGGCCCTTCACTCCTCCCCCCCGTCGCTAACTCAACCACTGCTGTCCACATCCCTCTGGGATAGGAGGAATTAATGTTCTCCATTACTGATAATTTCATGAACAGCCCAGGAAGTAGTAATAAAAATTGTCAAAGTGAGGCTAACCATCAATTATATCAAGTGTAGGTGGGTTTGTTGTGGACGGAAAATATTGTAGGAAAAATGATGGTACTTCGAGGGGGTTTTAACCTTGTTGACCGCCTAGGTTGTTGTTCGTCCCCCCTTTCTACTGAGGGGTCACGTCGAGCTTTCGTTCACCTCATATCCCGGTGGCGAATGAGAATTGGAGTTCTCTGGACTCATGGAAGCTAAACATCTATAACCTTCTGGAGAAGTAAATCTAACTGGAGAGCGCGTGTGCTGACAACGGCAGTGGCGGATGCCAGTCCAGTTGGCAGTTGTTTTTCGCTTTGAGGTGAGAGAGCCAGAAAGTTAGGAGCAACCCACTATTAGATTTTAGGAAATGTGATCCTGAGAAGAAATGAATTGCATTCGTGTGCGCCTTTTTGAATGGGAGTTGGAAGATTGTTTCAATTATCGTGTCCAGCCCAACTGTGCAACTTGTTGTGGATGGGAAATTGTTTAAAATATTATTGTACTTCGAGAGGGTTAGAACTTTGTTGAATATTTTGTTTACACCCCGAAGTCTGAAGGATTCCGTTGGCCTCACCGCTAAACCTCCTCAGCTGTTGAAGACCGATTTTTTGTCTCTCCTTTCTACTGAGGGGTCAAGCTTTCGTTCACGACAGGTTATTATAATAATTGTGACAGGGATGTGAGACTTATTTGTTGTTTGCTTTAAACTCAGTTGATATCTTGTCTGTTTTGCTTCCCAAGAGAGGTTTAATTTGCTTTTGCCCACTGTAGGGAAATTAGTTCCGCCTACTAGGTATTTTACCTGCCCTCTTTTGCTAGGGGTATTGGCCTGCGCGCTAATATTTAAAATTCCTCTTGAGAAGATTACGGATACGACGGTCCGGCCTTAGGTCTAGTCAGATGTCCAACAGAGGGATGGGCAAATTTTTGAAAATGTGTTTAAAACACTTGATTGGTTCAGAGGCAATTTATTTCGACGGCCTGAGCAAATATTTGCTTAGTCAGAAATATTGGATTTCCTTGCCAATTTGTCTTTTCTCTCGAGGTAAGGGTAGTTCACGATGCAGTTTTTTTGGACGTGGTTTAGATTTAATAAACTTGAGAGACTTAACAATTTCTATTGTAGGTTGGCTCAACAGTTTCTCTGGCAAATATATTCCACACCCTTCCTGTAAGGCACAAGGAATTCCACCGTAATCTTAAAAAAGAATTTACGAAGATGCTTCAACTTTTATATGCATATTGCATAGTGTCTACAGGTGTAAGGTACCATACTATAACTATGTTGAAGTAGTACAAAATTAAAAATTGCATAACTCATTTATGATACCTACTTCTCACCTTTTTCCCCTGCTGAACTTACGAGATTTTGTTTTTCAGAATTACATGTACGAACCAGACTAAGAAGAGCAACAAGCATGTTGTGGTAGCAACTCAGGGCAATACGACTGTGAAAGGAAACGTGTCATGTATATTTGGAGCTAAACAAGTGAGCTACTCTATATTTTGCAAACTAATTAGCTACGTTCTGATTGATATATTGTGGACCCTATTGCAAAATTGTATAAAAATAAGCTCTTTCGCTGTGTATTTTCTCTAATTGATTGTTTTTCAATATTACTTGGTATCCGATAGCTGGCATCCTTATTGGAACTGAAAATGACCTTGCCTCCGCCCGAAGTTTTAGACGAGTTGAAGATAGACGAACAGGCTTGTTCTGTATTCCAGTTGGATGGATTAGTATCGTCTTGTGCTCATGGATCTGGTAGAAGTGCACCGGATAGGCAGTTCTATTTTATCAACTCTAGACCTTGTGATCCCTCTAAGGTGAGCCATTATTATTAACCCTGCAGTGGGAGGGCACGTAAATCTTACTTGTTTGTGGGAAAACCTTCCGTCTCCTCTCCACCTGTCGGCACTATTGATATGACTCCTCATCCCAATTCATCCTCGGACAGTTGTCCTTGAAACCCTTTATACACCTTATCCAACTCCAACGCATTCCCATGGTTATTAGTTTATTTTAAACCCCTACACGTCAGATTTAAGTAGCGCTATCTAGCCTCTCAGGTAGTTTCCCATTAGTTTTATGAAAGGCTTCGGCTTCGTGGCCAACTGTCTTTTGAGCCGTCAGTTTGAAGTATATATGTGTGCTCATGGTCACCATGCTTTCTTGTAAATGGTGAGCCTTTCTGCAATCAACAGCTGTTACATAATTATCAAGAAAAGGAGATATAAAACCACTATCACATTTGGAATGGAAAACAGCGCTTGCATTTTCAAAACGTTGGTCGTAGCTCGAAAGATTTTGTTTACGGTTTATAGATAACGATATTTAGAATCAAATGGCATCACTCGGAGCAATGAAAGGCCAACCGTTTGCCCCCCGAATGGGCTTACGAGGGGGGCACGAAAATATTACATAGAGCTACTTCAACTCGTTCAGTAGAGATCCCAGGGTACTGAGCTCACACATAGCCAGTAGAGCGTAGAACAGAAATGTATCCGGGCTACCATTGATTTCCCAAGTGTCTTCTAGATCTTGATTTGAAATGTCTTTTGACGCTGCAGTTTACTGACTAATAACATGCTATGTGTAATAGAATCCTATCATCCTTTTTCTTACTTTTCACTCACTATAAAGATTTTTTAAAAACTTAAATCTTTCTTTAGATATCCAAAGTGGTGAATGAAGTCTACCATCAATACAATATACACCAATATCCTTTCGTTTATCTCAACATCAAGGTATCACGTGACTCAGTTGATGTAAACGTTACTCCAGATAAAAGGCAATTATTTCTGGACAACGAAAAAGTATTAATTTCAATCGTCAAAGTAAGTTTTGGTTTTTAAAATTATGAGTAGGTATCTTGTAATGTCCCTGGCAGCTCCCTTTTGCCTACAATTACAGTTAAATTTGTTCCTTCCTCGTCTTTGGAGGACTCAAGCAGCAGCAGGAAGCAACTTCTGCGTCTGTTTTTTTACCGTCCAATCAACGCTACAGCATGCTGGATGTTTTTTCACTGAGCACAGCATATTGGCGTAACTGTTGTCGCTGTTAATTTAGTCACGTTTTGTTCAATTTGTTAGACATTGTTAAGAGATGATTACCCATGACCCAGTCTCTTCTCTATTGCCTCTAGCGTTATTGCCTCTACCTATTTCCCGTCCATTACATCTTTGAGTATAGATAGATGGACGGCTATTGCTGCTAGTTCAAACGGTAGGTAAACCATGCCACCATCGAATTTAAAGAGGCCTTTCTAAAACGATGGCCGCCACCGCCTTGATTGGTTCTGAAGGAGGTCCCTCCGCCTCTGGCGTCAAGCTGAGTCCACACTGTAAAAGTGACCTTTAGAGGCGACATGTATGGTTTCCCGTTGTCCCCTTTGTTGAGAAGATAGGCAATAGCCCTCCATCTATCTATACTCGAAGCATTACATCCACCATTCCATTCATCTTTATATTTGTTTGATTGGACTTTTTCTGTTAAAGGCATCTCTGGAAAGAATTTATAAAAGTATTCCTTCTACTTTCACTCTGAATAATATTTCGAGTAAACCCTCTGTTACTACTAAGATGAGGGATAATGTGAAACCAAACCTATCCATATTTAGTCAATGGCGGTCTAAAAATGATACATGTAAAAGAAGTTCAGAAGATTCTGATGGCAGCCCAAGTAATTGTAAAGGTGGGTTTATGATTTGGTGTTAGTATTCTGGACTAGTTGATCTATTATATAATTTTTCTTCATAAGAGACCATTTCACGTTTTTCACCTGCTTTTAGGTAGGTACTAAAGTTAGTTGAATAGCCATGGGTCAGAAGATTGAAGTTTGAGTAGGTACTCTTTTCTATTGATAATCCTATTAATGGACGGAATTGAATAGCCATTATTTACATTCAAACGTGTCTGAAACGTCTGACGTCACATTATCAATATGAAACACTGTAATAGGTGGATAGTCACACCAACTAATCTCAAGTATTGAAGCGAGGATAAGAAGAATAATGTCAACACGATTTGTGATCAATTCTTTGGGATTCAACTTGCACACAAACTAGGTATCGAAGCATTTTTCCTTAGAGATGGGCGATACGATACTGATGTCTACTGAAATATCGACTGTTTCCATTTGAGTTATCGATATTTAGCAATCGACTAGTTGAACTTTCGATATTCTGATATACTGAATGTTTCTGCTCATGTCGTCTGTTTTAGCGCAAAACATTCAGAACTGCCTAACCAACAATGGCACATCAGCAACTGAGGGCCGGTTTCACCGAAGTTTTTAGTCATCGTTTAATATTAAACCGAAGATCTCAGATTTTAAACAACAATGTTGGGTTTCACCAACGTCGGCGTCGTTTAAAATAAATCAATCATTAAAGAGATGAATCATCGATTTAGATTAACCAGCCGATTTTGGCTGGTTAGCGCCATAAATCAATGATTTACCACTCCGCCATCTTGCCAGTTCTCCAGTTTTCATGAGAACCGTTTATTATTTTTCTTGTTAGGTACCTATTATTCTAGATATTATTATCTTGTACCTGGGGGCTGATAATTTAACGTTTATTCCAATAGCTGAGGACTAGGGGAATCAGCCCAATATTATCAATATTATATTTCAATATTACATGGTTATCTGTTATTGTTTTGTAGTAATGAAGTTGGAGGGGGACTATGAGAAGCAAACTTCCCAGCTGACTCTTAGAACTTATGTTGAAAAAATGCAGATACCCGAGCAACCTGGAAAGGATTTAAACGGCTCTAGTGATTATGTTAAAGAATTGGAGAAACCACAAGTAACAGAATTCGTAGTGCCTCCTCGATCTGAAGAACCTTCAATCTCATCTAGAACCACTGCAGAATTGGATGTGAAGCAAGACGCTTCTATAAACATGCCCTCTGAAATGGATGAGATAGCTGGAATCAATCAATCAAAAGAATCAGGTAAATTCTGCTTGCTATTAACTGTATGATGTACATATAAGTTTTAGTATCGTCTTCTCCCGCAAACGAAATAACCCAGTGCATGGGCATTCTTATCTACAACTTTTTCTAACATAGATTTTAATAATAACATTTTCCGAACATACTTGAATTCCTAATTTATTCATCAATTTATTCACAAAATACTTGGGTGCTGAAGTGTGTGCGAGACATCGGGCTCGGGAATGGCCCCAACGCAGCTCAAAATCCTATTAATTATTTTTCACGTTTGTGATTTTGAAAATTCCTCGATATACGTGTGTTATACTATAATAATTACATACTTCACGATGTGAATAATAGTTTTAAGTTTATTCCATCCAGAGAAAACTTAAAATTATTATTCACATCGTAAGTATGTAATTATTATTGTATAACATATATTATATGTATATCGAGGAATGTTCTAAATCGCAAACGTGAAAAATGATAAAATTTCTTATTTTTCACGTTTGTGATTCAGAATAATATTTAAATAGGAGAAAATCCTATTAAATGGTTTTCGAGCTGCGTTGGGGCATGGTTGAGACGCTTCCCCAGCCCGTCGTCCCGCGCTCGCTTAACTGAATAATATCCCCAATCGATTCATTAAGAATTACAGCGGTATAAATCGATGCCAAATAAGGAAAACAACAGAATGAGGGGGAATTTCAAATATTTATAGTGAAAAAATCGTCGCCCCATTGTTCACAAGGTTGTCATCACCTTCATGGAATGTAAAGCAAAATCATTCCCATTCCTTATCAAGTTGACTTCCTACTGTGTTTTTAATAAAGTTGTTGGCTTGTTTGCCAGCAAGTGATGATATTAATATTTCGAGTGCCTCACGAGTTTCGACTTCTTCCTTGGATGATGTTGCTGCGTCTTCTGTTGATGTTCAACCATGTCCCGAGGCTTCCAAGGGGTTTGATATGGTTACATGGAGAAAGCTAGAGGATTCTCCCGAAAAGCCAAGTCTGCGACAACCCATGGACTGTAAATCCGTCAGTTATGACTCCTATGAAGAAAGAGGTTGGTTTTACCTCTTACTCTTTTCAAGTGTATGGGTACTTACAAAGTCGACCCGATTCGCTGTCGTTGTCCTTATTCGCAGTTTTTGTATTTATTATATTTTGTTCTTCCAGGGAAGAGGTGTATAATCATCCCAACAGACATATCCCGCATCAAAACCCTATGCCAGCACCGAGTGGAGAAAAACAATAAAATTGAAAAAATACGATTTAGGGCAACGATTGATCCATCAAAAAATGACCAAGCGGAAGAAGAACTGAAACGGGAGATAAGTAAAGATAAATTTCAACTGGTACGTATCTACTTACATACTATACAATTTTCGTTTATAGATTAACTTTGAATTAGGGTTGAACATCGTTCAAAAACCATCGATGGTCACCATTGAACTAAACATCGAATCACTCCATCGACTATAGAAAACCATCTGTTTTTCACCATCAAATACCATCGGACTTGGTGAAATTATATTAATCTCAGCAACTACAGAATGATTGCTGGTTGGCAGCCATGAAAGAAATTTGCTGACAAAACGATTTATGCTTGAAGAGGCTGACGACCATCTCACCCAGAGAAAAAACATCGACCATTGGGGTGTTCGCCAGCTGCGACCCACAAGTAAACACATAAGTAAGATTGGCTACCAAGTGCTCCCCGTTGTTTTTACAGCCGAGTACGAAGTGCGACGGGATGCTTTCAAGGACGAGTTCAAATTGTGACCCCGCACTTTCACCAGCTATTCCTTATCGTATACCTACCTGTTCCTCATAATACCAATATCTCCTCACCAAGCATTGTGAAAAATCAGGGCTTAGAATGCTGCCTGCAACAGTATTAGTTGATTGGCTTTGAAATTTCCATTCATTATGCTGCAACACCTGTTTGGCCTGAGGTGAAAATTTGTGGATGCCACTCATATAAGGCAAAGTTAGTGGAGGAAAATTCAATAATGAGAATTGAGTGCTGCCTAGAAGGATGTACCGCTGATTTTCTTAAAATATTTTCCTTAAAGCTGGAAGACGTGCCACATTCCGTTCAAACTGTAATGTTGGAACTGAAACCGAAAATGTCAAGGGTACAGATCTATTTGTGGAGTACATCACTAACATTAGGGATATTCACGGTCGGGCCATTGTCGACGTGTTAACGAGTTGAATGAGTTAAACTGGTTAAACTTGGAGAAAATCGGTCGCAAGGATGTTATCAAAGTGCGTTATCAACTGTGTTAACTGAGTCCGAGGTGTGGTCGACGTCGACAGCAACTATGTTATCTGTGTTATCAGTTTTCTGACGAAGATTCAAAATGGCGGCATATGCCTGTTTGAATCTTGAAATTGAAGTTGAATTTGAGTTTGAAGTTTTTTTTAAAGTGTTTTAAAGTTTTTATTTCGTTGTGACCCGTTTGATGGATGGAAGTGGAGTCAGGAGGAAATTCTTTAACTGATTCTTCAACTTGAAACTTCATCGATGTTAGAGACTACGTCGGTGACCCTGGAATGAGATTTGACGACTGAGCTTGGTTTGAAATCAACACCGTACAACTTCAAGATCTGGGAGACCTCCCAGATTTCCTCCTACTCGACAGTAAATTTGGAGTTGATGAGATTACCTAACTATTGTTTTCGTCACAATTTTGTCAACTTGTTTTTTGCTCTTCTTCGGCATTGTTGCAAATAAAAACTCACAAATGTAAATAAACGTCAAATAATATAACCTAGGCGGGAAGGTAGCAAAATACCGAGGATGTTGTTGTTGTTGTTTTTTCACCTCAATTTACATTGTTTTTTATCTCAATTTTATGTCAACCCCTTCTTCTTCTTCTTCACATTGTCACCCGTAGATTCGCAGGGTGCAATCGGTTTAACCCGGACATGAACGATCGATGGCGTCAAGCCAACCATCGATGCTCAACCCTAGTAAAAATAGTTTGTTGGTATGGAGTTTTTTCTGCAAAGCTTTACCAAGAAATTTCGTTCAATCCAAAGGTTTCTTCAGTTCAAACTCAGTTTTCATCAGTTTTAAACTCGCAACACTGTATACTACGTGTTTGAGTAGTATTTGTATGATTTTTTTTTAGATGGAGATCATTGGACAGTTCAATTTGGGGTTCATTATCACGAAACTAGATGAAGACATGTTTATCGTTGACCAGCATGCATCTGATGAAAAGTTTAATTTCGAAACCCTGCAAAAAACCACGATTATCAAAAACCAGAAGCTCGTTGCGTAAGTATGACTTTACAAATTTATGCATGAGGTGGTAAAACACGTGAAGTATACTCGTAAATAATAATATTGTCCAAAAACAATAGGTAAATTAACACGAAGCTGGAAATCTGCTGTGAAATCGCGACCAGGTCCTTTTACTGAATTTCAAGAAAATTCAGCTAATGCAATGACTTCAAAATTTTAGTCATACAACATTTCAAAAATTTTCTCCTTGGAAACCCCCGTTTCAGACCGTTCTAAAACGATTCCTGGACTTTGTTTCATATGTATGTATATATTTTTCTCATAATCTATCACTCCAGACGATCTGCAAAAAAATTCAAAATATCAATAGTAACCAAAAACGCTGCAAATTATTACACAACGGTTTATTATTTTCTGTATAGAAAAGCCCATCTTCGAAGATCCTATTGACATAAAATACCCACCTCCCGCGAGGTTCACAATCATCTCTTGGCGACAATAGGTATATACCTTCTTGTAATTATTATTATCGGAGAGTTGCATCATTCATTCTTAAGACCAAAAAAACAGTGAGAATTAGAAACCAAATGTGGAGAAACTTTGAAATTTCTCCCTTGTTCGGAAGAACAATAGATTATGGATATGTCTAGCGGCTTTAGGAGCGACTCAGCTGATCTGGGTGCTCCATTTTCGACACAGCTGATCTGAGAGCTTCATTTTCGACTCAGCTGATCTGGGAGCTCCATCACCGACACAGCTGATCTGCGAGCTCAATTTTTATGCAGAGAGTAGTACCTCAAACATTGCGGTAGTACCTCATGTTGTGGGGTAAAGTGGGCTATGAAATTCAGTAACTAAGGAAGCTTCTGAAAGTAAATAGAGAGTTTTTGTTCTTCCCGTCATCTCCACAGAAACAAAACCGAAAACGAAACGCGTAGCTGATAAGGGAAAATGGACCAATCAGCTTGAAGCAAGACTCTACACGTATACGGAATGTTTTTCGTATGTACGTGTAGAGCTGCCTCTACACGTATGTTACGAAAAACTTTCCGTTGACGGAAAGAGAATGCTCGAAGCTCATTGGCCCGTTTCCCCTTATCAGCTACACGTTTCGTACTCGTTTTTCACGTTTCGTTTTTCCGTGGAGATGACGGGTAGAACAAAAACTCTCTAATAACAAACTGGGTTCAGTGGAATCGAAAGAAAGTTTCATTTGAACAGCTGATATATTTGAACGGAGATTTTGCCTACTCGGGAAGAATTGCGATTCACACGCGTGTTTCTGCTCTTTTTTTTCGTTCAACCCTTAAGTCCTTACAGGGAGCGAACGGTTGGTCCTAAAACGCTCCGCAAGTTCTCATTCGACGCTAAAAATTGTGTTCTATTTTAAATCGATGGAAAAAATATACCTTCCTTTTTTAAATTTTCGAGCTAGAGCGTTCTGAAAATTGCATCCCCTATTTTCTACCCCTTAGAGAAGACTGACGGTAACGCCAAGCTTCGCGGCACAACTAGACCCCGAACGGGGCCGGTATACCGAATTTCATACATTTTGGTCCATGGTAACTAAAGAAAGTGCCGCCTACGGCAGACGGACGGATTTTTTAAAATTCGATTTTTGGATTCTACGTATCTTGAAACGTAAAACCTCAAATTTTGAAGGGGGTTAAAATTTTTTTTTTTTTTTTCGTGCTCGATTCCAAAGGTTCATTATTGAAAATAATAAACCAAAAGGATGATTCCGTTGGCCAGAATTTTGTGAGTACTCCTGGGGGGTCAAATTTTGAAAATTAAGGGTCTAAACTTGATTTTTGAAATTTTTGGCGTAAATTACCATCTTAAACTCAGGAACGTTGTATATTTTGAATCAGAGTAAAATTTCCTATAAGAATCGCCCACAAAATCGGTTAAAATTATTTTTTGAAAATTAGTGCATCAACTCAAGCTGCATGAATGGAACTTTGAGCAGTCTTCGTGCGTGAAATCACTTCCCTGTGATGGTATAATGGTAATGTTTGCGCGTCGCTCTTTTGACCTTTTAATCACGAATAGAATCAGCTATGCCCGAAAGAATACTTATACTAAGTTTTGTGGCTTCACCCCTTCTGGACTGAGTTTAAATAAACTATGGATATTTCAGAGATTGTCGCCGGCATATTTCATTGATTGATTTTTTTTATTCATGTTTGTAGTCCTCAATCACTTGAGCTTACTGCAGCCAATGAAAGCGTTCTAATGGACAATCTAGATGTATTTAAGAAGAATGGATTTGAGTTCAGAATTGAAGAAAATGGTTAGTTGAACTTTTTAGACCCTCAAAATTGAGAACCTCTTTGGAGGTGATTAGATCTTATTTGATTATTAGGTAGATAGAAGTAGTAGTAGTAGTATTAGGCATAGTTCTCAAATCTGGAAATAACGGTTGCTATTTTTCTTCAGCTCCTCCAACAAAAAAAGTATTGATGACTGCAGTTCCTCTCAGTGGCCACCGTGTTTTTGGGAGAGAAGACGTTGATGAATTATTATTTATGTTACAGGTCAGTATACCTACTGTCTGTATAACAAGTACCTAGTTTATCATATTGACTTGGCTGTTGAAATTCACACCTCTCAAGGCTGGAAGAAAGAGGAAGTCTTAAGGGGCCAAGGACCCTCGTAATTCAGTTTTTCTCATTTTTCTCAGCCAATTTTTGATCGATTTTGATGTGTTTTGCGGCATTCTTCTTGTTTTTTGATCTTCAAGGGGATCAGCTATGTATAATTTAAAATGCAAAATTTTGAATTTTTCACATCCTTTAAAAAAAATTTGATTGCCATAAAGGCACCTCATCCCCCTGGATAATGATAAAATTGGAAGAATGCCGCCAACCACAACAAAATCCGTTGAAATTTGGCTGAGAAAAATGAGAAAAACTGTGCACCGCTAAAATGGTTAGGGGAGGGTGGTAGGGGGGAGATTATCCGTTTCTTTAAACTTATTGGTCCTAAGTAGTAATAATGTTAAAGGCAGAGTTCTTATGAACCCTTCGGTAGCTGAGATTTAGGCATTTTTTAGGACATTTTGGGCTCCGTCCCTTGCCCCCTTAAGATCTTCGGAAGAGATTTCATCTAATCTCATCATGCCACTTCAGGTCACTCTAGAAACGCACTGCGTTTTTTACATGATGTAGTTTCCTAGATGGCACTCTGGGAACTAGCATCATGACTTCAGAGATACTAGACAGTTCTTGCAGGTAAACGAGGAGCGAGTCGGGATTCCAAATAGAATGTTACTAGGGAAAGCACGAGCGGATGCTAACCCCTGAGTCGTATTGTACTAGTGGGTGATTCAGGACATAAGTCGACCTACGAGACGTTAAATAACGATAAAGTGCGAATTCGATGGATTTGTTGATTTCAAGTAGTGATTTTGAAGTTCTTGTTGTTTAGAATTTTCTCTTATGGGTTTCTCTCGATACTCGAAAATGTATAACAGGAACTGTATGAGACCTGTTTGGTGAATGGTAGGGAAACGGACCTGCGACCTGATTATGGAAGGTTAACCTACCTCCAGCTTTGGTAGAATCAGCAGGGACCTTGGCTGGCTTAGAATACCCGATGTTGTGAGCATTCCTGAGAGCTGTTATAAATTACCAGGTGTCACAGCATTGTTGTCTTACCCTAATAGACTGTCATGTCATCTTGGCTATTGAGGAGCAACACTATTGGGTTGGGTTGGGTTGTTGAGCTAATGAGTGGGAGTAGGTAGTTATGGAAGATCCTTTTTCCTTTCCTATACCTATTTCGTGAACCTACTGCTAATTCTTACGTTGTATCCTGTTGTATACCTACCTACTATTGTAAATAAAGCAATTTTTCATTTCAATTCAATCCATGGTGCCAGTATGGTTACCGCCAAAGAAGGTTAACTTCATTTTCGGGAATCCTTTCGGAGCCCCATTCGTTGACGAATAGGCCAGTTCTATTCGTACTACGAGATGTCTCTACTCGTAACGAGATACAAGCGCATGCGCACTAACTGATTTCTATTCGTTGAGCTCCCTACTTGTAACCCGACTCACTTGTCGTTTACCTGCAAGAACTGTCTACTTTGATTCTTCTCTTCGTTCGATGGAACACAATTCGGTTTTTAAACGTATGAAGGGAATGCCATGTTGGATTGTACATAATGAACTGATTTTTGAACTAACCCCACATTTATGATATTCAAAACCTGCGACTTGGGAAGTTACATTTTATTATTTCGAACTGCTGTTTGAACAAAGCCTATACCTAGCCTATGTAGCGACCACTAACTGTACACCATACCATTTCCTCGGTAAAAATAGAAGGTACAGTTGGTCAATAACTGATCAGTGATCAATGACATGGAGCCTGACGATCCCAACCAGCTTGGCCTTCATTTAAACAATAAGGTTTATGTACTAAATTAATCTGCTCTGCTGACTAGATTAGTGTGATATTTTCAATGAAAAATAGTCATGTTCGCCGAAACTGTTTTCATCGTTTTGTCTGGTATGAAATCCTAATCTATTCGTTGAAATCTGAAACGATTCGTTGAAAACGTTTCACTCACATCATGTTCCACTGCTCTGATGTCCAGCAGATTTAAACCACTACATATATACTGATATCAAGTTAGTTTCATTCTTGTTGAAAATGGTTTCTTATTGGTTCACGCGCCGTTTCACTGGTATTCTTCTTCATATAGGTAGCTAATCCTTTTTAACGACTTCTTGAAAACATTGGTTTATTAACTGGATGCTATCAGATCTCGAGGCCAATTCTTATGTTTTCCACGCTCTTTGCTTCGATCACCTTCAACCCATTATTAGCTATCCACCTAGTTAGAATAGAATACACAGTCATTGAAAATGTTTCTTGAAACGAAAAGGATTTTTCTTTGATATTTACTTACGAAATGAAGAAGTTAGTAATATATCTTAAAGGTATTAGGTAAGTACCTTGAAAGATATTTCCGTCTGATCATATGGTGAATACGCTAGTTTCCCATGTCGCAAATTCTAGAAAATCCTTTTTTTAAATACGTCACTTTAATAATCTTCCCGATCCATGAACTCTGAATGGCTTAACTTACAGAAATCGTTTTGGTTGGTGCCGTTGTTGTGGTCTTGGGAAATCGTTAAAAAATTAAGGTACTTCGAGGGGGTTCGAACATTATTGACACATCGGAATCTGAAGGATTCCACTGTGTGTCACCGCATAACGACCTCGGCCACCAAAGACCTGATGTTTGTCTCTCCTTACTGCTGAGGTATGAGCTTTTGTTCACGATATCTCCCGGAGGCTAATTTGAGGCCTCCGGACTCAAAGTAACTGAACATCCTGACCTTACTGGAGTGTGAGTGCTGACGCAGGGGCCGACGCCAGTTCAGTAGGCAGTTGTTTTTTGCTTCAAAGTGAGAGAGCCGGAAGGGGAAGGGGCCCGCATTGCAACCCCTATAGGTCACCGTAAGACACTGCGATTTAAAAAGATGTGATCCTGAGAAGCTTTTTTCTGATGTAAGCAGAAAGGAGAGAGATATGAATTATCAAATTAATTGCAGTCGTGTGCGCCTTTTTGGGAGGCGGAGGATTGTTTCAATTATTGTGTCCTATCGACTGCGCCACTTGTTGTGGTCTTGGGAAATCGTTAAAAAATTAAGGTACTTCGAGGGGGTTCGAACCTTATTGACACATCGGAATCTGAAGGATTCCACTGTGTATCACCGCGTAATGGCCTCAGCCACAGAACACCTGATGTGTGTCTCTCCTTACTGCTGAGGTATGAGCTTTCGTTCACGACACCGTTGTAATCGTAACAAAAAGTTCTTTTCGCTGGGTTCCACCACGTTAATATCCCGATCTTTCCCTAATAAAGAACGTTTACTCAATCAACGCATTCAGGAAGGCCGATAAATATCACCATTTAGGAAGAGGGTGTACGACGTCTACTACAGCTTATAACCTGGTGAGGAACTTATTATCCCTGACTGGTATACCCATCAATTTGCAAAAATCCTCAATCCTAATGGAAATCAGTGCAATCATTCGAGTCACACACCGTTAGAAACTAACAAACAGACCTAGCAGAATATTAATGTAGAAAGGATAAAAGAGGTAGACTCACCTGTTTGGAAAAACCCTTTCAACGACGAACAGGAATATCTTGTAGAACAGATAAATGTACAACCAAAATAGAACTAGCTTCGAAAGGTAGCACAAGACTTTGTTATACTCAAAGTTCCATCCCTGTTTAGCGCAAGAACCTGCTGCAACAACAACAGGCATCCAAATTATTGGTTTCATCTTCTATTCAATCAACAACGTTAATAAAACTTGTTTTCTTGTTTGATGCAATGAACTTTGCATTTGTGATTCTCTCTATAGATAAAATTAGTATCTGTTCGTATCTATGTTGTACCTTACCTCTCTTATGTATTTGTGACAATTGTGGAGTTACCTGGGTATTTATGACGTAGGTACCTAATATATGTGAGGTGTAACTTTAAAATAAAATAAAAAACGCCTTAAATTAACACTAAAACGTTGGAGTACCGTTACTACCTAAATTGGATGAATCTTGGAGTCTCCTCAAGTTCCACAATTTATTAATAGGTATACCTTCCTACATTTAAAGTTAGGTTTTAGGTTTTGTGAGAGATTTTAGTTGACCTCTACGGTCATTTCTGCTTTGTATTATAATTTTCGTTGTCTCCTTTGCATATTTCTCCAGCTACCTATAACTTATTTCTCCCCCATTCTCGAATGTTTCGTGGGTGTATCTTGAAAGTATTTTTCATAGGGTTCATACAAAAGCCTTAAAAGAAAGCATTAGCAGGCAAACGAGCTTATTTTTATGAAGAAGGGCTGAAGGAAGAAGGATAGTGGATTGTAAAGGACTGAATTGCATAATGTCTCTTTTATAAACATAACTACTTTCTACCTATTTGAAAAATTCAGGAAGTTAAATAGGTAGTACTATGTAGACGTTCCACTGCTTCTTTATGCGCCAAACTCGTTTTTGTTATCTTCTTTACCATTGGGTTCACATTGGTGCCCCTACTGATGTACTATAAAAGTCAGAGGTAAAAGTAAAAGGTGTGACTTTAATACATTTTGTTAATCTCTAGGATGCTTGTGACAAAGATATGACGTGTAGGCCCTCCGGGGTTAGAGCTATGTTCGCGTCCAGAGCCTGCAGGAAGTCTGTGATGGTGGGAACTGCTCTTGATTTCAAAGAAATGAAGCGACTTGTTTCTCAAATGGGAACCATCGAACATCCTTGGGTACGTTGAATTCTTAATTATCCAGTCTGTTGACAATGTGAAAATACAGCTCAGACCAGAAATCGAACATAGGTATTGTGTTTTTACTCATGGAAAATAGCAAATTTTTCTCCCCAAATTGACACGTTGGTAGGTAGGTACTGTGAAAGGAAGAGCTGCCACTGTCATGGTGTGAAGTGTATACCAACCAATTCATTATTTATATTATGAAATAATTTTGGTTTATTATTTTCAATAATAAACCTTTGGAATCGAGCACGAACAAAAAAGTTTAACCCCCTCTCAAAATTTGAGGTTTTACGTTTCAAGATACGTAGAATCCAAAAATCGAATTAAAAAAAAAAGATCCGTCCGTACGCCGTACGCGGCCTTTTCCTTAGTTACCATGGACGAAGATGAATGAAATTTGGTATACCGGTTCCATTCGGGGTCTAGTTGTGCCGCGAACCTTGGCGTTACCGTCAGTCTTCTCTTAGGGTTAGAAAATAGGGGATGCAATTTTCAAAACGCCCTAGCTCGAAAATTTCAAATAGCAAGCTATATTTTTTTTAATCGATTTAAAATAGAACACAATTTTTAGCGTCGAAAAAAAAAATTTTTTGCGGAGCGTTTTAGGACCAACCGTTCGCTCCCTGTAAGGACTTGAGGGTTGAACGAAAAAAGAGAAGAAACACGAGTGTGAGTCGCAATTCTTCCCGAATAGGCAAAATCTCCTTTCAAATAGCAGCTGTTCAAATGCTACGTTCTTTCGATTCCACCGAACCAAGTTTGTTGTTTACTTTCAGAAGCTTCCTTGGTTACTGAATGTCATTAAGAATGATACAACTGATGATACAACTCTCCGATAATATAAATTACAAGAAGGTAACTACTCATTGTCGCCAAGAGATGGTTGTGAACCTCGCGGAAGGTGGGTATTTTATGTCAATAGGATCTTTGTAGATGGGCGATCTATACCTAAAATAATGAACCGTTGTGTAATAATTTCCACCGTTTTTTCAATTCCGTTCAAATAATGATTGACAATTTCGCAGGTTGGCTTCGCTATTTCAGGATATGGTTTTCCAAAATGATTTTCCACTGTTAGATTGTTCCATTTAAATTGTGTATCATAAGCTGATGTAAAAACAATAAATATTGATGACTAGTCATTCTTGCGCTGGCTAGGTACCTGTGTTATGAAAAATGATTGCGATTCACTCTCGTGTTTCTGCTCTTTTTTTCGTTGTACCCTCAAGTCCTTACAAAAAGCGAACGGTTGGTCCGCTGAGGTCTCGTTTGAGGCTAAAAATTGTGATCTATTTGAAATCGATAGAAAACCTTCGCCTGCCTATTTTTGAAGTTCTCTAGCTAGGGCGTTTCATTTCATCTTTTAGTTTTTACCCCTCAGAGAAGACTGACGGTAACGCCGGGCTTCAGGGCACAACTAGACCCCAAATGGGGCCAGTATACCAAATTTCATTAATTTATAGTCCGTGGTAACTAAGGAAAGTACCGCGGACGGACGGAGTTGTTTTATTTCGATTTTTAGGTTCTACTTACCTTGAAACGTAAGACATAAAATTTGAGGGGGTTTTAAAAATTCTCGATTCGATAGGTTTATTATTGAAAATAATAAAAAGATGAAGAAGAAGAAGAGTTTAAGTGAAATCTTATTCTGATGCTTTTTTCCACCACACTTTGGAAAGCTCTGATGTTATTACACATCACACCACATCCACATCCTTTCGATAAGTACTGAAATTGGTCGGAGGTATCATTTTGAAGTTATACTTCTTTGCGCCCGTTAGACACATTTGGGTGGGATGTTGGTGGAGAAACAGCATCACGCTCAAAAGGAAGAACAAATTTTTAAGAACTTTTTTGTCAGCTTTTCCCCTCGAGGATCCCGTTTTTTGGACTCGTCCGCGTCACGCTCAAAAGGAAGAAAAAATTTTTAAGAACAATCGAAGATTGTACGTTTTTGTATGCTTTTCCCCTCGAGGATCCCGTTTTTTGGATAGACCGCCGGCCTCCCCGACGGGACGTATTTTGAACTCTTCTAGTTTACGCGGCCGAAGCATGTTGTTGTTTATATTTTACGTACGGCTTTTTCTGTGAGTTTTTATAGAAATATAGTTTTATGATCGAAGTGAAAGTGTTCTGCGTAAAATTATTTCTACCTACTTCGCTTGTAGAGCTATCAAGACTTCTGTGATACAAGAATTATGTGGTTTATATCCTGTCTGTTTGTGTGCGTGAGTGGGTGTATGAGAATGGCCAAAGAAGTATAACTTCCACCGTCTGGTCCGACGCAGACCGATTTTTTTTAAAATTGTGATGCCTTGACAATATAATATACCTATCAGAAAGAATCGCTAGAGAACTTAGAACTTCCGAGTAATAATAATACAATATGAATTTGAGCATATTTATTTTTATTTCAGAACTGCCCCCATGGTAGACCCACGATGCGGCATTTAGTAAACATGGAACTCGTGAAGAAAGTTTGACAAACAACACACCGAAATCAGCGAGTTATACGTTTAGGTGTGCCTACCTACATACGACTTACCTTTACCATCTTGATCGCCTTATATTAAACTGTGAGCATACTTGGGTTACGTGAACACTCAACTGTACTGTCGAGGTATGTGCCTATTCCTGCAGACCAAGTCGTTTGTACCTACTCAATTATGTATCGTGTAATAGTAGGTAATAAGGTTCCTTCTTATGTTAATAATGAAGTAGCATGTAACTTACTTGAGAGTCCGGAAAACTGGTCGCAAGAGAGCGGGTACAGTTTGTAAAAGAACGATGTGTTAGTATTAGGTACCTTGTATAATTTTTTACGGAGTGATTTGCCTTTTAGATATGTCAATAAATTTTTTATACTGTCGCATTTTAAAGTAATATCGTCGCCTAGTTTCTTCTTTGATTCCAAATGACTGCTTGTCATCTCATGCAGTCCTATTCCCCCCTGAACTTCAGCTTACTAGGTAGGAATGTTCAGTAAGTATCTACCTTAATTTCTTTGTTTGAAAGGAATGAGGTGAACGTCCGATAACTCTGTCTTAGTGAGGTTTTTCCTTTGTAGATTTTATGAAACAATGGAGTTGGTAGGTAAATAATAGCTAGTTGAGATTGAGGGTAGACGACCTGAGTAAGCGAATTCGTCTTTGAGACAAAAGTATTTTGATGGATTAGTTTTTCCAAGTAACTATGTACTCACATTTTAAGATAATGCTGTGTAGATGAATGATGGCTCATCTTGACTCAAACCTTACCACCACTGACCACACACACTAATATGCTTTTGGTTTATTATTTTCAATAATGAACCTTTGGA
>JAEMON010000002.1:13054113-13068948 GCA_030264115.1 Lygus lineolaris | reverse complement strand
TTGATAAATGCCTGAAACAGATTTTGTAACTGATGCATTACAGAAATGCAGATGATCAATTCTGTAGTGTAGATTAGAAAATCGAAAAATTATAGAACGCATTTTTCATTAAAATCCAGAAACCTTGTAGGTATTCGAAGCATTAGTTTCACCAAGAACTACCTATGTAATAAATACTTATGCCCCGTATTTTGCCTAAAATTCCAGAACATTTTCAAATTTTCTCTGACTCTTCCAGGTTTTCCCTGACCACTTTCTTTTTCCCTGACTTTTCAAGGTTTTCCAGAACCGTAGTAACCCTGGTAAGGATGAGTTCGTTGGCCAGAATTTTTGAGAGTACTCCAAGGGGTCAAATTTTGAAAATTTAGTTTCGAAAATCGCAAAAAAAACGTGTTTTTTGAGTTTTTTGGTGTGAAATATCATCCTAAACATAGGAACACATGGTATATTCGGAATCAGCGTGAAATTTCCCATAAGAATCACCCACAAAACCAGTTAAAATTATTCTTTGAAAATTCGTTCACCAACTCATGCTGCATGAATGGGAAATGGGATGCTGCATGGATGGGATGGGGTTTCTTTTTAAATGTAAACTAGAAATGTTTGATTTCGATCTTTTAAATTCGTTTTTAAATGAAAGTGCGCCCCTTGGTACCGTGCGCCCCTAGGCCCGGGCCTATTGGGCCTAGTGGTAAATCCATGCCTGCTTTTAGGGGATCGGGGGTTCCGTTTTGAGAATCCCAAAATCCGGTCACCTTATTGATACTTCTCAGCTTGATGTGAAAATTCTTCTTGCCCTACAGAAGTTGTGACGGTTTGTAGAGGAACGTATCAGTCCGAACTTCGTCCGTCTGCATCTAGTCCTCAACCCTCATGTAGGGTTTACAATCCCGGGATCCCGGACAATTTTCACTGATTTCAAATCCCGGGATTCGTGGGGCCAATCCCGGGATTTCGGGATCCCGAAATTATCTCAAAATACAAAAATTTCAAACGGAAATTTGTTTAGCATTAAAACGGAAAATAGTCCCAACTCGAAGCAAAGTGCTCATGATGAAAACCAGAGAGGAAATTAGGAAGCAAGAGTCTGTGACTGCAAGCGATTGCACAGCGACAGCCAGTTTGCAAGATCAACTGGAGGCCCGAATCCAAAAATCCACGGGCAAACATCAGCCTGTCACAAACATCAAAGAGGTCTGATAACCACAATCAAATAAGAAATGAGTCTCTTTGACAATGGAGGTACCCGAGGCCACCATTTAACCATAGTTTATAACTATCTGTTGACCATCCCGCCAACCAGTGTCGAAGCCGAGAGAGCATTCTCAGCAGCAGGATTATTTTCTACGAAACTGAGGAGCAAACTGGCTGATGGGACATTGAATTCTCTCAACTTTCTGAGGGCACACTTTATGAAAAATGAAAGAAAGTAACTTGTACGTACCTACATGTTCGTGAATAAAATTGAAAATTGAAAATTTTAAAATAATTTGTAGGTAAATGAGTTAAGTGTGTAAAGTTATACTTAGCATTTTAAAAAATTAACGATTTTTTCGGTTTTTACAATAATTTTTATATTTTTTAAATTGATTCCTGAATCCCGGGATCCCGGGATTGAGAACAGGTAATCCCGAGATCCCGGGATTGGTAAAGCTGGACGGGATTGCAAACCCTACCCTCAAGGCATCAGAGCGCCCACCTCGACGGGTGTTCCTGGTCTTCCGATCCCGGTCCTCCATCTCCATCTCCATCCTCCATTCCTCCCGCCATCCGAACGAGGGCGGCTGCTCCCCCTCCAGGACGACTCAAAGCCCCAACAAAACTCCCCCTCCAGTAGTACAGGGCGGGACTTGACAGAGTGCGCCACGCTCCTTCCCATCTGCCGTGTTTCCCCCCCTCTCTCGGCGGAACAAGAATTCTCGCGCCGCCACCTCGTGGTTTCCAGTGATCCGCTCAGTTCCCCGTTCGGACGTACAAAGTGAAATACAATGTCCAGTGAATTGTAGAAGTGTGGAGCCTGGGTCCCATACCTCTGTAATCACCGCACAATTTCCTTATCAGCAACCAGGGGTATCATGATCATATCCAAGGACCTCTTCCTATTGGGCGACCAGGACTACCTACGTCTACCTAAGGACGAAAAGAGGCTCGTCAGACCTTCGACTACAAACAATATCAGGTAGGTCGCTAATTAAAATTTTGCAAGAAAAACAAATAATATGCATCGAGGCAATTTTTCAATTACCCGTCATCAGTCATTTCACCAGTTATGCGAGGGACGAAAAAACCCCCAATAGATTCAACTCGGGTGCAATTAGTTCGCTGTCAAAAAACTTTTGAAAATTTTCTCACCCACAAAATAATTTACAAAGGTTTTTGTGGTTGGTGCAAAATGGCATTGTACTAAATTCCTACCGCTTATTTTTCAATCCATCATAAATATACCTACCTATAAATTTTTGATGAAATGTGCAATATGTGCATGTTGTGTTTTTGTGCTGAAATTCATCATTGTTGCCTAATCTTTGCTAAAGAATTAAGCCAGTAGACTCGGTAGGTAGATACAGTTATCTACTACCCAAAAAGTAAACGGTAGTTACAACCTACATAATTTTTATGTAGCTCGATATACTGAACCTTCTCTTACTGTCTTTTATTTCATGTAGGTACTCATTATGTTACCTAAACCCCCCTTTAGGTACTACCTGTATTTGGTACCTGATGTGGTACTTATCGTAGCAGTACCTATCTAAGTCCCTACCTACCATAAGTACTTATTGGATACACATGACATAAATATTATTCTGTCTGCGTGTCTAGATCATGATCGCTGAGTAGATCTGGACTTTGCTCCAGTGTTTTCTGATTGCTTGTTCGGTGGCCCAACTTGGATAAATCATGATCCTGTATTGGGCCGTTAAATATTGTCTACTCAGCTGTACAATTTATCCCGTTATTAAGCACAAAAAATGCTGTCATACAGTCAAGGAGTTGCAGGAAATATCCTGTTTGTGGAACGCTGTTTCACCGACTTACCGCTTGGTTGGTAAGAAAGTGAAAATGAGCCTCCCTCCAACTATGCGGGGTAGTGGGTTAGAGTAGAAACACCTCGTGAAGAACCCGTACCTCTAGGTTCGATATCTAATGACTCTAATACGTAGCTAATTTCATGATCTAATAAGGAACACGTAGGTATCTATGATCTCATGATTATCCTGGAGTACGCGCAACTTGTAATTTTCTCCTTGCCGTCTCTCTCCCTTTTAAACCAGTTTGTGTGTTGGCTCAACTGCCTCTTGCGACTAAAATGCAAAAGAGCTCATCACATTCCAATCTTACGCCGATTGCGACATTATGGCGGTGATGAGAGTGATGTAGGTAGGTAAGCTACGAACAGCACGATAGTATTCCAGGTATTTTTAGTAACCTACCCATTTTGAAACATACAGACACTAACAGTAATTTTGTGGGTTCAAGAATTGGAACATCTATTAGAATTTGATCAAAATTCGTCGTAATGAGGACCCTTTTGGAAGGTACTTGAACATTAGTTCTTTAATTCAAGAATAATTTACATTGTACTTTTCACAACTTCCTTTACAAATTTGGTCCTATCCCTGTCGATGAGTGATAATGCGTTTCAGGCCCTTACAATGATTGGTCAACTTTTTGGTTAGCCCTACTTCGTTTGACGGTCTGCTGCTAAGCGAGGGAAAACGGGGGTTTATATATATAAGTAGGTAATTGAAAGCCAGCGATTAATCATTGTCAATATTTTTCAGTTTAGTTGTTTTACTTGTACTTATGGGACTTTTGGAAACTTGGAGCTGTTATGCATATATTCCGACGGTTTAGAATCCCATTATTCTCATACATCACCCGAGGCTAGCGAAAGTTCCACAAATACTATTGGAGCTGTCCAGAAAATAAAGAAGTTAAAATTACTAGGTTTACCTATAATTATCTCACTTGATAGAGAGATGAGCTTCGAAATTTCAGTTGCCCCCTGAAGTCATTAATCGGAGAACGTTTCCGGCAAATAAAATGATATCTGGCTATGTTGTGTTCTCTGTGATCTGTTGTTTCTAATTGGAGCTAAGAGATCAACTTACGAAACATTGTTGTTTGGATGTGCGCTGCAGGCTTCTTGACCCGGATTTGCCTTATTAGGTACTGGCGCCAAAGAAGTTGATTTACTGTTTTTCTAAACTACCTACACGCTACAGAACGACATTGTAAACTATAGATGGGTAATATTATACATCTACCTAATTGGATGTTGTTTATTCATGGTTGTCATTAATCACAGATATTCTCAACATTTTTTAGATTGCTATACCTAATTCTGGTCATTCGAATGGATAAATTTTTGGAATCAGAAATTAGCAAATGATATATTTGAGCGGAAGCCAAACCGTATGGTGTTCTAGCTTTATTTTGTTCTGCTAATGTTGTTCTCTCTCTCACCCCCTGATGTCAACCTGCAAAGCTGGTTGTGAAAGTTCATACCCCGAATTGAGTCTCCATCCGTGGCTTTTGATTCCAGTTCTCCGACCAGAGCTTCGTTATACCTACTAAAGTTTAATGCGCATGAGTGTGGGAATGTTTGAAACAACACCTCAACCATGGCTTCTCCTTTCATAAATAGTTTCTTTCTCTCTCGTAATAAACCCGCGATAATAATTTGAGGGTAATAAACTGTACTACACAAACATTCTGATGAACAGGTGTTCTATAATTCTCATATCACCATGGTGACGTTTCAAGAGCATGGAGAAGCTTATTAAAACTATCCGTGCAAGTTGGGAATTTGCTCGTTGTAAATATCGAGGAGTTCACAATTTTGAGCTGGAAATAGAATCCGAATCTAGGTCGAATGTGTCTTTAATGCATGTAAATAAATAGGTAGGCAAATTGTGACTCAAACGAAATCAAGATCTGTGACCGGCTTGGAATGATTGCGTGCTCTAAAGATACTGCATTCTCCTGGATCATTCTTATTTTGCTGCCTCGTTTTTCACGTACTATGTAACAGTTGCTTTTCTTAACAACCTTTGATGTAGAAACTGGAGTACGGTGAGAACGCGCCCTTCCCAGAGGTGGGCCACTGGCGCATCTTATACCACCGGAACGCCGCGGCCTGCCGCAGGTTTCACTTTCGTTCACTTCCTCCCCGTCACTAGTTCCTGTAGGTTGCTTCTACCTGCTTGAGCTCGACTAATGATTCAACAAAGGTTTTTTCCAACGGCACGGTTTGAAGTGAAAAAGTTCAGGAACTCTACTACTACTTCGAGTTCACTTTCGGGTTGAGATTGAGAAACCCGCCGCGCCGCTTGGAACGCCCGTAACTAATCCACCAGGTAGCAATAGCTTTGTTGTGAAATTGTTTGGTGGTTTCATCATGTTTCCTTTCGGTTCTAGTTGACCCCGATCCCCTGCGGAGTTGAAAAAGTTCAGGAACTGAGTGGACCTGGGTCAGGAATTGCGGGAGTCCTGACCATTAGAAAGCACTGAGGTGCTCAGTAGGTTCTGCTCAGAATCGGTTCTTGAATGGACTGCGGTTTGGCGGCCTTGTTATTCTGAGACAAATCAGTTGGTTACGTTGTCTGTTATAAGATGTGTTGTTAAATATCATCTTTATCCTCAAATATTGCGTTACGTTCAACATTGATTCTTCAGATCTTATTTCAGAAAATAGCTGTAGCGAAACACAGCATTCCCGCGGGTTTTCTTTCACGATAGGAAGTACAAACTTGAACAATACAAACTAGTAATTTATAACCAGTAAGTAATCTCGATGACTCCCGTCTACCTTAACACCTGTGTCGTAATGATTGAGTGGTTGGACAATATTGATGAATATTAGTCGTTGAGGATCACAGCCGTCATTCGTACGGAGCCAAACTGATGCATAAGAAATAGTGATCAACGAATCAGTAGCTGACAAATTGTGGCTCCCGCAGGACTCGAACCTACAACCTCTGTGTTTCTCGCAAATTGCTCCGACATCAATTATTAAAATCTAGAACCTCCTTCAACTACCACGATTGATTTTCCAGCATACAATTACGACGTGCTTCTTTGTGTAGTTCAATATGATGAGGTGATTTTTCTTTTTTATGTCATTATGGTGCCTATGTACATTAGCTTGACTAGACGCCTCTCTGATTATCCCAGCATTATACAAGGTGTATCAAGCATGACTGTCAAAACTACGGGAATCAATTCTACAGGTCATTCCCAACAAAAAGTGTCTCGTGAAGTATTTTTGAAACCCCTTGTTTAGTGATTTTTTTTATTTTAAGATTTTGTTTATTCCTTTTTCGACGTTACGTTCTTAAAACGGTCATAACTCCCTTAGTTTGCTGTGTAACATAGAAAATGACTACACCGTTGGAAAAAGCTTTAAATTTACTATCTCAATGATGTCTTTTTCTTGATGTAAAAACGTTTTAGAAGGAATCGGAGGGTGGAAATTGTGCCTAAAAATTAAATTTTGTCAAAACCAGGAAATCGCCTGTTTTTTTTCAAACGCTGATCAACCCTAATAATTATGGTTGGTTACCGTCACCCGTTAGCTTAAAACTGCGCGAAAGCCAGTTTTTTTCAATGGTGTGGTTTTTTTTTAGTTTACTGTACGAATTATTGGTGAAAATCACGTTTTTCGTGGAAATTAAAAAAGAAAATCGAGTGTTTGGGCGTTATAGGCACGACTTGAGGGCCAGAGAGGGTTTGATATCGTTTTTTCACTCGTAACTCATTTTTTCGTAACTTTTGACGCTGAATTGATTGATGGCACTGCCGAAACATTTTGACCGATAGGAAATGGATTTTTCGAGGGAAATAGTGCATTTTCGGACATAAAACCTGCTAACCTTCTTGTGTTTAATAAATTTCGCCATTTACTTATGGCCCAGATTATTCATTAGTTCGTCAAAACATGGGTAGGAGGCGCTTTCATGGCCGAAAGTGCGCTATTTCCCTAGAAAAATCCATTTTCTATCGGTCAAAATGATTCAGGAGTGTCACCATTCGATTCAGCGTCAAAAGTTACGTGGAAAACGATACCTAGCTCCTCTAGCCTTGGTCAAGTCGTATAACACCCAAACATTTCTTCTTCCCAAACAGTTTTCTGCGTTAAACGTGATTTTACAGATCTGCAGTACATAGGATACCTACATAGTGCATATATAGTCAATTTATGTTGGTCAGAAGGCAGCATTTTGCTCAAAACTAGGCCGTAAGTTAAAATTTCCCCATTTTGGGAAAAATTGTCAAATTTTGAACAGCTGTATCTCCGGAACCACTAGACTTACAGAGCCGGGGTACATCTCAAATTGTAGCAAATTTTATCTAGGTACTTTAAAAAAGGTAGGAATAGTTTTTTTCGTCAGATGGCTCCTTCTGTCTATGGTTTCTTGTCCAAAAGCTGAAAAAAGTGAAAAAATTTAGTTAATTAAATTAATTAATTCATTTAATTAAATTTTATTTTTCAAAACTTCCTTTCTCAGAAGTGTGTTATTAGGAAGAGTGCTTGGCCGATATTCCAATAAAAAGTAGTTAGTTTTGAACTGATTTCAGTGTTCTTTGCAGCAGACCACAGTTCAACAGAATCATTTTAACCTGGTCAGCGGACCCCACAGATGGTTCCGCGGACATCTACAGTACATAATGATACCTACATAGTGCATATGTAGTCAATTTATGTTCGTCAGAAGGCAATATTTTGCTCAAAACTAGGCCATGAGTTAAAATTTTCCCATTTTGGGAAAACGGTCAAATTTTGAACAGCTATATCTCCGGAACCACTGGACTTACAGAGCCGGGGTACATCTCAAATTGTAGCAAATTCTTTTTCTACTTTTAAAAAGGTAGTTAGTTTTTAGGTAGGAATAGTTTTTTTCGTCAGATGACTTCTTCTATGGTCTTTTGGCCAAAAACTGAAAAAAGTGAAAAAATTTCGCGGTTTTTCGGCTCCTACGGGCGTCGCTCGTGTTTTTGAGGGTTGCAAATTAGGATTTACACTATCTGGGTGGACCCTCACAACATATCAAAAAAGGAAGATTACCTTAATTATTCCTTTTTCGATGTTTTAAATGACTGGGCTACAATCCTAATTTGCTTCTTTATCCGGGGAAGTTCAGCTTGGCTCATGGACACTGCTCTTTCTACTGAAGTTCGTAATGATTTTGACCACGTTCAACCCGTCCGTACCAACGAAAGTGTGCGTAGGTACCTAAATGTCGACCACCTGAAGAAATCGCACATTTAAAAATATGAAAAATTTAGTTTTTACAGTGACAATTATCAAGCCCACAGATGGTAAATAGCGGACACTATAAGGATTTAACATCATTTGAAACTACTAGTACGCTGTGCAGAACGGCCTAGACGTTGAGGTCGTGAGATTAATCAAACGGGCTCCGATAATACATTCAAATGCCCTGGCTTTCTCTTTTATGAGTAGCCGGAACAATTGAGTTCGGTTAGCGGCCCGGAAAAAATGAATTGCCTCATCGAGGGGTTTAACCTATCATTAATATCGAAAACATGCATGCGTTGGAAGGACCTCCACTTCAGAAAACCCGATAAAAAGACGAGAAATGGGGCAATTTACTTGACTCAGCCATCTGGGCTAGACGGGCTGTGAGACAGATGCCGATTGAGAGGATTGAGTCAGGTAGGTATGTTCAAAAATTGCCTTCTTCTTCAAATGCATTATACCCACTCTACCCTTTTAGGGTTATTATTATAATTATAACGTAGTACGTCGCATAATTTATAAAAATTTTATTTGAACTTTTTTTCTTCTTTTATCCTATTGCTTTGAGTCAATCAGTGTACTTCTAGCGGCAGAGTTAGGGTTAAACCAATGTAGACTGGGCATTTTTTGGATCTTCTTTCTTTTGATTTCACGATGCATATAAAACTAACGAGAACTTCAATTGATTGCAATCATTGTAAGTCATTACCTACTTTCTTTCCTTGAAACTCTTCGTTATCAACAAATAATTTTGATCCATATGACGGCAATGAACGAATTTTTTGGAAAACAGAATTCACTTGAATTCGCTTTTAGCGAATTTTCGAAGCAAATTGAAGCTATTGTAATGGCTTCAAAATTTTAATAATGCAAATTTTTGAAAATTTTCTCCATGGAAATCCGTTTTAGACCATTCTAATGCGATTCCTGAAATTTTAACATTTTTTCACGTATATATATAAATATATATATGTGTCATATATATATATTATATATATGTGTCATTCCAGACGATATCTGACAGAGGAATCGAGATAAAAAATCCAAAAAAATTTTTAAATGTCAATAATATCAAAAGAAAGCATGAGTTCATTGGCCAGAATTGTTGGAGTACTCCAAGGGGTGAAATTTTGAAAATTTAGAGTCAAAAATCGCTATAAAACGTGTTTTTTTAGGTTTTCTGTGTGAATTAGCATCCTAAACATAGGAACATATGGTATATTCGGAATCAGCTTGAAATTGTCTATAAGAATCACCCACCAAATCGGGTAAAATCTTTCTTTGAAAATTCTCACATCAACTCATGTTGCATGAATGGGAACTTTTTCAAACATGAATACTCTAATTTTACTAATACATGAAAATCACTGGTCTTATCTTTTCTCTCCAGATCATTTTGGTGAAAACATGGGTCTCAGAGAGTTTTCAAATTAAGATAATTACTGAATGAATGTGGAATAGCTCTCACCTTATAGGTAATTATAGTCGTTTTTATACATGAAAATGTTAAACTGCAAAAAAAAAATAGAAAATTGATTTTAAAAAATTCGTTTGTTAGAAATGTTGGAGTGGATTAGAATTTTTTCTTCTCGTGGATTTCACATTTGATATTTTGTTGAGGATAATGTTTGTGAAGCGACTTATGTATAAGCCAATGCATATTATTTAGGTGCCTGTATTGAGAGGTTTGGAGTCCTCAGGTTATTAATTTAGTCAACGTTTTTTAGGCGTGACAGAAAGTAACTCACACAAAAAATGCTACCTGCAACCATGATCTATACACCTTTCTTTCACATCCAGCGAAAATTGTATCCCTGGTCTGGGGGCGTTTAATGGCAAGCTTTAACCCTATACTTGGCAAAAATTTACTACACATGCCCGATTTTCTAGTTCTTTGAGGTCTAATAAAGCTAATCGAACCATAAAATTTAAAAATCTGGTAAATTTGAACACTTTTTGAACATGTTCAATATACTGAACATTGCCAACTTACCGAGTACTATTTTTGTTCAGTATACTTCACATTGCCAATTATCTGTTTTTTTTTTTTAGATCGTAAAACTAATATTCATTAATATAATTCATCAATTTTTTGTGTACTTAGCTTCCCAGTAAAAACTATTTTCAGTTTAGGTATTGAAAAATTTACAAAAAAAAACATCGTTGGGTCAAGAATTATATTTATGTTTTACTATCAAGAGTGTGACAAATTCACAGAAACACTGTTTTATTATCTGTCACAAATTGAAATGGGAAAACAACATCGACTCTCTTAGGTACAATAAGTAGGCAGGTACTTTGACAACATATATTAATTTGGTGTAGTCTGGCTCGTTGCCGTTTTCATCCTCAACAGGAAGTTGGGTGGCCAGCTCCGATTCAGCTATGAGAGCTGCTACGTCAGCGTTGAGGGAGACTTCTCCATTGAGTATACCTAGGTAATCTGAAAGGGAACATAATCCAGAAGCTTGACATTGAACCAAAACGAAATCATTGAAATGGGAGGACGTTCTCCAATCTGCCAAGATAATTTTGATTTAGGTATGGGGCATCTACATGCAACACAAAATAAATTGTATCAGAACAAGTTGTGATGTTTAGTACCTACTTACGTTATTATTTTTGAGGTTGCAAGAGGAGAACCTTTTGGATTACTAATACGAGTACCTGGTAATGTTCAGTATATTGAACATAATTAGGTTTGAAAATGGGTATTCACCATCCTCAACAAAGCTGGCAATGTTCTGCATACTTCCCACAGAAAATAAGGTTTACAGCCGGGGAGCTGGCACGGGGAAGTATACAGAACACGTTTTTTGTTTGTACATATCGCATTGAAAACTCGGAAAAATCAATCAAATAATGGTACCACCACTTACCTTAGGATCTGTTCTTTGAAGTAGAGCACCGCAATTTCCAAGAAAATGCAAATAATTTGGTAAAAAATCCAAAAAATAAGGCGCCGACTGAGCCCTCTTGCCGGTTTCGGAAAAACGAACCGTCACGGTTTACATTTGAGTTTGTTTTGTTTACAATTCGGCTTATTTCTTCTCCTTATTCGAATTTTTCGATTCTATGGATGTTGACTGAAGAGAAGGAAGCATTTGGAATGATATTTATTTGTCCCCATGGAGGAATATTGGGTAATAAAGAGGATGTTCAGTATACTTCGTATAGAGAACAAATTGGTATTTTTATCGCTAAACTTGCAGAAACGTTCTGAATAATATTTTATTGACCAAAACTTGGAAAAAATAACAAAAAGAAAAAATAAGCTGAACAAAATGATCAAACGAAAGAAAGTCAGAAATTATAATTTTTAGTGCGAATGCGATGTTGGTGGGGGAGAGGGTCGGGTTAAATTACATAATGATACTGTATTGGCTTGAAAATAACACCTCGAAACTTCGCCTAAAATATTAGCTTTTATGACCGATTCCTTGAAAATCTTTGATCCACATCAATGCAAGATGGTTGGGAACAAAAAACATTTTAGGTACCTATAGTTACGTGCTTGATTATAATTATTACTTAAACCCTTCCGTACCCTCAACATTATCTTAGCCTCTAGTGAGTTAGGCTAAATATTTCTTCTTATTTGGCGATCACTTATCATAGTTTGGTTGTAGGTATTATACACATTAGAAGCCGTTTCCCGTTCATTAGTTAATCAGCCGATATCACTGCCACTGGTTCGCCGGTCATTGGTCAAACAGGCTTCGCTAGGCCCCAACCCCGCTTCTCTATATTTAAGGCCGAATCAAGGTTACTGTCGGAAATAACTACGCTGGAAGGTACCCAAAAACATCGGCGTTAATTTAGGTTTAGGTCAGACACTTTAGCGATTAAAGACATCAGTGAAGTCAATTTCGTGCAGCATGATGTGTTAACGTAAAATGGGTTCCCGTAATAAATGTTATACTGTTATCGTAAAACAAAAAAAAATCAGTAAAAATAATAATAATGTTGTTAGTTATGTATAGTATTATAGGTGACACATAATACCTTCGCATAATACCTTTGGTAGGTGTACTTGATTAGGCACCTACCCTATCTACTAATATCTTTTTTTAAGTAGGATAGTAGATACCCACGATTTTATCACAGTAATATAGAATCCCATGAATTGAGGTTCGTCGGAATCTTAAGTCAAATATCACACCGAAGCGTTCTTTATAATACGAACGAGTATAAAGGTCGTTTTTTCTATTTTGAGAAGGAAGCATTATATATTGTTATCTCTTATGCGCACTCGACAGATATTGGATGAGATCGACGTCCTACAATCTTAATGGGGATCAATTACATCAACCCGTCGTTTGAGAAATGCAGTTAGTTTGTAGGTAATCTGGAGAGGGTAGATTATAATTAATTAATTAATGATTAATTTTAGCGTTATAAGAAAATCTCCTTTCAGATTTGAATCCCAATGCTCGATCTAGATCCGTGCCCAGTTGTCGTTCTGCAGACAAAGCATCAAAAATATTTATGTATCTATTTAAATGTTGAATCAATTTGAAAACCACGTTATCCAAGACTTCAGAAAAAATTTAAGAATTTTCCATATTAAAATGAATTTTACAACAACACTTGGAATTTTTAAGTTATGACCCATGTTGTAATTTTTGGACTAACTTGACGGCAAGTTTCGATCCTAAATACATCTACAGATCATGTGGCTTCACTAACGATGATGATGGCACAGCTAGTACCTACCACGATGTTTCGATGTTATCGAACGTCGATGGTTTTGAAGAACTAACTAATCCTACCTACCTTGAGATGGTGATTGTTTTTCTTTATTCGCTGTGTCAGTTTTTAAAGGAGACAAAAACTGCGAGACAAATTGGAATGGTAGGTATTGTTTTACCTATGAAGTCCACTAGGAACAGGTCTGCATTTCGTAAAGGGTAGGCCGAAACCTGAAAATGTATAAGTGAAAGCAGCTGGTGGGTTTCAAAGAGGCAGGGGCACCTGTAGGGCAAAATTTACAAAAAAATGAATTTTGAGTTTTTTATTAAAAAAAAAAAAACTACATTCTGAAGATTTTGGTATATCACAATACGGGTTTGAGTGGGTTGATGCAGTCAAAATAAATCATCAAAAGTAGTCACCTCTTAGTGAGCGCCTGCCGAATAAGAAGGATCGCTGCCTTCCGCCGCTTCAAACTCGCGAGAAACAAACGTTTTTAGCCGACTTCCGAGTCCGTATCCGTAGAAACAACAACAAAATTATGAATCCTAGGACCACGTGAAATCTAGATTGGAAGGTTATAACCCTATTTTCACATTCAGAAGAGTTTGAAAGCTTTGCATGGAAAAAACAAGCGGCATCCCGGTGGTATCCTTATCTTTTCACTAAAATGGCGTTTTCTCAAATCACGTTTTCTGACCTATCGGTACACGGTGTACGGTTGGTATTGATCGCATTGGATTGCTTTTTAATTTGTTCGGGGATAGTAGAGGAAGATTTTGCTTGGGCTTTTTTTGAAAATTTCAATTAGAACAGGTGATACAGCCTCACAAAGCTGCAATAAATATTTCAAGCTGCCAAAACGTTTCTGTTCGAGTTATAAAAAAACGGCTTGACATAAATGAAGATCACTATAGTGTGAAAGTTCCCTGAAAATTTCAAGACGATACGTTGAAAACTAAGGGCACAGTAGGTACCGAAAAATGACTCTAGCATCAGGAATACACAGTACCGGGGAGAGCCCTACGGGTGCCCTTATTTGAAATCTTGAACAGAAAAATCAAGTCAATTCTAGTTCGACGACCTGAGAGTAATCATTGTGGAAGGAATTATGGTCAATCAATTTGAATTTAAAACTCGGCGCTCCGCGCAGCACCCCCGGTTAGTTTTACTTCAGCCCTACATGGCTAACATTAAAAAACATGGGACTTGCTTCTATTAGCGTGCGTCATGTGTTGTGAAGGTACCTATCATAATGCCAAACTGAAAACTCCAACCAGCATTGTTTGTTTACCTATGTACCAGTAGGTAGTTCTCTGAAGGATGTGGAAGGAGGGGAAAATTGGCAGGATGAGATGCGGTGTGATGTATAATAAATTCAGGGCTTTCCAACGAGTGGTGAACTGTTTGTGGGGTGGAAAATGAGGAAGTTATTTTTCCCAAGCAACGATTGGTTGTACGTGAAAAGCATCAGGTCGCATTTTAGGGCCGTTTTTTGACAGATTGGTCCCGTAAAAGCATGTTCCATGCTAAAATATATAGTATGACGCAGACGTCTTTTCTGAACATTCTCGATTTCATGTTTATCTACTCTGTAGTAAGAAGTTTTGTATAACTACATTATTATGTTGGCTATTTAAACAAAAACAAAAAAACTCTGCCAGTTACACATAACTTCCTCGGGTATAAGAAAATTTAAAATAAAAAAATGTGTATGTTCGAAACTCTTGATCGCGAAAGCTCTGAAACAAATTCAATTTTGGAGAACAAAAATGTTTTCCGATTTTCAAAGTGAAAACAAAGCTTCCGCTACCATCGGTAGACTCGGAAGCAAAACGAAAACAAAGACGCTGCAAATTATTACACAACGGTTTATTATT
>JAEMON010000002.1:13030227-13053113 GCA_030264115.1 Lygus lineolaris | reverse complement strand
CCAAAGGTTCATTATTGAAAATAATAAACCAAAATGCTTAATCAGAAACGAGGTTTATAGAAACATCGTCGTACATCAATGTTTTGTCGATGTTTTCTGGACGATGTTTATCCAACATAGATTGTGAACGTCCGACGTTTATCCAACAACGTCCGCTTTGACGTCAATGGCAACATGAATGGTTTGCTCTCGATGTTGCACCCCTAGCGGAAACCCATAGGCATACAGGAAGAGATGACGTAGCCAAGGATGGTTGAAACAGTGTTTTTGATAACGAGGAGTCAAAGTGCCACTGGATTTCTACCAGATGTGTGAGGCAAGCAAAACTTTCCTGTCCTGGCAGAACCACTTTCACTATCCGCCTCGCTTGGGATCTCCTTCGGACCTAAATAGCAGCCTGGGGTATGTACACATCATTACAAACTCCTCGGGCGGTGTCTGGGGCTGCCTTTCAATCAAACGAAAGTTGCCATTAAATTTTACGTGGTTTGATTCACTGCCGGTTTTCTCTTAACTGGTAATCTCAATAGCGGGCTCCATCACTTCCAAAATTGTATCTTCCATTGTATACGATTTCCGAATCCAATTAATATAAATCGGACACAGCGCAGTCTGGAATGTTGGTACCTAATTACCTACTTATTGTTCCTATTTACAGTTCGTGAGTGTGAGATTCGCCATTTTCCAACCATGGGTTGTGGACGAATTTGAAACGAATCCCTAGCTTTGGAAGAGCAGGTTAGTATATAAACCCATCAAGTTCTGCCCAAAGACTCGTTTTCTTCCTCTCGTTGTTGCTGATGCTCTGGAATTAGGTAGGTACTAAATCTGACTAATTGTTTCATGTATTTCTTCCTGATACGCTCGTCATACGAGTTCACATAGAGAAAAGGTTTACTGATATGAGGTTGCCTCGATTACCGCTGGGTGTATTCTACTAAGCTCCCTCTTGGACATCTACAGCGGAATGATGGATCGGTACTTAATGTCCATGATTTAAAAGGCCAGACAAGGCTGGTGACTGGCCCTCACACCTCAACTTCCATACCGAGCAATAGCACCTCCTTCCACTACTCCTCGAGCCTGCTTCTTTCGACAAACTTCACTCCACCGACATCAGATGATCCATTTAATTCGGATTGAGGAGGGATGATAATGCGTGTAAGGTATGGAGAGTGTATGAGGACCGACCAGTGTGATTGTGTGAGAGTTGAGCCGAGAATCGCCGAGCCAGCCCGATCTTCCCCGAGCGGAAGGTCAGTCACCCGCCATTATCTTGTTAACAGACATTTGGACGGGTGCCCAGCAACTCCTTCTGTTACTTTTTTTCGTTTTTAGTTTTTTCCCTCTCTCTTTCGCCCTACCCGCGCACACGCTTAGTTTTATTTTTCCACTATCTTCCTCTATTTCTCAGGGCCCACGGGAGGCGGAAGGTTTGTAACTCTCCCTCTCGATCCCCTACCTACACATATCGCCTCGAGGAAAGAGAAAGGGATCACGATTTCTGTTCGGACAACATAAATGATCAATTTAAATTAGTTTAAAAACAAAATATGTGGGTACGCAGTGGGAATAGCTCTAGTAAGAAACCGGATCAGGGTGATTGTGTTCCTTTGTCACTGGCAAGATTTTAGGTAGGTATAGTTACACTATTGTTTACCTGAGTCCAGCTTTTTGGAAACTTGTAGAGTCAAGGCGATGATTCTCTGAGGACTGGTTCATTCGAAAATCACTAGTCACTCATGGGTCTGTCAGTAGTACCTCCTAATGTTCCCAAGTCCCAAGGAATGTCTAAAAGGTGTATTGATTGGATCTAGTCTAATTAAGGCATCGTTTGGGCATTCCTGGTGAATACTACTTCTACCACTATTCTGTAGTAGTTGGCCTCATCATAAACTCCTGAGTACCGATGCGTTCTTTATTCCTGCTTGGTAGGACTGTCTTCCACTGTGGACATCTAAACCCACACTATTTTCCACTATTTTCAACATCTAAAATATTCGTCGTTTTGGGGCCTCAAGTGCCTCCAACTCTGAAATCATGGAGCGTTTAGCCGAAAAACCGCTTGCCTGTCGTAGCGTAGCACTCTACCAAGAGGCGCTCACCCTGCTTACACAACACTCGTGTTGAGAAACTATATTTCTATCGGATTACGGAAGAAGTCATGCTAACCGGTTCAGGGTTCAGATAACTTGGAGCAGGGAGGATGAGGAAACGCTTACAGATTCATCGTTCTCAATACAAAAGCCGGCCCTTCTATATTATTATCTATTAATTCACAACCTACCAAAATGTATCTATGAAAGGATTTCAACTTTGTATTAAACGTTTGTCGAACCAAGCCGTAAATAGAATAGGGGCCCATCAAAGTTGTATAAATAGGTATATATCCGTTGACATTGGCCTACTTAATTTTGGCAAAACTTATCAGTTTTCAATGGGGAATTATCATCAATTTTTTTTCTTTTTTTTTCTGTAAGGTAATGGCTTAAAAGAAACAATATTGAAGCCGTAGAGCAAAAATAATGTATCTGTAATTTTAGAAAATTTATTAAAATTTTCATTTTTGTAATATGGCGGGAAAGTTACGTTGTAACGGGTGTCGTCTGTCATTGGCCAAAATCCGTGAAGGCCTGTCAACCAAACAAAAACAACACTGTTTTAGCCCCAGATTAGTGAGAATATAATTAACTTAATTATATAATTGATTGAATTAATTATTAATTAATTAATAATAATCAATTATTTAACTAAATCATGTTTTCACTGCTACCTATGTGATCTCTGCGCATTCTCTTTCAGTTGTTCTTTTAGTGTGACGTGTTACCGGGTGGCTCAAGGGCCCTCGGAATGGCGCCTGTTTTTCAAACTGCTGAGATTTTATTCCGAATTTTCGCCACACCAGAACGATCAACTATTTTTTTCTTTGTATTAACAGTGTTATTTTATTCCTATTAACAATAGAAGAGTGGAAAAAAATCGATTTTCTCATACACGATCATTCCCCATTCCCCGTTACTCAAGGAATCATAATCCTGTTGCTCCCCGTTACAACAAACAGTGTATTTGGATTTCCCACTATAGTATTATAACTGAATACACCTGGAAGATACTGGAGTTCTAGTCCCTGGGTTGCCATTTCGTATCCGTGTTGGCCAAGATAAATACGGATGCAAGCTTTTTGTCACTTATAGGACTGGGAGGTAAGTATGTAGCTGGAATAACTCAAAAAGCTAAATCAGTTCCTCCAGAACGTGTCCCTCTGTCAAGGACTGCGCTGATATCCCCTTCCCCCCTAACGTTGGTATTCCATGTTATTTTTCAGTGCAACGTTCTCTAGACCATTTCTCGGTCGTCCATTTGAAACAAACATCTTTAAATGGACTGAATTAACATAAATTATCGTCGCTGGCATGCTTCTCCGATTTCGTTCTCTTCGTGGTATTTTGGTTCTTCGAGTTCAGCAGGATTTATTTCACACTTTCGTTTGGCCTTTTCTTCATTAATGTTAAAAATGAGATATTCGTGAGTGGATATCTCAGTTCGTTGAGTTAATTTTATGACACTGTGGAATAATTCGATCAACTGCTCAATAACAATCACTAGAATTTCAAAATCAAAATTGCTGACAAGGATATAGATCCTTTTCCTAAAACCTTCTCATCCTTTAATGATAAAGCTCCATGATCCAACTAACAGTGTCAGAGCTAACTATGTGTATTGTACAGATGAGAGGGGCTTTGTGAGCAAGGCAAAATAAAAACCTTCAAAAAAAAAAAAAAAAAGCAGGCGGTAGACCTACGGTTCTACAGTCAGATCATTTAATAATGATTAATTTTACGCCATTCAACTCCAAAGCGTAACAACGAACATTTTTCATCTTAACATCAAATACAAACAAACGCAACCACCTGGTTTCCCTAACATTCGAAGATGCGATATTTTCTCCGTAACAATTTTTTATGTCTCGAAAAAAAAAAAAAAAATTAAAAACCGTCCAGTTAATGATTATTAAATGATAATAATTTTAACCTGGCGTGCCATCCCCACCTTACTATTTAAATGATTTAGCCGAAGAAATCAATGTATGTATATGAAGGAATGGAGAGGGTTAAGAAGAAATCTAAATATGCGAGCCTATTTTGTATCCACAATGCTATGTAGGTACCTAAAACATGATAGTCCGATGTCATTGTAACTTATTTTACTAAATTAATGAATTTCTATTGTAATGATATAATTGCCTACTTTTGTTATCAGTGGTTACTATTAAACTACTATTTCTTGATACTAGTAGGTAACGAGTCAGTATTTAGTAATATAAATAATTAATAACTGTAGTTAATTACTGTTCCTGCACATTTTTTTTTTCGAATAAATTAATAACCAGAGTTGTTATGGATTAGCTATTAATTATCTTCCCTTTGTGTAAGATATTTATAAAAATGTTGAACGCTTGTACAATTGAATGATTTGTGAATGTTATTCCCTTGACTCTTCCCTTGACAGTATAATGACACCATTAATCTCGATGAAGTAGTGTTACTTGGTATCGTGATAAGTCCATGCTAATCAGTTTACAGGTATTCTGAAGTTAAAACCTGTTTTCATATCGCTAAATCTAGTCACCAGTTCGGTTTCCACCGCTAAACCCCTCAAGAATTCCCAAGAAGGAAGACGTGAACTGAGCTTCAGGATGAAACCATACTATTCAAGATGTCAAGCCCGCATCACGCTCAAAAGGGCTTTTGAAATTGGTTAATACGGGAAGGACGATGACCTTGGAGCTTGGACTAGGCCTTCCACGGCTGGCACGTGGTAGCTTTGGTTGGAGATTTTTTTTTAGATCGGATTTTTTAAATTGAATCAGTACATAAACATATTGTTGTATCTAAATTGGTAACATCCTATTTTATTGAGAATATTTGGCGACCAGAATAAACAATCATAAATGAACATCTTCATTATCATAAGTTATAAAATTGGCCGGTTGCATCCCACGTTACGCGCTAATAGAAAACATGATTTTTTACTATCCCCGTAATGAGGACAGACTAGGATTCCATGTAAGTAGAGAGATCGAAACATCACTTAAAGTTAACTAGTGTTTTTCTTGTACCTACGTGTGTGGACCACAAATTGTCCCGAGGGGGATAAAAATGATAGATTTCCATTTATTATAATTTATCATAATTCTATGCCTACTTTTTTTAATTTTTTGGCTCGTCAATAATTATTACAGAGGTGACTGTCGAAAATATAAGACTAGTTACCGTTCATTTAAGTTATATAGTTAATCTAAAAGTCCCATTCTTGCAGCACGAGTTGATGAGCGAATTTTCAAAGAATCATTTTAACCGATTTGGTGGGTGATTCTTATGGGAAATGTCACGCTGATTACGAATATAGGTACCATATTATGTTCCTATGTTTAAGATGGTAATTTACACAAAACCTCAAAAAACCCGTTATTTAGCGATTTTTGACTCGAAATTTGAACTCTTGGAGTACTCCAAAAATGTTGCCGTTTACGAACTCATCCTTTCTTTTGATATTGACATTTTGAAATTTTTTCGGATTTTTAGCTAGATTCCTCGGTCAGATACTATTCTGAAGTGACACATGTAGTATATGTACATATATACTTATAAAAGAGTGTTAAATTTGAGGAATCATTTGAGAAGGGTCTGAAACGGATTTCCATGAAGAAAATTTTCAAAAATTTGCATTATTTAAAATTTGAAGCCATTGCAATAGCTTCATTTTTCTCGAAAATTCGCTAAAAGAATTGGGATGTTATACATAACACTGTAACCGACTCCGTGAAACCGTGCGCATCAGATGTGGTGGGAGTATTCTTATCTACACCTATGACAATATTTAAGACTCGTTGCAGTCATGCCTACGACTGTATTCACCATACTGCATACGCAACTGTATTCAGGGTTTTGGAACATTCCGAATAATTACAGTTCATGCCCGAATATCTACAAAACACGGAGTATAAGGCAATACATTCAACCCTGGACAGTACCAAGGAGTGGAGGCAGTCGAACGATCTAGTTTAAACTATTTAAATCAGTTCTCTTTCTCGCTTCTCCTCCTCTCCTTGGACCCTTCGCGCGAATCTACAAGTAGAAGAGATGAAATCATGAATAATTTCAGGTCAGAGGAAAGTCCCCGACTTCGTTCGACCGAGTGAGTCCTGCACCGGGAAATTATTTAATAAAAGTCGTCATTCACTAGGGGTTGTGGTACCTGTGTACGGACTGGTAATCGTGGTTGAAATATTATACAGTAACAGTAAGTACTATAACGGATGAGTAATAAAGTATTGAAGAACGTCGATTACCCATGGATCTTCTCTTTAGCTGTCTTACCTGTCGACTCCCAAGAGTGCTGAAACAGAAGTTTTATTGTAAACATATCTTAGTACCTATTTCTCCAATTACGTAAATCTACCGTAGAACGTGAATTGTCTGCAGCAGCTACTTTCATACAGAATTCGATTCTAGAAATAAACAACCTCAGCAATGTTTTTATGGTGACGCTTCTTAACACATTCAGTGGGAAGGGGCACTTAAGCACCCCTACGGGTCTTCACACGGAGCGGGAGGGAACTTAAGTCCCTGGCTGTCACCCAGTATACACAGGAGCTCACGCCGAATTGTGAACTAAAAACACGCGTATTTCAGAGTGAGACCATTTTTATCATTTTTTGGTTCAGGGTGGTAGGGTTGATACAATTTGGGCTCCCGCACTGAAGGTGTTAAGGGGCCAAGGACCCATGTAATTCAGTTTTTCACATTTTTCTCAGCCAATTTCCGTCCTATTTTGATGCTCTTTGCGGCATTCTTCTTGTCATCCAATTCCCTAGGGAGAGCATCTATGTATAATTTTAAGTTCGTAATTTTTAATTTTTCACGTCCTTTTTCAAAAGTCAAATTGGCATGAAGGCACCTAGACTCCGTAGAAAATAAAAATAGGAAGAATGCCGCCAACCGCATCAAAATCCGTTGGAAATTGGTCGAGAAAAATGGAAAACACTGTGTAATGCTAAAATGGTTAGGGGAGGGGTAGGGGTTAGGGGGTTATCCGTATTTTAAACTTATTGGTCCTAAGTAGTAATAATGTTATAGTAAGAGTTGTTATAATCCCTTCGGTAGCTGAATTTAGGCATTTTTGGGGACATTTTGGGCTCCGTCCCTTGCCCACTTAATTTGTGGAAAACCAATTCCTAATCCCAGTTAGTAAACAACCTAGTGATTTGGAATCGCAATAGTGTACATGGGTTACATATACAACATAACTACACTCATCTGTCCGAAACGATAGGATGTATAGATATGATTTCAGGTATGAGGATGCGGACAATCCAGTTTCATTTTTTTCTCAGTTTATAAATGGCAGAATTGTGACGGTTAAGGAGTTTTATCATATCATTTCGACTAGTACGCTCCCGATTCTTGAAAGCTAGGGCGATCGAGATGATCAGGTCTGAATCAACCGTCTTGCATCTCCTGTGAGATAATAATAAGTAATAATTTATTTATAGGAACTCAGGTTGAACGTACGGATGAGAAAAGATGTGGTTGGTCGGTATACCTGTCTGAAATCATACAAGTGATCACTGATTAGTTCACCAGAAGGAACACGTATACGAGTTCGTATGAAAGTAATGGAGGATGAAATGCGTCAGTTCATCGTATCCAGAAGAACCATACAGCCGTACAAGTTGCCTACTATATTCGCATTCTTCAACAAAGTTTCACGCACAAACGCCCACACTGCCCCGTCGTATGCTCATCCTCTGTCCATTTGTGTCTACTACATATATCGGCTTACCGCCATCCATATTTCTTCGAGCGCATAATAAATTCGGACAGCCTTGTGCGGGGTTCAGTGCACTGAGAAGTAATCAAGACGTATTTAGTGACCTGGCCTTGCTCGCACAGTCAAGGACAAATGGTCTCACGCTGTGAAATTCTCAACTTCCAACTGCCGTCCATCCTTCCGCTCGAGGTCTCTGAAATGTCTCTGAAAGGAAGAGGCCGGCTTTTCCCACGACTTTACTATCGTCTGAAGTCAGAAACAGACGCCTATTTCTAATAAGCGGTGAAGATTGAGTTTATTTTAAAACCCTTCCTATGAAGAAGCAATGATTCACGAACAGGATTCCCGAAGGTTGAGTCACCTAACTAGGTAACATTTAGCGCGAATATCTGCATGAATATTCAATTTATCGATCAAAACCTGTGCCTTACCCAAGGAACAGGAAACTTAGGGGGGGGGGGGGGGGGGGGGGGGGGGGGGATTTATAGACGATCCTCGAGTTTCAAGGAGGCCTTGAGATGATCTTAAAGGATTCTTTAAGCCGAATCAGTATTCCAAATTTCGAGGAGACCATCTCAAGGTCTCCTTGAAACTCGAGGACCGTCTATAAATCCCGCCCTTAGGGTCTTACCTACCCAAAGAATTTTAGATCATCAATGAGTTATGGAACTAACTGCGTATAGTTCTGGGCGGTACATGTCCTGAACTTATTGTTCTTTCATCCAATCGTCCTGAAAATTTTCTTGGGCGTTTTTTCGTAAGTAGAATAGAAAAAATAGATAACAACTGGAACAAGTTTTTTGCCAACTTCGCAGCACCACTGCGTCTGTTCTGTATGGAATATCGTAATTCAGCTTATCATTAACATTCATCCTAAATAAAAGAACATTTAAAAAAATCATTGCGATATACTTGAGTGGCTGAGGAACCGCTATACCTAGAAAAATACGTTTTTCTGGAAAGTGATGAGGTTATATGAGCTACGAATATGAGCTTTTTCGAGGGTATTAGAAGGATAGCCAAGACACTATATTCCTTCTGAATGAGATAACAGTCGACATTACCTTCTATTTCATCTTTCACAGCTGATATCTCGTTTGTTTGGCAGGTGATAACAGCAGGTCTGTTCCAACTATTCGATTAGTTGCAACATGCCTAGCGATAGGAATTGATGTTCTGTTTGTTGGCCTTGTGTGTTGTCAAGTTCGCGTCAAGTGTTCGTTTCCGCGCAACTACCTATATAATTATTGTCAAATGTGTGTCTGTTTCTGTGGGTTTTTTTTCGCGAGATGGCGTTAGGTTCCTGGCAAGGTTAAGTAGGTATAGTTTATGTCGTAAACCTCTTCCTTCATCTTGAAACCGGCCATCCCTAGTGATTGATTGAATGAACTCGTTCGTAAATAAGGAACAGTCTTGCAATTGTACGCCTTTTCACGAATGGAGAGGAGAAGCAAACCGCTGAAAGGAACTTTTCGTGACGAATTCATCGATACCAGAACCATTTCTGTGAGTTAAGCCGTTCAGATTCCATTAATCGGAATAGATCGTTGACATTTGGTATAAACATTCTACTGTCATGGGTAACAAAAACATTGGATTGTCCGGCACATCACGTTTCCGCATTGATGGAGGGAAAAATTGATAAGAAACGTACAAGCTGTTGAACCGGTTATGAAGTGGTTGTCTGCTACTATTATAACCTACCTACTCAGTTAATTTCTCTCTTGTTCATCCTGAATTGTTGAAATTTGATAATAAATGAACAATCGACACTTTAAATCCACCTCCTTTTTCAAGGCTCGAAAAGTTGATATGTTCCCAGTGAACTTTTTTTTGTGTTTACTTGATCAACATAATATAATATGTCCTAGGACATATTATTTCCTTCCTAGCATGAGCCCTTTGCTCGACATGTGGATCAATGCAATGCGGTTAAACAGGCTGTTTTCAAAATGTTTAGATTTATGAAGTTTTTTTATTTGTAAAAATCCGAAAAAAAATTCCCTATCTATAGGTGCTTTTCATCAACAGGATACTGCTATTCATATTTCCTGACTTTTGGATCCAGAAATACCTTCCTTAAATATTTCACAAAAGGGTGGATCTAAGTCTAAGGATGGGGGGCTATCACCTATTAAGTGTGCCAACTTCCACGGTCGATTTCTTCTCAAGTCCAAAACTTCCAACCCTTTCGTCCAATTTTGATTACGATTTTTTTCAGCCAGGCGTAGCCCCCTTATGAGTTTTGGTACAGTATAGAGGTATAGGGGGTTTTCGTGTTAATTGTTCCCGCAAAAAATATGTATTACCTACTCACTAGATTCACCCATCTATAATCACAAGCTTTCAAGGAAATATAAGTTCACTAACCATAATTATGGTACTCACTTACCTACCCACTCATTACGTTAGTCAAAGTAGGCAAAAAATAAAGGAAATAGGAGAAATCTCTGGTTTTATGATGAATATGTTCGTGAGCAGATACTGCTTCCAAATCTGAAATTGTTGAAGGCGGAAGGGGATTATACGCCAGCTCGTGGATTAAACACCCTAAAATAACGCTCACGGCCGACAGGCCCACGATGAAGGCGGGCGACCTCTCGCCTTCAGGTTAACTAAGGTGGAAGCTTTTTCCCAACGGTCTGCCAATTGAATATTTTTCGGGGTTTTCCTCTTCTGTGACAGTTTTGATTAACTTCTCAGTCATTTAACGATTGGGCAGAATCAAAATATTGACTTTTCCATTTGCTAAATACGAATTTGTTTATGTTTATCCCAACGCACACGGCATACCTAATAGAGGTGTTATTGCTTCTGCTACCGAAATCGGGGCAAAAAAGCAAATAGATTTGGTCCTCCAAATTGATCTCACTATTGTTTTTTGCGTTTCGAAGCTGTCTGACCAATTTTGGTTTCGTGTTTTAATCGTTTTATCTGTAGTCAGTCCTTGTCCTCCGATTGCCATGCAATTTTCAGGGACTGCACGTGTTATCCCCTAGACGGTTTCTTGTGAATTTTGTCGCCGTTGTATCAATATGCAATGTGCTCAACACGTGAATTCTTGATACTCTGATTCCTCTTGATCGACTTTTCCGATGTCGCTCAAATTTGGAGGGAGGTTGGGGGCTGGGCCCCAGATGATTGCCTATAAATTTACTTGTAATTTGATCAGAAATATCCTTTGCGCTTGAGCAAGCTAGAAATTTGCTGTCAAAAATCAATTGGTTGTGAAAAAATTTGAAACTATTCGATTAATTTTGTGCCGTTTAGCCCTTAGGCGGCCCCATCAGAATTGCATTACCCCCGGACTTATGGTGGTTTGTGCGGTCGTAAATTTCCAGAAATACCGAGTCCTCTCGACCTAATGTTCCGATTTTGGCCACATATTTCAACCTTCCAACTATTCCCACATTTCCTTGTAGTTATAGGTGGTTTTGTTCTAAAGCAGATTTTTCTTTTACTCTGGTACGTTTATTACACCTTCATCATCAAAATGATTCTGAGTGTTACTTCGACCCCTCGGATAAGCCATTATTGATACTTTCTCAAGCCGATCCTGTCAACATTTTCCTTCTGCCATCCCGGAAAGATGAGGTGCAATGGTGGAACCGCAGAGGCACAAATGACTATTCGCTCTTTGTAACATCAGTAGGTACGAATTATCATTTGGATTTGCCTAGAATACTGAGAGTGGAGGTGTCCCGAGCGGCTCCCCAGAAATGGACGAGACCGGTGGAGTAGAGGCGCCGAAATAGCCCCATGATTACAGGCTTTCAAGCGTTTGGAGTCCTCACAGTTCCTAGCAAATGCCTTATTAAGCTTCTCCGTTCAACAAACGATCAGGTGCATTCATCTTCTCCCGGGAGAAAAATAAAACACGACGAAATGAGACGATATCCACGATTTATGAATTATTTGCCAACTTTTTGTTTCTGCGCAACTTGCTGTCCTATTGCTGATTGATAGACAATGTTCATGCGAAATAGGTTTGTAATGAGCGTCTGAAGTTTAAGGTATTTATTCTTGATGGTCAGAAACGATGTATAATGATCCCAGCGTCATTATACATATTTTTGTATGGTGCAGTAGCTTATTGAAGATACACAAGGAAAAGAACCGCTTCGTAATATCTCAGGCACCTATCCGCTATATAAAGTGCATCATACACGTATATCTACTAAGCTACTCCTCATTTTTCACATCATGAACATAGAAACAGACATTCTAATAAACCTCTCTCGTTTCCTAGTTATGTTGCTACCCCCTACGTTTCGTAAGGAACGTAATACGAGCTAATAATACAATATTTTGAAAAGGTCCTAAGAAAATCATACCTACAGATAGCAATGAGTCAGTGTAAAACTTTGTTCTCTTTTAATTTGATTTTGTTGAATGTAGTTTTGTGGGCATTGCAAGTTATTGGCTAGACAGTGCCAGCCTTGCGTATCTTGATCAGCCGCCCATAGTCTAAACCATAGTTCCCGTCCTTAGGGTCCTGTTCCCAGGGTCTCTTCCTAGTTTTCTAGCCGGACACTGTCATTCATTGGCACTCGAGAGGTAGACACGGAACGGAATTCGTCCTGGATGTTCTAAAACTTAATTTAACCTTCACGAAAGTGAAATTAAAGCTTCCGCTACAAGTTAGTACCTAGATGTAGATTCGGAAGCAATAAATCAAATAAATTAATGTATTACAAATGAGGCGTTAATTATCCAGAACTCGAGTTATTTGTTAATGATTTTATACGGAAGCAAAAAATTTAATATAGGTGTCAAAAGCAATCAATTTAATCAAAGGAAGTGATATGAAATAACTTTATCCTTCTTGTTTGTCTCATCGGTTGGGATGAACAGAAAACTCAGGATTCTGCCGTTTAAAAATTGTTCATAAGCTATATAACCAAAGAGAGATAACTTTCTATAGAACCATATTTGAATGAAGGAAACTTAACTGTTGTAACTAGGGCTCTCACCACCATTATATGCTAATCGTAACGTATTGTCTTTTGCACAACTTCTGCATATAAACTTCGATTCATAATAGGCATTTTTCACACTGGCATTAACAGAGGCAACAATGCATACGAAATTAATTTCATATGCATTGTTGCCTCTGAAAATTAATTGCATATATGCATTGTTGCCTCTGAAAATTAATTGCATATGCATTGTTGCCTCTGAAAATTAATTGCATATGCATTGTTGCCTTTGAAAATTAATTGCATATGCATTGTTGTCTCTGTTAATGCCAGTCTGTGAAAAAATGCCTATTATGAATCGAAGTTTATGCAGAAGTTGTGCAGGTTTTTGTGAGACGATATTGCTGAATGTCTCGGTCGGCTCGACCAGTCTTGCGGTTAGTTTTACGACCGACAGATGGAACGTGGAATTGTTGCTCTTCCTTAATGGAGGAAATTGTTATATTCCCCAGTCGTGGATTGGCATGGACTTAGAAGGTCCCTAAAGCCATGTGGGTTGGCGAGCTTTTATAACTCCTGTTGTGTAGAAAGTATTGTTTGCAACTGCGATGAACACCTGCGATTTCCCACTTTGCCGTGTGCAATGAGACTCGCCCTTTGCCGTAGGGCTCAGGTGACTGCGTCTGAACCACGTGGCATCGCCCTCTCGGCACGTGATGGTTCCTGGAGAGGTTAGCGACAGGGCCCAAGGACGACCGCACCTTCTCCAACTTGGGGGATCTAGGAACCTCCGTTGCGTCACAGTGGCTTCGGGAAGGGGCAAGGGCCAGAACACATTCCCAACGGTCCTTGCTCCTACGGGAAAAGGTTCAACGTTTCGCCATTACGAGTGCTGAGTGCTTCACTCGCCCTACGCCAGTAATAGGCTGTCTCACAATATCAAACTCTGTGATCTTCCGATATCTACTACCACCGGTGCACCTAAAGCTCAGGTCAGGTGATCAGAAAGGTGATAGGCCAAAAGATATTGTAGTTTTCCGAGAAAATACTCGTAGCATAAGTTAGATATCAAGAGGAACAATAAGGAAGAACCCCACAAGTTATGGATTACTCATTAATATTTTCTATTTCTCGAATAAAATCATTTTACACTAGTACTTTCTTACGATGGAAGACTGAAGTCTAAAAGACGGAACACGACCAACAACTTGAAAAAAGACGGAACACGACTGACAACTTGGAGAGAAGCGGAAGTATTATCATCAAACTTCCTTAATATCTGGTATTAAATCTAAAGGATTAGTTCCGCTAGTTATAAGAATACAATTGTTTACGTACCTTACTGGAGAATCCGTCGTGACTAGCAAGTCGAGTACAGGTGGCGAGCGCTTTCGATGTAAGGACATCATCATCAGGCCGTCGAGAGAGTACTCTCTCGACGGCCTGATGATGATGTCCTTACATCGAAAGCGCTCGCCACCTGTACTCGACTTGCTAGTCACGACGGATTCTCCAGTAAGGTACGTAAACAATTGTTTCCTTAATATCGATAGATACCTAGAATCATCAAGTGTTTCTTGATCGGCGAATGGTAATAATAGTTTTACAAATGAATCCAGAATTCAAACGGAGGAGAAATACCGGAAACAAATAAAAAAAAATGAATGGAGGTTACTCCTCGAAGTAACTCTTCATTTCGAGTAGAACAGGAGAGTGATACGCTAAATCTTTCTAAACGGACAAGACTCCTACTTTTCATAATTCGCTAGGTACCTAAGTGAAGAGCACAAAAGAATGGTAATAATAGTATTACAAATGAATCCAGAATTCAAACGGGGGAGAACCACCGGAAACAAATAAAAATAAAGTCCCATTCATGCAGCATGAGTTGATGAGCGAATTTTCAAAGAATAATTTTAACCGATTTGGTGGGTGATTCTTATAGGAACTTTCACGCTGATGCCGAATATACCATATTATGTTCCTACGTTTAGAATGGCAGTTCACACCAAAAACCTCAAAAAACACGTTTTTTAAAGCGATTTTTGTCTCTAAATTTTCAAAATTTGACCCCTTGGAGTACTCCAAAAATTCTGGCCAACGAACTTGACCTTTCCTTTGGTATTATTGACATTTTAATTTTTTTTTTTGGATTTTTTATCTCGATCTCTCGGGCAGATATCGTCTGGAATGACACATATATAAATATATAAACATATATATATATATAAATATATATACATACATAGAAAAAAGTGTTAAATTTTAGGATTCGTTTTAGAATGGTCTGAAACGGATTTCCATGGAGAAAAAGCTCAAAAATTTGTATTAGAAAAATTTTGAAGCCATTGCAATAGCTTCATTTTCTTCGAAAATTCGCTAAAATGAATGGAGGTTGCTCCTCGAAATAACTCTTCATTTCGAGTGATACGCTAAATCTTTCTAAACGGACAAGACTCCTACTTTTCATAATTCGCAAAGTGAAGAGCACAAAAGAAAAGTTGCAAAGTATAAAATGAAGAGCTTAGGGATAGGCCCCAGATTTCTGGACACCCAAAGCAGGGCGCTTCAATCTTCAGCATATTCAAGGGTGTTTCAAAGGAGCCCTCCTTCCTGTGTTCTTCTGGAATCCGTTAAGAAAAAACTGCAAATGAAAGATTCACAAAAAAGAATACGTTGATGAAAGATTACGTGCATAGGTCTCCTCTACCTAAATCAAATCCAAAATCAAAATTTCAAAAATATCGAAAATTGAAATTTTACATCAACTTTGTTTTTTCCCAAAAGGGAACCCCATTTTTTAAATTTCAGATTCAGGTATTATTTCACTTTTTGTGGATCCGTGACCCTTACCTCGGATTTTTGACTGCAACAATGCTAGAAACATGTGCGGAAAACAAAAAACAACAAGATTTCATAAAACACGATTTTTTTGAGCTACGAGATATTTTTCGGATCTAAACTACGTGTCGAATGCATTTTTTAAATCATTGAAAATTCAAGAAGAAGAAGATTAATATTATTAATCTTTCCCAATACATCGTTCTTCTCTTTAGAGATCATGTTACTTCATACAAGGAAGATCCAAACATTAAATTATAACGCACCAATAAGCATAGCATGAAGATCCTCAACTCAAACCACACCTCAACCAACCTCACCTCAACTATTGCGAGTCTTGCCGACCAGTTTCTACCAAGCATACTAGACTAGTCCAGTATCCGAGGTTTCTACTATAGGCTATAGAGTGAGTCCTATACTGACATACCCGTGCCCGGTTTCTGTTATAGCGTGTGTCAAACCCATGAAAACTCAAAATGAGTTCGGAATTCCACGTTCATTGCCTTAAATTTTACGAAATTAATAGAACCGACTAGCCTCAAAAATATCTTCGTAAAAATATTCAGCTCTCCTATTTTTAATTTTCAACATACTTAAAGAATTATGACCATACATCAATGTTTTACATTATTTGTCGATATGCTTTCGTATAGGTAGGTAGGTACATCTTCGGGTGTTTTTTTTGTGGCTGTTTTCCAATATTTTAATCGTGCAATGTAATTTTTTCAGGTACTTACTAGAGATGCCTAGTTGGACTAAAGCCGAGTGTGAAGATGATAAGAGTGAGTAAATGCATGCGTTGTCTACGGGATATGTAGTTATACAATATTTATATGATTTTCTCCCTGGTTGCGTCTAATTTATTCAAATATGGGTAGGTATGAATTATTTTGTTCCCCGCTGATACTCAGGATTAATTCGGGAATTATATTAATAATACAAGATATTTCCCATGGTTTCTTGATTCATGATTAGTACTCCTCACTTTCTTTTGTCGTGATTAGAATCTTACCTTTCCTGTATGTAAGTTAGTGTGTCAGAAGCGCGATCTTTGTTTTTTGCAATGATGTTTGTTTAGGAGAGCGGGTTTCGGCTAAAAAAAAACATAAAAATATCCTTGATTCCTCCTCGCATTTACTCGATAATTGGCCAATAAATCGAAGGCGGGTGGGATCATCCCAGTTTCGCCCTGAGGTAATAACCATTTGGAATTGATTACTGGGCGTGGGGTGCCGCGCGTTTTGCGAAGCCAACTTTGGGAATCGCTCATTTATTTTGCATCATTACATTCAGGAATTGATAGCATAATATCTCATTAATTTGAACCTTAATAATTTCCTAACCGTGATTAGCCTGTCTCAAACATAAATTTATCAAAATTAGGTACCTACTTACCTTTTCAGTAGGTAGGGAAGGGGTGGGGGAGTCCTTCTTAGCGGTTAGGTTAGGTACCTACCTTTTTTGCGGTACTATAATTTTTTCCTTGGAATGTAAATGAGTGGAATCAATATGGTAGGTATAGATCGAAGATAAGGACTCTAGTTTTTCTATTCGACTTTTGCTCCCTCTCAGCGAAGTAGATGAGCCTTATATATTCGTGTTATAAATTTAAAACAAGAGTTGTCTTCCAAAATCAAGATCTCCAAAATCAAGACTTAATTTTCGAGATTCAAGCTTTCTCGACAATGTTGGTTCATTTTCTGTCCGTCTGTGTCTCTCTCAATCGTTGCCCTGGGAAAACTCAGGAAATTTTCAGGGATTTTCTGGATCAGCCCCTATTTAGCTTATAATTTGAGATTAGTCGAGGGCTAGATGATGGGCTACGAAGTTCATTGGGTTTGCATCAGTAATAGCCGCTGTGCTTGCGTAACCTTCAAAAAAATTCGTTGTCAGAGCGAAACCCCGTAACTATTTATGTAGGTATCCACCCATTTTCATGACGTTTTCTGGGATTGAGTGGGTTAATCCCTGGTTAGCTCCTTATGAATTTCATGGCCATATGACTGATTGCCACCGCTGCACATGCGCAAATGTGAATTGCAACGTTCATGTTATGCTATCTGAATGAGCTAACCTAGCGAACCAACTGGCAGACGTTTTTTGTTGTTAGCATTGTTTTCGATTTATCCACGAGATTGAAAGGGTCGGAGCAAGCTTATTATAATTGTTTCTGTTAGGAAGCATTCTTTATTTACACACAATAGTGTTCTTTATATAGATTGTCGATTTGACAATGTGTAACAACAATTTACTTCATTTGCTTTCCCGATAAACATGCGTGAAGAAAAAGTTCCATTCATGCAGCATGAGATGATGAGCGAATTTTCAAAGAATAATTTTAACCGATTTTGTGGGTGATTCCTATAGGGAACTGCTGCTGCTGATGCCGAATATACCATGTGTTCCTACGTTTAGAATGGTAATTCACACCAAAAACCTCAGTAAACACGTTTTTTAAAGCGATTTTTGACTCTAAATTTTCAAAATTTGACCCCTTGGAGTACTCCAACAATTGTGGCCAACGAATTCATCCTTTCTTTTGATATTATTGACATTTTAAAATTTTTTGGAATTTTTATCTCGATCCCTCGGGCAGATATCGTCTGGAGTGACACACATGATAAAAATACATTTATAAATATATAAATAAATATATAAATACATACGAAAAAGAGTTAAATTTCAGGAATCGTTTTAAAATGGTCTGAATCGGATTCCCATGAAGAAAATTGTCAAGGATTTGCATTACAAAAATTCTGAAGCCATTGCAATAGCTTCATTTTCTTCGAAAATTCGCTAATTAACCATAACTTCGCAGGTACTGAAAGTACGTCGGATATTACAAGCGTTTTAATATTCTTTCTTCCGTTTAATCCTCAATCTCTCAGAGAGAAGCGAACGGTTGGTCCCACAGTGCTCCAATAGGTATTACATTATTGGATTTATGAATCGAATTTCGATGTTCTCCAAAATTCCAGTGGAATATTCGTCGTTGCTGTCCAAATAGAAGATATCGTTGAAGTAGTGGAAGGGGCTTACTGAAACTTGAAATCAAAAGAGGCTTTCCTAGGCAGTGCATGGAAACAATCGATGAACATTAATTTATTCCTTGCATATAAGCAAAGCTGAAATTTAGATATCACCTCTTGAAGATGCAATTAACTTATTTCCTGGTCGAGAATGAACTAGTGAATTACATCCTGTCCATAAAAGATCTGACGAAGTGTATAGTGAACAAACATGGTGAACACATTTTGAAGAGGATCAGATCTTACACTAGGAAACTAGCTTCGCCACCCGGTAGAATCTCCGTCGAACATGGTCTGAGATCTAACCTTTCTGTCGTTTCTGTAACTGAGGTCCGTGGACACCCAGCTTCCTCCCAAGGTCAACTACCTTCTTTCGGCTAAGCTAATGTTTGTTCAGACCTCGCGAAAAAAACCTCACTCGTCTTGAAGAGCGAAGGTTTCACGAGATCGCATCGTTAAATCCACCCCATAGCCCCTCAGAATTACCTTGTTTGGTTTGTGCCTCAGCTGTTCCCTTCATTACTGTTCCTGATTCCGACCCGAGCGATTTTAATTTGATGACTTTACTTTAAGACTCTGATTTGGTCAACGGAAGATGACGATTTTACCTTCTTATATTGTACAAAATTTTCCCATAATTTGAGTTAAAATACATCATTATTCATGCGGATAGATGTAGTGTGTATTCCTGCTGTGGGTTGCGTTTGCTATTAGGTAAATCCCTATAATTATACCACTTGAATGAGATTGATTTATACGCGACTTTTCATTTTGTCGGTTATCTTCAGTGGGTGACTGTTATTAATCATGTAGTACCTAGAGTAGTATTACATGAATCCTAAAATTGAGTTCCCCTCAAACCAGGCCACATAGATACCATCCAACAGAAGCCTGCTCCTGCTCGGTCATAAGAGGAGTAAGATTTGTAACATCGAAATCAGTTGTGAAATGTGATAATTCTGTGACGATGAGTGCAGTTGGTACACTCGTGACTGGTTCACTATGTGAACACTAGAGAGCGTACAATAGTTAATAAATTGATCAGATATGTAATTATTTCATGTCAGCCCTGTAGGGTTTTGGGGATGCCTCCTGAAACACCCTGAGTGTATCAGGTTACACAGTATCTATGGCACTACTTACTAACGTTAATTTCCGAGTCGTTATCAAGTAGAGGTAGTACCTCACCATTGTAGAGGTAGTCCTGTCAATCGTTTACTCATCGTTTCAACCCTCGAGTAGTGGAACCCTCCTCGCATTAGCGCTTGTTGTGCACGTGAGCGTACATATGCACATCCAAACGATTGTTGAGAAGTTGTAGAAGATTGAAATGTGGCGTTTTTGGGTCAGTCGGGGTTGCTAGTCGATTGCGGGGCGCCCGACCGTGTGTCAGCTTCCTTCCGCTTCACACCAGAGGCGCGAACAAAGGCTCCCACTGGATCCGTCGTTTGGCGCGATTTCTATCGCAGAATATAATAGAGACGATATGCGAAGGGTTTGCAGTTTTGAAACTAGGCGTATAGGCCACCGTATCGCGGTTAGTAGATAGTTTGAATGACGTTAGTTCCATATAGTTGGTAATTCTGAGTTTGACGTTGACGTAGTACTCGCACGAATAGTGCGACAACAACACGTCGCAAGATACCGACCCACTTAACTCGTATCATCGATTATATTCAATCCTGATTGCAGCTTAAATAGCATTAGTGTTGTCCATATCGTGTTGATGAGATGGTAACTTGTATCGCGGTTGATTCGGTGCCAAAATGTAGTTAAGATATAACATTCCACCACGTTCAGACTGGGATTCTCGACGGAGACTTTCTGATAATTAAAAAAACAAAAACAAATTAGAAACAAACGGTTCAGCTGATCCACTTTGATTTGCGAACACGCAGAAACAACTTTCTGGTGAACATTATACTTAATATTGACGAGATGAGAGATTTTTTGATGAAAAACTTCCACTTTTTGTAGAAGTATTGGGCACCGAAATATAAGGCATGTAGAATATGCATCCTTTTGCTCCTTTATTATTAAAAGTGCAACTTTGCATTAACTGTTTACTTAGAATATGCTTTTAATTTAGTAGTGATTTTAATCAAGTGAAGCCACTTTAGTTACTCGATTAAAAATTCGTTTATTTAAAAATGCTTTCGATCGGAAAATGGCATCCTTATCAACAGTGAATTGAATTCCACTGTAAGTCAAGATAGATTCATGTTCAACAACAATATAGGACCATATACCTACTGAGACTCGATAAAACACCAGAAACAGATGGATGTTAGTGATGTGGGCTGCTCAGATAGTTCGAATGGGTTTCGAGGTCCCGGTTCGACGTTTCTTTATCGACAGACGTCCTTATCTTCGGCAGTTTACCTGAGTGTCTACATCGTCATCTTATCCTACAGGTATTTTGGAATCTAGGTAACCATTCTTGACATCCGGATTTCCTTCGCAGTGATGCTTTTCATAATAAGATGTTCTCAACTTGAAATATGTATCTTCCCTTGATAAAGAATGACTTCCGAAATATCATTTTCTTATGTTGGTCTTATCATAGTGAAACTTAATGGGTACCTACCTATGTGAAAGTACTCTTCTTACAGAGTAGGAATGCAGAATAATACGCCATCAGTGGTTTGTAAATTACTATAAATTCCTCAAAAAATGGATTTGAATTACAAAAAACAACTTGAGAATTTTTTAAAGAGAATATACATGATTGCAATGAAAACCTAACTTCCTAAATCCAATACCCAACAACAATTATTGTCAGTGGAATGGTAAAGCATTAGCTGTGAAGTCAAATATATTGAAGATTAGATTCAACGTTACTAACTACTATTATCTACATCTCAATGCTCTCAACCAAATTCACTAGGTACTAAATTGAATTATGAAGTTTGATGTAACTCACTAACCCTCGCTAATTGATCAGTTCTTTCATGTGTGACTGGAAAATATTTAATGACTTCCGATGCACAGGCCCAAAAAATTTCACGTCTTGGACGGATTTCAAAACATCAACACTAAACACTTTGAACGCTCCAAGGCTCAGTTCATCCTTCGTTCCCCCCTTTTTTTAGTCCTTCGGTAATGTATTATTTGTTTAAACCAAGAAGCATTTCCTTTCGGAGCAGCAGAAGGCACGGCTAATCAAATAAAGAGAGACAACGTTAAAGTTGGTACCTGAGAAGAACAAAAACCGCCGGAAGTGCCACCGCTCGTCACTCCAGACATACCAATGAAGTGACTTCCTGTTCCCGGAGTTTATAAATATGGTTTGCGTCTAGTCATATAACCAACTTGGGCAAGTGCTGTTCGAGACAAATGATGTTTCGATTTTGAGTACATCCACACAAATATAATGTAACCTGTTTATAATTGGTAGGTGGATGTTGGGGCTAAAGTTCCGCAAGGAATGTTTTCTTCTCCTCTCTTTTCTCGTTATTCTAATTATTATGTTTCAGCAGTGCGGCATCTTCAGATTTAGATGTTACTCCCCACGGGTAAGAGTTAGTCCACAACATAATAGTATCCGTGTTCCTCTTTACAATAAACTATTACTCAGTAGAAACAACAACAAAATTCTCCAAAGCGAAATAATCAACTCCAACAATGCAAAGATACGAAACAGCGGTCTTAACCATCAACAATAGTCTTTGACAATCAACGGAAGCTACTACGATGTTTTTTATACGGAATTTTAACTATATTTCCCGATTTATAAAACCTGGAAGACTCAACTCACAGAAATAGCTTTGGTACCTTTGGAACCGGCACAAAACGTTCTTTTTGCTGTGTTCTATTGAGTACATCCCAATTCGACGTGAAAAGTTCCAAAATTATAGTTTCAAAATGAAATATACTCTGCCGTGTGAAAATGGCACATGGCCTCCTCGCTTCCACGAAAATTTGAAATCAAAAATTGAATTGAAAGTGTATAAGTTCAAAACTCTAGATCGTGTTGATGATCGTCAGTTTAGACAAAATATCAACTCAATTTCACGTTCGCATGCATATAGCGTACTGTTGATTCAATCATGATGAAATTCATATAAAACCTCAGGGGGCCCTACGCGCGTGATCCCTGAAAATTTGAACAAAATCGGATGAAAACTCTGGAAGGTATGGCTGTAAAAAGGAAATGCGGACAGGCAGACCAACACACAGACACGGAACCGAACTTGTTCAGGAAGCTCTGAAACGTAAAATTCGAGTGTGACTTTTAATTTTGGAGGGAATTTTGAAGTTATAC
>JAEMON010000002.1:12994571-13029094 GCA_030264115.1 Lygus lineolaris | reverse complement strand
CTTCCACCGTCTGGTCCGACGCAGACACAAGTATTTTTTTCAATTCTCGAAGTAAAAACAAAGTTTCCGCTACCTTCATTAGAATCGTTAGCAATATCTACCTTGTGTAATTGAAGTCCTGAATCCATGGAGTTTCAGAAAATCCCACCCGCCCCCAACCACAAACAAATAGTAGGTACTTAGTTTAGTTAGCAAAACGCTTTGTCGCGAATTCTCCTTTCGCGACGACCCAGGAGAGTGTTTTTTTTAAAGATGGGTGAAAAAAATAGAAAGCATGCAAGAGGAAGAAAACGCGACCGACTGGTGTTTTTTGAACGGTAAATTCGGCAACTAGCTAAGCCGTTGTTGTTCGACATTTTTTAGCCCTCTCTTTTACTTACAAAAGTGAAAGCGTAGAAATATGGCGGTGGACGCGTTATGTGACGTCTCCTCGTGAATTACCGAAGAGCCAGTGTCCGCTGGTCGCTCTGGAATAAATCAGCTGCCCCGTTTGAGGTGAAGGGAAATTGCGGTGGAGCAACTAACAATTGATGCACCAAACGGGTTAGCCAGCTTTGGTGTAGTATCAATTCTGTGTGCGAGATTGTTTGGGTCATCGGCCGGATGTGTTTCTGGCTCAACAGCCCAGCAACGTAATATTTCATAAGATAGGTACTTGAAGTAAATTTTGAGCTTTCGGTTCACATCACCAAGTACAGGGGTAGGGGACGACTAATCGTAGCTCGTAGCTTTGAAGTTTAGATCTTTTTGAGAGTATATAGAAATGATGATCTTTAATACATTGCTGTGATTGCCTCTAACCTCTGATCTTTATAAGAGTATTATAGAAATTATGAACTGGAATACATTGCTGTAGTTGCCTCTAACCCCCGAAACCCAACTGACCAGCTTCTAGTTCGTCTGGAAAACCCTATTTTGTAGGTATATCGAGCAGAAACCTAGATTGAATTTCACTGTAAAAATGTTTTTCGTGCAACCTGTCACTGGTAGGCAACGGCAACTTGAGGCAGAGCACATTTAGAGAAGCTTTCAGCTCGTTGTGAAGGGTTCCATGGTGAATCATGGGAGAATTGTATTCCTAGCCAGGTCGCAAGTACTGCGAGGGAGATCAAGACCCATTGATTGGTGTTGGAATTTACCTACTCATTTGACACCACTTCGTTCACGTCATATCACAGTCTTCTTCCATACGGGAGGTAACTGATATCCATCTACTATTCATTGGGAAAAGTTATATTTTCATTGGGAAAAGTATTAATTTGGTTGATGTACGTATTCATTGGACTCGGAAATGCCTTACCTACCTATACCTTGACCTATACTGTATACTTAATCGGTTTCATTTTCGCCGACGCGGTAAAACAATAACCTACCTACCAATGAACAAATTATGACAGTACATTTTTTTGAACCATCTTAAACTCGTCAAGAAAGTGTTACATCAGTTAAGTTTCACATAAACATACATCATTCTCTTACAATCTCTGTATTAAGAGTGCTTCAAGTCAAACGCAATTTCAAAACTGGAATGTATATAAGCGTACCTACGTTACAGGATAGGTTTTTAATTGGAAGTACTTGATTCCATCATAACGGGGCTCTAAAAAAATCCCGTGTTGTAAGGGTTGTCAAAGGATGGAAAGCCAGAGGTATTTGAACTACAGACCTACTGACATGGATTCATCGAGAGGCCTCCAGTCGTCCTAAACCGCCATAGTTCTCGGACTCCTTTAGTGTCTCGTCTCGTGCCTGTTTGGTGTTAAGTGGGGCGTGAATATTCTTAGCACCTTTTCACTCTGGTTTCCACGGGTAACAACTTCATTTTACGGTCGTTTGCTCCAGCTAAGGGATCTAACCTTAAGATTTGTGCAGCCAAAAAGACCTTCCCTATGTGACCCACTATGGTTCTCGTACATTATTGGTAGTTAGGTATCCTTAATTGTATTCTAATTTATATCTTCCTCAATTTTACCTTTAGAGCGCGTGGTCCTACATTCTGTAAAGGTTTCCTTGTAGTTTCTTCATACCGTGCCTTCATTATGTTTCATCAATCACAATAAAATAACGATAACTTTAATTTCAACGATAATTTCAAATTGATGAGGTAATTATGTAAAATACCACTTCCTATAAGAACACACAGAGATACATCGGACGTTGTCTTGGGTCCAATAATTTGTAAAGAAATGTCCATTTCATGGGATTTCATGGGACAGGTACAGGTGAGCAAACTAGAAATTTCCCATGTATCAATTCAGGCCATTCTTTCCCGACTGAATCCAGTATGGGTTTATTTGGCGAGTAGGTGCCTACCTACCCAATGTAATTGAGATGCAATTCTCGTAGTCATTTTCTTGTTTCATCATAGAGTTGGCTGCAAAAAAGGGCACGTAACAAAATATGTTCCAATTATTGCGGTAATGGCATGATTGGTGCTGCGTAGCCTGAACTTTTTTACACTTCCTGTTCTTACAATATATACTCTGCTTATTCGACACTAACTTGAGTACCTACCTTATTTTGTTACTTTTCGCGCTTTTCACTGTTTCATCAAATTTTTTCCATCTGAAATGATTAATGATTGGAAGAGTTTCCTGTGAGAGGGGTTCAACGTTTGTTGCGATGAAATTTCGTAATTTTTAAATCAATAACGCTATATTTACAAACTAAGTTATGAGCAAGCGAAATAGGAAGGTACTAAATAGAACCCAGGAACCAAACATCTCTCTGAATACATAATTTTAAGTCAGTAATAGAGCTGATAACTTCGGGGGATTCTAGGGGTATGAAACTTAGTGTGGAAAACACCGATTTTGAACTCCTGTTAGATCGGTTCAGCAATGTAACAATTCTTTCTATTTTTTTGAATAGTTAATTACGCGATCATGACCTCCACAGACAGAAATGATGAGGAAGGCGGAAACATTCATCGAGGATTCCTTATTTCCCCTAAAAACTTCCTCCGGCCCAATGAAAAATTTGACCCTTGGAAAACTCTGAGCTTACAGGAGATCATTTTTCGTAGATATGGTGCCTATACCACCTACTGTATGGTATACTTCCCATACATACTCTAATACCTATCGAAGTCTTGGCTTGGATGGAGCAATGTTGTTGTTTTTAGTCAATTTAAAATTTAAAATTGCAATACATCTTGCATGGCATATCTCTGAATGTACTGATCCTGATCGTTCTTCCCTCTGGAGGGTTTATTTGAAGAAGAGGCTTACTTTTCGCGCTCCGCTCTTTGGGAAATGAGCACCTGTTGAAATAAGGCCGACTCATCAACTTGCAGGGAGGTGCCTGAACTTCTGAGTGCCACGGTGGGTGCCTATAGCGAATTTCATTTCTCAGATGCTTAACATTAATTTAGTAGGTAACTCTGAATTCCAATGCAAACTGCTGCGAGTTGCAGTTCATTCATTTTAATTACTGAAAGACACAACCGAAAGAGATGTAACAATTAAGATGATGATGATGTTCTAATACTAATAATATATTATTTGATGAGTTGAACTATGGGATTATTGAAGGCTGAAAATTAACTCCCACGTGAAGGCCTTTGTGTTGCATGGTATAAACATAAGCTGAGTTTACCTAAATATCACAGTTTGAAGTCACAATTCGTGACTCGCAGGAGTTGATGGGTAACGTATATATCTACAGGAAATAGGTAACGATCCAGAACAAAAATCTAGTCGTATCTACCCATCTGGAACTATAGCAACTGAGAACATCTGATCAGTCAGGTACTATAAAGCACGGTTGTTCTCACATCAAATCTCAAAACGTATGACCTCATCCATTCATTAAATTCTGTTCAAATGTGTGCGCGTTCTGCTAGTCACGGGCTTTTTTCAACCTACATCCGGGAATTGGGAACATAGTGTGTTGACACTATTGAGTCAATAACTCATTCCAAATCTCACCCAGAAAACCCTAAGTAGGTACTAGGAAAGAGTGAGAGGTCTCTCATGGATTACCGCCTCCTCTTTTCTTATTGAAACATTTGCAGACATTACGGTGTCTCTTCTGTTGTTCCTCATGGACCAAGCCATCGCAGGTGAGAGCACATCCACTGTGCAAAACGCACCTACTTAACGTTTATCCTTATCAGGTTTGGGAGCTCCAGGTGATTACGGGGCCGAAGCGAACACGTCCCAAGGTCGGGTGACGTCCCGCCCAGCTCCCCTGGGTGAAATATTCAGCTGAGCCTCTCTCCGACAGTCTGGAGGCGTTAACGAATTCACTCGTCCTTGGTTAGGAAACCCGAAGGTGGCTAGCAGGGAACAGAGAAGCTATCTCAACTCGATAAGATGGGCTGTTCGAGTTCCATCCCAATATGAGCTCAAACGGACTGGCTTGCTGCAGCCAAACGACCAACGATGCTTCAGTAAAAACTCAATATGGTTTGATTGGCTGCTACATCGAATATCATCGCGCATTCGGTGCTGCGAAGAAAAGTTTTGATTTATATATCATACAATGTATTTACTGAAGAGAAAATTCCGAATTCCGATTTTCCCTGGCCCTTTGACGTTCTTCAAAATAAGTTATTTTACTTTCTTCAGTCACGATTGATAAGAAATCGGAAAGTGTTATGTATTTCCGATATCCTTATAATATTCCCAGTGTTGGTTTTAGTGTTATAAATACCGTCGCCTGTGTTATAACAGTTCATGGTACACTTCATAGGACATTTGTTGTGAAACTTCACGTGAATGAATGAACGAATGTGTTTATTGTCATCGCACAGAATACAAAATACATAACGCAATGCAGATATTATACAATTAATACAAGTCATTAATAGAATCCAAATCTCTACTTGGAATTCAATTCTGAAATAAAAAGATTGGGGTCCTCATTCAAAACAAGGAGCTTGGAGTGAATGCTTGCTGTAAATTGCGCGACCATGATTTTCATAGTATGGTAAACCAGGGAAAGATGGACCACTTTTTTCCAAATAACTAAGTAACCCATCAATGAAAAACGGACAAATGAGTTTGAGGCATCCCAAGTTTGGGTTTCCTTTCCTCTTCAAGGGAAAAATAATCACATTCATCTTCTTTTTCAATAAATTAAACTGTGAAATTTAAAAAAAAATTGAAATTTGAAAAGTGGCCCATTTATCTATTTATTACATATCACGCTGCCAATCTCCCCCTCCCTTAACATCCTTCTAGAAAGTACTGGTACGCGGGCATAAAAGAAACTATTTCCAGCCACCTCTTATTTCAATATGTTTCCCTTACTGGGAAAACTGAACTGGGATCATGGATATGTCTATTTCATGATGATCAACCAATGATTATCGGGTTATATTCTTCTTTGGTGTTCAGTGTTTCGACTCCGCTGATGTGGGAGCTCTATTTCCAACTCAGGTGATCTGGGAGCTTAATTAAGCTGTATTAATACAGGGCAGCTAGTTAAATACACAATAATAGTGTAAGATTTAGGCATAAAGTGAGGGCTTTCCTACGAATGGTGAACAATTTTCGCGGGATAAAAAAGCTGATGGAGTTACCTTCCTCTATATAGCAACAGTTTCGTTGTCAGAGGAAATAATTTCAAAATCAAGGAAAAAAAATCGTGACTTTATTTATTACACATTTTTTCGTTGTAATTTGATCGTGTAATTTCATAAAATATATCCATATCAAAAAAGGTAAAATTGTTCGGAGTTTTCAGTTTAGCATTGTGATGCCTTGCCTACATTATGAAGCACGCTACCCGCAAAAATGTTAGTAGAGTGACTCCGTTCTATAATAAACAACTGCTTCATCAAGAATCGCTAAATCATAATTCAAAGTGTACTTGAAGTATGTCCTGTAGGTACCGTTTACGAATGGAGATACCCATTTCAAATGTGGAAAATAATGTTCTTCAGAAAGCCTATTCTTTCATACACCAACACGTAAAGACTCAAAGTTTCGCATAAACGCCAGAGATTCCCGTAATTTCTCCCTACTGTCTTGAAATAGTACTGTCAATACAATAATTCTTTTTCTATCTTCGGAAGCCCTGTTTATTCTGATGCTAAAGTTTCGATTCACCCCAGTGATACCGTGACCTTCACGCTACTATCCGACAGCGCCGAAAACTGTTTACCGAGCCTAGCAAATATTGAACGCTGCGACGTAAAAATTTCGGCCACCTTGCCCTTGGATCGCTTTTTCGACAAACGAGGTCATCACCCGCTTATCGCTTGCGTAACGATTTGGCCAAATAGCCTAATCAAACGTTTAACGAACGAATTGTTCGTATTTTGAGAGCCCCTCAAATTATCCCATGAATCAATGGCCAACCAGAAGGAATCATCATGATCAAGTGTAGAACTCATGAGACCAAATCTAATTAGGTATTATGATATTGTATTAGTAACATGGAAGACAATAAAGAAAACGTCTCCTATCTTTAAAGAAAACTCAACTTGACGACTCAACTCATGTGAACAGCTTTCTGCTGACTTGAACCATAACTCTTCATTTTTTGGCGTTAATAACTTCCCACGTTTACGCATATACTTGATGTACATATTTGGGGGAATGAGTGAAGAACGGGCAGAGATATATTAGTCCTCGGACTGTCCACCAGGACGCCATCCATACCTGGTCCCTCCTCGGGCCTTCACCTCAACGCCGGTCCCTTCCCAGACCAAGTGCCACCCCAAGTTGATGTTTTGAATGTGGCAGAATTTATAGCTGACTGGATAACATGGACTAGTCCACGGGTTCTTTTTGAGTGCAGTCATGGTTTTAGCGCTATAGGACCAAATTTGTTCTGTTAAGTACAAGTATTCATGTCAGCTATCATTAGTGATAATGCTCATACTACATTTCTGCCATTAAATTCAAAAGGAACCATCCAAAGTTTTGTGAGACTTGTGATTACTAACTGATTTACTACTTTTAGTTGTGTGACTTAGTATATGATTTATATTGCTGTGAGATCAATTGCTGTGCCTAAGCGCACATTCGTGAAGACACTTATACCCCAGCTCACAAATTACTATTTATAATGGTCTTATTTTGTTCAAATTCAAAGGGTGGTCGGGGACTGTTGACCTTTGCAAGACATCCTTGAACTACATCTCAATGGGATCAATGGTAGCGTAAACCTGACACCCCACAAGAAATTAGTTTCTCACATACCTAACCTAATATTATTTTTTTTTTAAACCCTCTTCATAATGTTTACCCTCATTACCTTATTGATTATTCCTTCCCGCTCAACTTCCCTTTTCTTACTTAATATGATGCAATATAGTAAGCTGTTTTTTCTCCGTTATAGGTACTCACCCTCATTCCCCGTTTGTTTCTGACGATGACCTGCCACTGTTGGCTTAGCATTCAGTGCTCAACATACGTAGTAATTCTTAATATTCCCACATACCTCTCAATTCAAGGGCAGTTAGTGATCTACCCGCCATAGAGTACCTACATTTCAATGATTGGTCTAACTTTACTTGGAGACTGCTATATAAAGAAGCTGTGTACGACGCTTACTTGCCGGATTACGTTTTAAAATGCTGTGTTGGGCCTTTGTTTTGCATTGGCCACTCCCAGAACTACCGATGACGACTCATGACCAGCTAAAAACATTTGGCCTCTACAGAGGGTATTGGTCTTGGTCTAGGCACATGTGCCAAGAGCCCCTCAAGGTCAATTTAGCAAACAATTTGGTACCAAGGACCCTACTTATGGTTGGGTGGTCATCAATCTTTATACGATGTCAAATGAAATGTGCGAATAACAAGCGACGCGTGGTGTCATCAGAGTGTAGGCGTCTTAAAAAATTCGTCCTCATCGTCGTTAGTCCCCTTCGGGCTGCCAATTTTAATCTACGAATGGAGCCCACTTTGTTGACGTAGACTGTTTCATACGCTATATTTACACCTGTTGACCATTATGTTACCTAGTTTTGAATATTTCGCCTACTTGGATTAGGATTTCATCACCTACCTAGGTGATTCACTATCAACACAACATACAGAAGTTTAAAAAGTGCACAAATCGGTTGATTTCGCGATTCCGTTGATATCCTGCTGCCTCATCAATATCCATCTTGTGGGCCTCCATTGATATATTATGTGAAAAACTGATACTTTGTATGCGTGTTTCTCTCACTTTCTGGTTTGCGTGTATAATTTCACCATCTTTCATTCTCATTCTTTTAGTTGGAAACCGAAATGAGTCCCCTTTCCGGTGTTTAGTTGCAGAAAGTGATCTCAGCTGTGGAGCTGAGGTCGTGAACCCCCTCGCGTTTTACTGCAATTATTGAAATATTTACAGCTTAATTGCTCACAAAGAAGCTACCGCCACGCCGCCGGCAGTCCACAAATAAATTATGTGTCCTTCAGTGTTCCTCCATGTGGAACGCTCGATTCTTACGTTTCCCAAGTCTTGCGAGTTTCTTGCTATTTAAAATGCTCAGAAACGGACGACCCTGAATTGGACGTCTTGAATTCTTGGTAGGTAGATACTTACAACGATTTTGTCTTATACGAGTACTTGATTAAAATAATTAACTTCATACTTTTTGAAAGAAGAAATAGTAATTTAATGACAAGATGAACCTAGCGATCCACGTTGATGACGTCGTACTACTTACCCAAAGAGTCGGGTGGCATCCTCGTATCATATGGTCGATCGTCGAAATTTCAGCATATAGGTATATTGATGGTATTATGACAAGGAGTTTGGAGTCGACAAATTTGCATCTCATGGCTTAGAGGTTATTAACCCTCCAGAATGGTGACATTACCATAATGTACTTGTAAGTTTTCTTATGAAATCCATGCAATTCAAGTGGTTGCACTGTATCCAGTTCACAAATTTCCTACATTTTTTTCCAAAAACGACCAAATCGTTGGGACACTGTGGAACTTGCATGGATAGTAGGAATTTTTCATTTTAAAGCTCAAAATCTGATTCAGCGCCCTTAAAAACCCCCGTTGCCAATTTTCAGCCTGGAATTACGGCTAGTTTGCCCATAAAATGGGTTGCAAGGAGCGCGCGTCGTAATTTAGGCTCCGAAAAAGGGGGGCCCACCCAGGCAGGCGGGGGGTCGGTGACGTTAGTTAGGCTCAAAATACAAGACACATTTTCGGTAACTTTCAATCGTCGGATACCCCTCATACAGCACCTTTTTGGAAAGCCTTCATTGAGATCTTTCAAATTACAGAATAAAAAATAACCATGCAAGTTCCCCATTTCTCCGTGAAATCGGAAAAAAATTAGGGAAGTGATAGCTTTTCTCTATCTGGGCTGTTTAGTCTTTCGAGATAAAAACAGCTTTATCTTGAGGCCAATATACGGACAGGTCTGGCGCATTATCACATTCTACAACAGATTATGAGTGGGCTCAGGCGAAGAAAGGTCGAGCAAAGGAAGATGAAAAAAGGGTGGATAAAAAACGGAATAGTAAAACACCTCGATACTGATGAGCTTCTTCTAATCCTCTAATTCTAATCGATTGATGGTATCATCCGCTTTCTATGTAAGTTTGAGGACCTATCGTTTCCAGTTAAGCTGATCAATCGAATCGTTTGTTGTGTACCTACTAAGTACGATGAAATAATGATGGTGAGCCTATAAAAATATGTGAGACACGCCGATTGTGCATAAAGACTACTCCTGTACAGGGTTTGAAGAAAGTGTATTATTTGTCAATATGTACAGTTATTGGAGACTGGTTTGGAGCTGATACACTTATCTTGATTTTAGGAGTAGTTCGGTGTTGAAAATGGTTGAAGTGATGTGTGAGGTTCATGTTTGCAAGAACTATTCTAGACGGACATGTGTGAGTGAGATGCGCTGGCATCAATTCTTGATCAATTTGCGTAGCTTTTTATTCGATTCAGACATCAGTCTAGCTGTGCATTAATCGTATGTCACCGGAATTTCGATGTTTGCTTCGAGAGGGGAGAATAGAAGAGTAATAAAAAAAATTAAAAATCCCATATTTGCTCTTTTTGCGCTCGGGCCTCGATGTGATAAGGTCCTACAACTTGGAATTATAAGACTATTCACAAACAAACAAACGAGAAGGTTCTATAATGCATTCATTACTGCACGTTTGGTTTAATGTATTGTTAAATTATTCAAGGACCACATCCCATTTTCGCACAGTCCTTCAGCGTGCTGTCAACTTACACGTGTGCTCCACGTGTCGGGCAATCTCTAGGGACCTAGGGGCCAGCAGACTGCCCTATAGACAATGGGCTAGGGCAATGAACCCCCTTTACGAGGCTGAGGGGCCTCGGCAGGGCCGTGTTTCTCCTCCCAGGCATCTTCCTCGGCTCTTGAGCGTCTGTCTGATCCTCTCGTCCCTGCAGCTTCCCTCTCAACTGGAGTTCCCGCCAGAGAAAGTGGTCCCGACCTCCGACCCTCGTCTCGACGGCGGGATCACTTTCCATGGACCTGAATCCCTTCATGCAGGGTTTTCAGCATTCTTTCACCTTAGATAAAGAAGAAGTTGAATCACAACAAAAAATCGAGTGAGAGGACAAAGGGAAGAACACGAAGAAAGTTTCAGACACTCAAAGAATACGATTGCACAACACTATAAAATTTGAACCAAATCAAAACAGTAAACGGCTAATATCTTGGTTTAGAAGTACTTTATAGCTTATGATACAACATTTTCGATATAACACACACAAATGACAAAAAATTGTAAAGGCGAGAAGTTGATTCCATTTATTTTCTAAGGTTTGTTAAATATATTTTGGAATAGGTGAAGAGTGAAATTATTTGATAGACGAGATGGGTTGCGCTGTAGTACCTACCTCTGTAGTTTCTTCTCAATGGGAAGCAAATTCGTATGCCGTTCAGCATGGTGATCAATAAATTATTTTGAAGCTGCAATTATTTCGTCAAATATTATGTAACATGTAGATTGACCCTGGTAGGTTCTTATTGAGATTAGTTCTCAAGCTACTCCGTTGTTATCCATTTCATATCCGACTCATGTTAGTCGGTATGTTCCGATCAAAGTGAATTATGATCCTCTGAAGGGGGCCCAAAACTCACTTTTGACTTGGACCGAGCCATCAACACGTTTGATGATATTCTGAAACAACGGTACTTCCCCCGAGTGCGGCGAGTGGGGCAATTGTCAAGTCAAATGCTCTTTCAGAGTCTTGACCCCTGAAATTACCATAGCCCAACAACATATGCCTTTGCTGCTTTGTGAGTCAACTGCCTGCCTCTCACTACACTTCCTGGGGTCAACCCAGCCACCTTCGGTACCTCCAAACCTATTCGATCCCGCATCTTAACTTAACTGAAGTTGTAGATCAGTTTTCGTAAAATCGAAGCCTTGATTTAAAAATTAAAAAATTGTTTGAGAAGGTAACTAATGAAAAAAATTGAAGATGATTACCAACTTTACATAATATATTAATACTTAGGTACTCAAATATTATGCCTGGACGGAATATTGTGTGGGCCGTAAACCCGTTATTATTAAATTTTAAGTTTTGTTCTTTCATCTCAATGGATCGAAGAAACCAATCTTTAGTCTCTCCTCTATTTACTTGTGTGAAATCACAAGACTCCAGCAATTATTGTATGAGGTGTGTATAAGGTGAAGTTTCCAGGAAACAACGCGTCCTGATGCGCTTGAAATATTCATTTTTCTTTAATCACTAACACGCTTTACTAATCACACACACACATAGGTAAGTTCCATTCCTGACTTCCAGAAAGTGGAAAGGAAATGAATAATCATTAGGAACTCGACGTTGGGTATCATAAAGGCGCGCAGTGGGACGAAATGCCGTTTTTGAGGGACATCGCCCAGAAATTTTTGTTTTCCAACGGCTTCGGGAGCCATTTATGTTCTGAATATTATATAGACTGAAGTATTTGGAGAAGAAGTTTCAATTTTTTAAACTACTCCCTTACCACAGTTTTTAGTAAGGATCACTCAGAAATCGAGGAGAAATTACGATTTTTCTGCGATCGAGGGGTTGAGTTTACTGGAGCCCAGAAGCTTCTGTGATTTTGCTTCCGAGTCTACCAAGGTAGCGGAAGCATTGTTTTTCACTTTTGAAAAGTGACAAATTTTTCGGCTCCAAAATCAAAATTTCAACTCGCGTTTTACGTTTTAGACCTTCCTGAACAATTTTGGTTTCGTGTCTGTCGGTCTGTCTGTCTGTGTGTCCGGGAATCCTTGCCACACGCATAACTTCCACGATTTCCATCCGATTTTGATGAAATTCTCAGGGATTACGCGGGCTAGGCCCTAGATGGTCCTCTATGAAATTCATTACCAGCCGACCAACGGTAGCCTTTGCGCATGCGTAAACGTAAAATCCTCGAATCATCAATTTCTCGCAACCTAATCGTCCGATTTCGCTCAAATTTGGAGGGTTCTTGGAGATCAAAGGTTTGATGGTACCCTACTTACGAGTTTCATCAAGATCGGATCAGCAGTATCCACTGCGCCGATTTTGATGAAATTTCCAGGGATTACGCGGGTTAGACCCTAGATGGTTTCCTATGAAATTCATCACCAGCCGACCAACGGTGCCTCTGCGCATGCGTAAATCTGAAATCCTCAACACATCAATTTCTCGGGACCTAATGGTCCGATTTCACTCAAACTTGGAGGGTATTTGAAGATCAAAGGCTCAATTATACCCTACAAGTTTCATGAAGATCGGATCAGCGGTATCAACTGCGCATATGCGAACGAGAAGCTCTCATAACTTCGACAATTTTCATCCGATTTCGATGGAATTTTCAGGGATTGTGCAGGTACTAATAATCCCTTTGATGATTTTTATTATACATATTTTATATATATACAGTCATGTTATGGATACGAGGAAGCTATGTGCCACACCCAACTTGGCAGACTTTTTTTTATTGTTTCCGGCAACCATAGTCTCATTTCATGATGTATATAGAAGGATTCTACGTCGAATGCAAAAAATTTTTGGTGTTTTATTAGTCGGGGCAAACCACTTTTACCGAAAGACGCTGTGTTTTCGAGTGATAATCAGCTTGAAAGTAAATTCTTCAAAAGTCTTCAAAAAACTAATAGTTTTGGCGCATTCTTGACATATTCAGTTACCTAATTATGAAGGAATTAGCTACTAGTTCGCGCAACTTTGCTCTACAGACAATTTTTTTTGTCCAAGATGCGGCAATTTTTGCCGATTTCAACGCTGATTTTGGCCCTCAATATATTTTTGTGGAGATGAGGAGTATTGGAACTTGTTTCTACTTGTTAGAAGAGTAAGTCCTGTGAATCGTTACAGCAGTTTGGGAGAAAAGCTAAAATATGGGCTACAAAAACAAAAATTGTCTCACCTATTTGGAATATTTTCTCCCTCTGATTATTGACATGGAGGGCAGAAATTCTCACGGCCTCGTCCTCAGACATGTAGAAACCAATCTTCGAAATCTGAATTTTTTAAATCTTTTTTGTAGGGGTCGCAATCACATACATACATACATACGTACATCATTCGGACTTACATACACTTTTCCAAAACATGGAGAAAATTGATCAGATGTCAATTAGGACCAGTTAAAGGTCCTAGTCAAAGGAAGGACTAGTTAAAGGTGGGCTGAGGAATGTAAAAAGCGACGGAAATGGCAAAACCTATATGTACATAATATATTATGAACTATTGCATGTGACCCCTCGTCAGTGGAACCAACTAATGGATAAATCTTTTTTAAGAAGCACTGTGGGGTGCGACAAAGTCACGCGCCAAACTCCTTCACCCAAATTTTCCTATAAGCGAAGACGTTTGAACGGATTAAATAGGCTGCAGTGGTTCATGGTTTTGTTCGGTGGAAGGGAGGTCTTTGATCCAGAAATCCACGAGTATGCACCTTCAACGGGTAGCTAGCCAGACCGTTGCAGATCTGTAGCCTACTACCTACCTCTAAGTAGACCTTACCTACCTCTGCCATACAATAAAATTACTCTCCTACTTTGAGTGAATTATTGGTCAGAGCTGATCTCTTTCGAGCTCCTACCTACGGAGTCAATAACATCGAGTACAAAATGAAGCTCCTGCAGAAATTTCAGATGTTACTTGCCCACCTACTTCAATTTCCGCTAAATACCAGAAACAATTAGGTTAAAATACCTCGCAAGTTCCCCCATAGCCCTTACTTAATGACTCGTGATATTACTGATTTCTCTTCCAGACCATCTTGAGTACTCAATCTAAACAATTTATTATCAGGTATCTTCACTGTTTTCATCTTCAAAGATATTATATCGTCACTTCTTGTGAAATGAGTCAAACGAATAATCCCGAACTCATGAGTTGATTCCAAATTGGGGTCAACAAACTCTAAGAGAATGAGCTGCCAAGACGTGCGATAAAAAATTATCAGCCTCGATTCCAGATAATAATATCTAATCCTCGTGAAAGCTGAACTAAACAGCTGTGTAAACAAATTTATTTGGGATCAGAAAAAATGTGGAAAAGCTTTTGCGAACTTGAAAAACAATAAATTTTTTTTGACAATGACCTCTAAAAATGCTCTGCTATTTTTTTGTGAGGTTATATAATTTGATAAGGCTTGACATAAGGAGAGTTTCGAAACTCCAGTAAAGACGGTATTCCCGGGCTGAGGCCGTTTACTGGCATGGGTCTCATTGTCGCAAAATTAATGGGAAGGAGTTAACTCGTTCCAAATTTTTAAGCTAATCTTGTGCGACGGAGCTCTTTTTCTACTTCATTCACGCCACTATTCCTGGCTGTAGTTTTTCAATTATTACACTCTAGAGCAAAGCCTCATTCTCCACCTGCGATCCATCGTTCTCGTCCGTGGTCGACCCCTCATTCCTTGTCCCAGAGAATTCCCAACAAGATTGTTGTACGTAAATACTAACTTCACCCATCTCGTGACACGGCCAGCCCATCGTAATAGGGAGGCTGACTTAGTTTGATAGTAAACGATATCGTAGGTACCGCCTCTTATTGTAATTTTTTTTTCCGAAGAGGGATGGGAGGAGCCCCTTGTCACGTTGTCACTGAGACCACAAGAGATTTATTGTGACCTTCTTATTGTACTTACCAATGTACTTCCTCAATGTTCCACCATCACAAATGGGTCCACTAAATTATCCTTATCAGAATCTCCTTTTCTAACCGGTAGGGCAAGGAAGAGTCTCCTTTCAGAATGGTCCCAAGTTCAAATCCGTAAGTAGCTATACGGGTCTGATAATAGTTTTGCAGATGGTCAGTTTTGTGGCACGAGGGAAAACTTTTGACGGAAAAGCTTCAGGAGAGCATAATACGGACATTCGCTGATGTGATAGTCGAACCGAGGCACTTGAAGCCTCTCTACTCTCAAAGCTAATACCTCTCAGTGAAACAGAACTAGAGGGGCGTTCGATCAAACCTAGCATAATCTAGATCGTCTACATAGGCAAGGATTTGTTCTGAGTTGTGGAAAATCGTACTTCTGGTATCAGATTTGGCTTCTTTGATTACTCCTTTCAGGGCAACGTTGAAGAGCAGACGGGAAAGGGCATCGCCTTGCTAGGAAGGGATCTGAAAAACTATTCCTAAGTCTAACTACACTTCCGGAGCTGTCCAATGTGATTTTTACCAGTTTTCCTGGTAGGTAACTCAATATCCCAAAGAGCCGAGTATAGCTACGGACGAGTCTCTTCGTAAAATAATATTTTGTCATCGAGTTTTATAATTCCTGGTCAAATCCAGAACTGAAAGGGGCCTACTTGATGGAATTGAGAATTGTAATTGAGATAATTTAACACCTAAATACGAAAACGGAAATACTTTCTAGTGGCTTCTTGAAGCGAAAAGTTCGAAGCTGATGATGGAGGTTGTTGCTGTCATCGATGACACTAGCAATCTAACAAGTCTCCCGGCTGTTACTGATGAACTAATTTTCTCTTGTGCTACTGTGAATTTAGCCGAACTACAACATGGAAACAGCCAATGATGATTTTGAGGGCCAAGAATTTACTTGCGTCACCGTCAAACGGAACTCATTGGCATTCTAACGATGTGTCGAAAAGCCGCCCGGGCGGAGGCCATATTTGTGTTTGCCGGGTTCGAATGCTTCTAGCCAAGTGATTGATGTGCAATGTTGGCCAATACCTCCTCCACTTCCGCGGTTAGCAACCCGCCAATGTGGTAGTGGGAGACTCTCGAACAATGTGGTGAACGACCGCCGCTGCTTCAAGATTTTCCTCTTCACGCATTACGCTGAGCGCCAGATGTTATATAGGAACACTATTTTCTAATATGATAGGTAAGCCTTCACTGATCGATTGTCTATGAGAGTAGTAAATTGTCGTTTTGGAAGAAGTATCAACTACAGAGTGACAGTAAATAAGGTCTATTACCTACGTTTCATGTACCGATGATCCTTTGGGAAAAGTAGATTCGCTCGAGTGAGCTTGTGAGTAGCGGTCGAGTGAGACTGCACGTACGGCTCAATGTACTTTATTGAGCACAAAAAGTCAAATTGCAGCGTTTCGTACGTCATTTCAACACTATCTTCAGGCTATAAAAAGCTAAGGAAACATGAGAGATAAGGAGACAGTATGTACCTAGTTGTTCCCTTCATGCACCCCCTCCCCCTCCAACCATCCATCACCCCTGAAGCCCTTCCACCATCACACCTATTTTACCATCTACTGCCAATGAAATTATAAAACATGGTAAGGTAGGTAGATGATTTCCCTCTCGCTGAGTAGCCTAGTTCTCCATAATAAAGGAATCTTCAGACAGACACCTTCAGGACCTTATGTTTTGTGTGGTAGCTATTTTTTGTGCTCGAATTTTGATAGGAGACCCACGATCCCCGTCATTTTAGGAGGTTAAGGAGGGGACATTCTTGCAGCATGATATTATGTTTGTGGTGTGGTTGCAGACAATTTGAGAATTTACTTGGTGGTGGGTGAATTTCGTGGGATATCCAACTTATTCTGTTCAATCAAACCGCTCAAAATGGGGAACTTTGCTTCCGTGTGATTCAAAATGGTGATTGCACCACAGCCCAAAGGAAAGTGGTCGGTAGGGAGCTCATCGTCCAATTCATTATGCATATAATCCGGATCTCCATTATCTCCGTCTCATCCTGTTATAGGGGAAAGTTTTTGTGATGCTCCCGGGTACTCCTTCTTCGAAAAGTGTCAGATTTGTATTTGAAACCGATATTATCCGTAATAAGCTCTGATGACCATAGGTAAAACAGTCGTGATCTTGACCTATACTCCAGCTGTTTATCATATTTTGAAGTAACTATCCACTCGTACCTGATTATGGGTATTTCTTTCATCCCGTTCGACCCACCTACGGAAGACATTATTGGTGTTTACGTACTGCACTAAAATTCTTCTTATTCTAAAAAATTATATTTAAATCGGTGAAATCATCCGGAAACTCCTTGCAGCTTATTTAAAGGCGAACACTCTACTAGATATGTACTATACATGGAAGTATATCAGAAACATAAAAAAAACATTCCGGATTTTCAAGTCAAATTTTAAATTTCCCATATCAAACATAGTGAATTTTCAACTTTTTGTTGTTTTATATACTAATTGGGATTCAGTCAAAATAAGGAGGAACTTCTCTACATAATTAGTGCCAATAATAATTCAAGGCCACTACGGAACCCATCTTCAGCAAATTTGCTGTTAAATATGACAATACAGAAAAGAATGTAGTCAAGATGAATCAATGAATCAACCAGAAGAAACATCGTGAACAATTGGTCTTTCAAATTCATTACAAGAATGAAGGTACAATACAATATTCTACAAACATACCTAATTTATTGTCTTCAAGTAATGAAGTGAGATGATGAACGAGTTCAATATTATTAGGTATAAGAGAACTGACTTTAAATTGAGAGCTAGAGCATACATCTTTCGACAGAAATGCGCAGCTGGTACGGAACGATTGGTACAATATAGGTCGCACTTAGAGGACACGAAAAATGGAAAGAATCACGCTTGGCTGGAAATCTGTGACAACCACAATGTATCCTTGAGTTTCCATCTGTCTTCCCTCTCAAAATATGTTATTCGAGATAGAATGAAGTTCTTGAAGTTCAGACTAATGCGTAGCTGTGTGGTACAAAATAACTAATGGTCAAAAATTTTGAGAGGAAAAATTTTGTTATTTAATAACAGTTAACCATTCAATGAGTCATTCAACCACCCGATTTCTCGTGCAAAGCACATAATATTATATAATTTTCGGCTCAAGCCATGGTTTAAAAACATCCAGTAATTTTTCAATAGGTAAATACAATAAATAGAATGGATTTATTTTCTTTGTAGGGGGGTAAAATAAGGCCATCATTGATGATTCACCTAATGACGTCACACTCGTCAAGAAAGACCTACCTCAACGTCTACCTGCATTCAATCTTGAATACATCAAGGCGACCTTGTCATGAAGCGGGTCTTTCATGGCTTTCCTGTCACTATCTTTTCAAATTTGCATTGGAAAAGATAACTTGGAGGAGAAGGAATAACAAGTAGGTGAGTTGATTAGGTATATGTATGTATTTTTTCTTATCCCTTTTTGTGGTGGAAAAAACCGTAAACAGCTGGTGAGCAGCTATCACAAGTCGAAATACATCGACGATGCATTTTTCAAGAAGTAAGGATAGTTTGGGATACATTCTATGTAATGAACTTCGTAACCTTTCGGTTTGTATGTGTAAATTATGTTTGTAAATCCTGCCTTATCATTAAAAGTGGAGCACATAGTTCCAAATATTGCAGATGATAGAAGTATAGCACATTTCCCGTGACGTCCAACGGCGAAGTGCCAATTTTCCAGACTTCAGTAGGTACCTAGCAAGGGATGTGCATCCGTTTGGTACGAATATGGTCGGTTAACTATGAATGAAAGTGTCGGTACGGAGATGGTGAATAATACATGAGTAGGTATCTGTTTATCGAAACACTATGTAGGTACATAAATATTGTTAGAAAAATAATCAACCTTTGGGGTGAAATTTGCAGTTTTGGTTCAGAGTTGTGTTGGACAATGTAGGCTGTTGTGTGTTGGGTTAAAACGTAGGTGCAATATAGGTTTTTATAGAAGTTGAAGAAGACGGAAAGAGGAGAAACCGTTTGGCCTTGAAGAAAGTCGTAAAACGGAGCTAGCAATATTCCTCTTGAGACCTTTTAATAGGCCATTAAAAGCTATTGCTCTTCAGCCATAGTTAAATTAATTACCCTTATGTATTTTATAGGGAGTCGTCCTTGATGGGGCTATAGCCCGTAGTGCCGAAAGATGTGACGGACGAGAACCTGCTTTAAATTCACAGCGTCGAGCAATTTTGCGCCATCTTTTCTGTTGGGGGTGGCTCGGAGAATGTTAATTCGCGAAGACGATTTACTGATGACGCTAATGTTTATTTGTTTTCCGACGAATTCCCAAGGACGTTATGACGAAAATTGCATGTGTTAATGAGGCCTTCATTCACGACGAGAGAGTTTCCTTTCTGATCACTATGCACCAGACAAAAAAAGTTCAGTTGAGACATGCAAATAATGGATACAACACTCTGTCATTATAAACAGGTTGTTACGAGTGTGTGCTACTAATTTAAGCTCATACGGTCGTCTCTGAACTGAATAATAGTTATTCAACCTAAAATATTCTGTAGGGTACATCTTATAGAAATATACCTATGTAGATTTATCCTCACGATGAATTGTATACGTTCGAAATTGATTTCTTGTTAATCAATAATGAATTACTCGTGTGTGAAGTTCCCTACGTTTAATAATTATTGAAGGTTGATGAGTTTTTCATTTTTAAAAGCCTGTATTTCCACGCCTATCATCCGTCACTACTCCCCCTCAATAACAAAGAACAACTCAAAACGAGTTGAGGTAGGTCCTGAGTGAATACTTTGGAGGTAGTCCTGGTTTTTACGACTTTATCACCAGGCACCATTTTTGCCTAAGACTTCACCTCAAGGTGCTAATCAACGCGTTCCGTTTCAACGCTTTTAGCGCATCATGGCCATTGCAGTTTTCAACTGCTGTCCTTGTTCTTCAAGAACTGTTCTAGGAAGAACAACAATATTTTTTTGAATGAGGTTTCAAAACTCTTCGAAAAAGAGATAACAACTCAGATTTTAGCGGTGAAATGTTGGAAACTTCTCAAAATGTAAACTTTGACCTCATTTTGTAACTGTTGGAACTGCTCAAAAATTCATGTTTTGGCATCGGAGAGATAGGTAATTTAGCGGTCTTTCCAACGGTGTTCTCAGATTTTAATTTACTCACCAAATTAAGGGAGTTATGGCCATTTTAGTGCCGCAAGGTCGAAAACACGAACAAATCTTTAAATTAAAAAAAGAGGGTTTTTAACGGGGTTAAAAAATTGCTAGGAGACACTTTTAGTTGCAAATTAGTCGTAGAATCGATCCCTGAACTTTGTCGATTCTAGTCTGATACACCCTGTAGGTACATAATATGTATAATATGCAATTATGTATATTACCTATATGTATAAGCAATATACTATACAATTATATTATGCAGTTATTATATATTTTGCAATAAGATGCATAATAGGTGATATAATCACCGTAAATCGGACGGCTCAGAGAATACCTCCATTTAGCATTCCCAAGCCAAGTTTAATCGTATTTATCTAGAAAGATCAAATTTCAAAGTTGGTTTGGTGACTAGTTGGCAGCATAATATTATAGTGTTAGTTTGATTCATCCGGATTCACCAAAATGTCTCCGAAATTGCAAGGTATTCCAAACCACTGGAAACTGGTTTTACGCAGTTCATTTTTCTCTTTTTGGCAAAGCTGTTTGCCCTTCTTCACGGATAAGTTTATACGAGGGATTATCTCGGATAGTTACTACGACTTCCTGACTCAATGATTTCAGTTGAACCTCCAGGGATCTGATGAATTATCAACAAAATAAAGTATTTCGTATGTATTTCTAAAAGCTGGCTGCTTATTATTATTTCTTATTGTTAGGTACCAACTGGGCCTTCCAATAAGTAATAAAATAAAGTGCTTACTTAGTAGAGACGCCGTGATAACCTTGCGCCGTGAAGAAGAAAACGTAACTTTGGCCAAAAGAGCTCGTGAAACAAAAATGGACTACGTTTTTCCTGAACCCAAACCTAAAAACAGGACGCATGAAAACTCAAGAAATGTTATTCTGAAAAAGCTAACAACAGCATCCTGTACTGCAACAATTTCTAATGACAGCCCATGTATACAGACTGCTGAAACGAAATCCAGTGAATCTAGTGATGCAAAACCGAACGAAATGTCATCGTGGAGAGAAAGCTGGAGGTCGAGATGAAGGTTACGGGAATAAAATTTCCAAGGCATCTCGCTGATCCGGTTGGATGAGACTGACGAATCCAAGTGGAACAATCTCATCTGCGAAGTGATGGCCCGTGTGATTTATTATAGATGCGTAAAACACTCTACCACATAGATGTGAAAGTCATTGCAAGCTGTGAAGGGCAGGAAGGGCGTTGGCCTTCTATTCTATTATCCTATTCACGTTACCGCGGAGTTTTGCGATTGTATCAAAATTTATTGCTGTGATTGGTTGTCAGCTCCATGTTCCTAAATAACGGGTCAGTCTATTCAGGTTTTTGCGTTTTTTTATGGTTTGTTGCTCCAGTCAAAAGCCAGATGATTATTGACTGGTTGCAGTTGTTGCAGAGCACCAATTCAAGGGTGGTGAAACAAATAATGTCGGTAGATCTTGGGTTATTAGAAGCTATTACGAAAAACCGTTGAATATTCACCAGCGCCTTTCTAACTCTTGTGGACCCTACTTAACTACCCACTCGATACCATCCCTTTACATCGATCGGAGTGAAAGGTAGCGGAAGTAACCGTATGGTCACCCGGTGTTATGTCCTTTCAACCAGGTGATTAATATGATTGAAACAGTGAGAGATTGTAAGGAGACAAGGCAGGAACATATATATGTATACAAGAATCGTTGAGTTAACCCCACCCCGCTTTCACCTCAGTCTTCCTGGACCCGGTTGCAAGGCAAGGCGGCGGACAGTGCAGGACGTGGGTGCAAGCTTTCACCGGCCCCCAGACTTGCATTTTATATTCCTGATTTAGGTGACCTGAAGCCCTTCCCTTCACCCCTCTCTAGACTGTTATACGACACAGTCACGATTCTGTTGCGAGCTTTCTCAACAGTTCCTATCCTAACTAATGGTTAGAAAGCTATAAACAATAGCGTTCTCAACTTTAAAAACCCAGTAATCAAGAAGAATGATAATACCGTCTACGTAAAGCAGCTTACAGTAGGCTTATTTTAGTAAAATCGACAATTTTCGCTTTTGGAGAGAAATTTCACTTCACGATAGTGAAAACAGTTTCTTTTACCTTTGGCCTATTCATTTTGTAGAATCAGTCGGGTGTTGGAATGGTGTGAAGTTAAAACCCACCGAGATGCGCCCCGATAAGATAGTGAATAACGAATCAAGGACAATAATGAATTGATTTCCCTAACTATTCACTAATCTACAGGGCCACATTCCGACGAGTTTAACCAACAATAACATTAGAGCTAGTACCTATTTCGCCTGACCACTAAATTCACCAATTTGGTGAGTATTATTGCATTATCAACACACACGTTTATTTACAGACCTCATTCGTCCCTCCTCGTAAGCAAGTTGTCTGAGTTATTCGAGCCATTCTTCAATATTCTGATAAGAAAACACACTTTGTTGACTCGAACAAAGAAAAGAAGTGCTAGAAATACGCATAATTCTTTACCGTGTCAACTGGAGAAGTGGGTCTTTCTTATCGATTTCAACAGTCGATAAATCATCGCAGTTAACCCCCAAGTAGTTTGACGCACAAAACTCAAGAAGAGAAAGAGCTCGAAAAATATTACGCAATATTCTACTTTCATCTTCAAGTGGAGAACTTTCTATCAGTAAAACATTATACCTTATAGATAATGCCATTAGATAGATTTTGTTCTTCCTTTCATCTTCACGGAAACAAAAACGAAAACGAAACGTGTAGCTGATAAGGGAAAATGGACCAAAAGCTTGAAGCACAACTCTACACGTATATACGAAAACTTTGAACTTTGGGAGCCGCTTTAGCGTGTCTGGTGGGTTTTATTACGATAATATGTATTATCACAACATTGGGCTCATTGTTAGTAGGTAAATACGCTAGTCCAATAAACCCATAAATATTTTTCAGTTCGACAGTTAACTTATTCTGTTTGTTGTTGATCAACGTGGAAATGCTGCTTATATATACTTACTTTCTGGTTGAAAATAGCCCTCTTGCTTCCTTTCAAATTGTGTCCTCCAAAATGTATCTAAATGTCCACTTTTTTGCGTTCCAAAGGGAAGGGGGGAGGGGGGAGGTTATCCGTTTTTTAAACTTATTAGTCCTAAGTAGTAATAATGTTATAGTACCTAAGAGTTCTTATAAACCCTTCGGTAGCCGAGATTGAGGCATTTTTAAGGAAAATTTTGGCTCCGTCCCTTGGAACTCGATGGTCAGTGTTGTTGTAAACTTGAATTTTGTTGTATTAGTGACAACTCTGGAACTACTCCACCAATCACAGTGAAAGTTTAGGGGATTATGCGGGTTAGGCCCTAGACACTTCCCTAATAAATGTATCGCCATCTGACCAGTGGTAGCGTGTTCACATGTGCCCACCTAGCTTGGCAGCTGGTTTTCAATCTGCTGTAAAATAATGAATTTCGTTCTTCGATATGAGAATCTCTTGACGATTGATGGACATTTGACTGAAGCCTGTTAATAAATTGGACATGAAGGAATGCCGGGCCTCTGACCTTGTGCCGAGCTCTCAGTATTCTTGGTACCCGCGCTTGGAGGGTGGAGTCTCCTGGAGAATCAACCCCGCCAGAACTTTAGGGTGGAGGGTACATCCATCACCTCCTGCTGCCTGATCTTCAGGATGACGGTGCTGCTTGAGTCTTTCCCACCTTTGAGCGCTCAACCACTTGCCGTAAGGAAAAGGTCGTTGACATGAAGCTGCGAAGATGCCTTCGCTTTTTATTTTTTCCAGTTGATTTGACTCCCTATCCCTCTCCCCCTCTTCATCGCACTTCTTCGGTCTTTCTCTCTTTGTATTTTCTTTTCTTTGTACTCAGAACGGAGGGCTGAAGTATCGAGTGTTTGAACTGATTGATTTTTTCTATATGTTGTCTTTTTAGTAAGGAATCAGGTGGATTTCGTTCTCGTTAAAAATTGAAGTTTGTAATGTAGCCATGCATACTGTTAAAAACCATTGTCTTTACGTTTTCAACTAGTTAAAACATGAACTGTTCAATCAGGTATATATCATAAAAACTCGTATTACCTAGAAGTATATTTTTGTTTTTTTCTTCCGAAACCCTGAAAAATTTGGGTACACATTCATGTTGAACGAATCAGATATTTCATACTCGTTATATAGGTAACATTCATTTAACGATTTTAGAAGTGAAACTTTCAAGAGGTGCTTCTGTTCAGGATTCATTGTTTGACTTCAGAGATGAAGTAATTTTGGATCCCCTCGTACATTAACCTGGATTGGTCCCTTCTATTTATTTAAGGTCTCGGCCATCCAAGATTTAATTTCCTGTGCCGAGCCTTGAGAAACCTTCGAAGGCCCCTCCTCTCAGGTAATTCAATAGGCGAGCTGAATCAGGAGCAAGAGTATGAACGCCTCAGACGGGCGCCTTCTCAAAGTGGCAGTGCTCCCATGGCCTTGTCGTTACTATTTATAAACCTCTTGGTCATAATATAGTTACACTAATAGTGAACTCTTCACATAACCCTCGTCTTGCTTTTAAAATAGTGGGCTTTGAACTAATACCTTCCTCGCTTCAAAAGATACCGTAAAAAAAAACCCTGCACCCCCGGATGCTTTTGCTTAGAGCCTATGGCTAAAATTCAAGAAGCATGGTACATGCTTTAGCTGCGCTTTTGACAAATAGGTGGTGACAGTTAAGGTCGCATTTTTCTGATATGTTTTCGTAAAGCTAAAAAGTTTCCTTGCTGCTCCAACTGTTTCCACCTGTTTTGAAACGTCTTGTTCCGAACTTTAGTAATATAATTAATAACTTTTCAACTCGGGTTACCTACCTATATAATATTAGAAAATAGGTATTGTAATTCATACATAATCGAGAAATTTCGTGTGATCCACTCTATATAATAATAATGTAATTAATTATCGTTTCGATAATTGGTTGAATGTGCATTGAAAATCCTGAAGACTTATGAATACCTATAATTTAAATAGGAATGATCAAATTTCCCTTTCAAGCAGATCATTAGCCCCTGCCTGAATAGATTCAAGAGACCAACTAGATAAAGTTGCCTAAATTACGTCCATCACTTCACTTGCCAAAAATATGTAGACAGCGTGAAAACTTTCCTTTTCTGAAAACAATAAATTCGCCTATAATGTATGAAACACTTGTGCGGAGTAGCTCTCCGAGGCGCCATAGCTAGATGAAATAAGAGGAGCACCCGAAGGGTGCCCTGTTATTGAAGTTGGATCCGCTGCTCTTGCCCCCAAGCCATCGTTATTGGCCTCCACGTTGAGGTAGGTCAGCCTCTTTCTGGCGTATCGCAGGATCCTCCTACAAGGACAGGGAAAAACGCATTGGACATGCTACGACACATACATGGAGCTAAGAAAGCAGGACACACAGATAGATAATATTGTTATTTAGTTAGTTTCGTAATTCACATCAATTTGTGATCTGTTAGTACTCTGCTGTTCTGTTGAAACCTGAAAATGTATCGCTGTTACTACTCACCTATACTCAGCCTAAATCGTATGACTTTTTTTTCTCCTACCCTCACCTTACCTGCTCAGTTCTGATGGTTACATTATCTTATCCTTGTTTCAGTCTGCTTGATTTCTGTTGACACCTCCAAGACCTTATGCTGAGAAGAGTAATTTATTTGTGAGAACTTGCGGTGGGCCTTTCCTTTGGTATCGTTTCTGTGTTCCTGTGAAGGGAATAGAATTACTTTGTAGTGTACGTGTAGAACTATCGAAGTCCCTCATACCGAAAAAAAAAAAAAATCACAGAACTCACGAAAGATTTTCTTTATTTGTGTTATGTGGCAATAATATTGGCCAAATGTTATCTACCTGTTTTACTCGCCATATTGGTTCCCGGGGGAATTCGAGTAGATATCGCATTCGCAGGTACTTGTTCTTCACTCTTCTGATTCCATCGTGAGAATTATTCAAATAGCCCTTTTTCTTAGATGTTACGATCGTGGTTCCGTACATTGTGATGTCTTGAGGTCGTCGGAGAAAATCTTATCGTAACCAACTGTAGTGCGCTGATTCCAAGCCGCAATCGCCCTCTTCATCACCTGAGGTATCTGTGTTACGACATCCAGCCGAGCAAGCCCCGAGTTATTCTTTATTGTTGTAGAACATTTGAGTCACTAATGATGTCCCAAGCCCGGCGCCAACTCGCCAACGAATGGGTTGGTGTACCGCAGTTTGTTAGTTTGGAAGTGTCCACTATATTATTGCGTTCTTCGTTGATCTGAAAACGAGAGGAACCTTCTAATGAGAGCAATTTCGTATGGCCGACACTAATGGCTGCGAGTGGAGGGGGCTTCAAAAGAAGTGCGTCTCAAGTCAATGGCATCCACTCTCATTTCATTTTCATCTCTCTTTTTCTAGTGCCGATTTTCACTTGTAACATCCATTCAACGCAAAATAGTATTTGCAGATTATTGTTATTCACAAAGTTTCAGGAAACATTATTTGTTTTACCACTGAGTATACTTTGCAGAAATGTATGATGCTTGGACTTAATTTTTATTCATTTGTTTATATTCTTTAGAAAGTAACCTTTATTATAATTATCTTTTATAGGTAACTTCTGAAAATTCAAAGTTAATATAAGAATATAATCTTACCTTAAGTAACTGTCAACTTAGCATTATTTGGTGTCGAGTGTGATTACACCAAACCTTCACGTTTGTCAAGGTCAGTATTTGAATCTTGAGCTCGAAAAAAACCTAGGATTTTCTGGTGTCATCTCCGGTTTTTATTATAACTGTACTTAAACTGAAAAGTGAAATCTTGATGGTAGGTAATAGAGATTAGGGTCCTTTCTTGCGTAGGTTCAGTCCTGATATCCCCTCCATGACTGTTTTGCTTATTGATCTTCGTCAAGAAGTTCAGGGGACAATATAATATATTGCCCATCTACATCCCAATTGCGCCCGTTCTGTAGAATGCTTCAACTATTCTAACAAATGTTTGGGCTATAGGGTCCCAAAGTAAGTTTCTCGCTTTGAAGGGGGTTGAGCCAGTAGGCATGGAAGGGGGGTTCGCGTGTTGGGGACTTAACCTATGTAATTTTCAGAACGTTTACCTCTCCGTGAGGTGAGGAGGTTCTTTTTTGCATCTGCAGGGTCTGGTAGTCATTAAGCTGCCAAACGTATGGGATTCCGCGGCCTCTCAGAGGATCCGTCGTTCGCTGCCGCGATCCTCCTAAGTCATCGCGTACTTCATTTCCCCGGGAGCTTTTATACACGTTGGCTGGTTCAATTATTGGTATAAGACTTGTGAGCCGAATTCTTCGGATTTTTAGAACGGTGCATTCATTAAATAATATTCCATTTGTGGACTCCTTCTACAACTTCCGTAAATAGTTTATGTTCTGCTTTTTCCAATCACTTTGAATCTCTCGTTGGTCGATCAAAGTGGTACTGACGACCACAGATTATTCGCGCGTTAGAATGGCCGGGCTACTCCATCCTCTTAAGTAAAATGTTCTGACGCGGGATGACATGGAGAGAGGAAATGAATAGGTTGTGTTGGTGTGTATTTAAACGTAGTACGAAGGTGGCGCGGTCCCACAAATAGATGACGGCTGCGTCAGGTGTGCCCAAGGCCCAGTGTCTCTCATGTCCATTTCTGGGGCAGTGGTTTATTATTCGTACGGACTTGGTGTGATGGAGGAATGTCGAATTCTGAGTATCATGTTCGAGGCTATTCACTAAGATACCATGGTGGTAGTGATGATAGTAATATATTATCCGATGGTAAACGATATACCTACCTTATTGGTTCGATCAAATAATTATGGTACCCGTGTATAAAGGTTTTCCAACTCCCATTTAATTGGAATATGGTTGGTACATACGCTTAGTTTGTGGGGCTTAGGCGTACCGTTTCGAGAATACAATTTTTTGTTCTTCTCACTAAAGGAATTGCATTAAGAAGGGACGAGAGTCGTGTTCGCCGTATCTCTGTTAGTCATTGGCGATATGAATACTCTGACCTTGATGTATTATGCGCTCTTCGCTTTAGATGCGTTACAAAGGGGATATCTAACGCTGTGTTCTTTAGGTATTGCGAATGTTTCGGCTGGCGCATGAATCGACTCCAGACAAGACGAAATTCATAGGAGTAAATTATTTGTTTCGTTCTGTTCACACAATATAATAATGGTTCTGTGTAAAATAGGTAAGCTTCATCCGTGGAATCGTGTGAAGGAGTTGATATAATCAGTCGTCCGTAGTTATGGTGGGGTGTCATCGACTGTTTCGAAACGGACTTATTGGGAGCAGAGTTTAATAACGTTCTTCAAAGCTACATTGATCTGACTCTGCCAACCAACAGTTCGGATTGTTCAAAGCTATAAGGTCTAGGATGGCTTCTAGTCATTGGAGGTGTTGAATACGATTAGATGTATGACGAGACGGAGTGATGATGAAGGAGGCACGAAAGCGATGGAAGAATGAAAGAGGTTCCAAGTGGCACACTCATCGCCCTCAGGGAATATCACAACAAGAAAAGAAAATGTCGAAACTACCTACTCCAATCCCCTGTCCACCCCTCTCCTGCACTACAGAAACTAATTAAGTCAAATCTTACCAGGGGCTTGTTATTCGTTCCAGACACCACGTGCTTCCTCACACAAAGTATAGGTGGCTGAGGGAGTGCAAACGTGTAAACCGAATAAGAAGATTTCTGGATTTTTTTTCTTCATATGAAATCATTTTACTCAAATGTGTACCAATCAGCCGTGATAGTTAACCTATAATACCCTTTAATTAATTAAGATATTCACAAAGAAAACTAAATCCCTGGAATCATTGCGAGCAGGTAACCGAGCTTCTCTCGGAATTGGAATTACTTTTGATTTCATATTTTCAATAGTGAACCTTTGGAATCGAGCTTGAAAAATAAATTTTCAAATTTTCTGGGAGCTCCATCTAACTTCCCTGGTTATGAAGCAGGCTAGCTTGTTACTAACTAAGATTCTTTACTAACCATTTATAATATCGCATTATTGGATAAACATCTCACAGATTAATATAAAACTCTGATATAAAAATGCGAGATAAATCAGGAGCTTTCCAACGAATGGTGAACGATTTCTGTGCGATTAAAATTGCGGAAGTTCCATTTCCCTACCAACGGCTCGGTTGTACGTGAAAATCATAAGAAAATTTCGTCACCCATCCGCGTCACCCATTCCGCGTAACGTTTTTCGGTTAGTTAGTCCAAGGCTAAAACACATTCATTAATAATGTACTCTTAGTGATAATAAAAATAACAGATGATGATAATGGCTATCTAGTTACTGCTAATAGTTCAGAAGTTTCTTTGTTAAGGTGGTATTGGATGGATGTTGAACAGTAGTTTTTCAAACTCTTGTCAGCCAATAATTTACCGATTTTGGTTTATTATTTTCAATAATTATTAATGTTTTTGTAGGTAATTATTTTTTTTTCGAATCTTAAGGGCAATGTGCTATCCGAAATATTTTAAATTTCTAACATTTTGAATTTAGAAATAAATTTAAAATTTGGATTTTCAAATTTTAGTAGCTCACTGCTCTTGAGAATGGAATAATTGAAGGAATATGTCGTAAACTTGTAGGAATATGTCGTACAACTTAATAAGGTTATAGTTTTGCCATCAGGGGATGTCGTGGTGTTAATTTTAATCAGAACATAATATTTATTACGTTGTGATAAGAATAATATTGTTGATGTTCGGTCAGTAAAGTAATTTTCTATCTATTTTGTTGCAGGTAAATTTCTGATACAAGTAGATACACAACGAAGAGGGCAGTCGATGTAAGTAACTTCTCAATCATTCACCAACCTCATCTCCTTTGACGGTTGATCCTAATGCTACCCCATAATTTTCGGCAGCTGAGAGCCATGGATCCGTTCCGCAGTCACGGGTTGGGGAGAATGAAGAGGAGAAACGGGCTTCGAAGAGGTCCGCTTTGAGTAACCCCATCACGTTAACTCGGGAGCGAGAAGCATTCAAGATGAGCGGGCCCCCGAAGGATCTGTCCTTAGGGTGAACTTACGAACTGTTTTTGGATCGAAAACCGAAAGGAGAATTCCATTCAAAACAGTCAAATAGAGGTCTCAAGCACAACTGTCTTTCAATCATCCAGAATACGTAATGTTTCCTCACCCTTCAACTGGTAGAATAAATTGAGGAAAAGGGAGTAATGGTGAGGGAGGGACCTTCATGATCATCATTCAAACGCTTAACCTCCACTATTTTCATCCAGAGACATTTCCAGGGATTAAGCAGGTTAGGCCCTAGATGATCCTCCTTCGAGTACAATCGCTGTTGGAACAAAAGTAGCCTCTGCGCACGTACGTACGTGAAAACCGCTAAGAAATTTCTCACGACCCAAAGATCCGAGTTTGCTCGAATTAGGGGGATATGTGTGAGGATTGATATCCAGATGATAACCTAGAAATATCATCGACATTGGAACAGTGGTTATAGCCACGGTACTTATGCGAAAATGCGAAAAATGATTAGCATGACGGGGAGAATCGGTCGATCGTGTTGTTCGTTGTTTGTCAGTTCGGTAAAATGTCAACACGAACGTGGACTACTTTTTAAAACTACCCATTCGGAAAATTTTGATTTATTATTTTCAAACGCTACTAATTACTACACAACGGTTTATTACTTTTCTGTATAATCATTCGAGGGTCCGGTTGGTTAATAGATTCGTTATAATAAACTATTAGCTCAAAAGACTTTCCGGTTATTAAGGGGAATGATTTTATAGTAAGTACCTACCGTAATTTATTATATCACGAGGTTCACAATAATTTGGTATTGCTCTTGTACAAGGAGCACTCACCTGTTATCCAAGAGTTCTCGAGTTCCTTCATGACGAAATTCAATCACTAAGGAAGCTTATAAAACTAGACTTTAAACTCGATTCGATGAGTACAAGAAAAAGTTGTATTTTATCAGCCAATCTTTGAATGTGGATTTGCGATTTAAACTCGTGTTTCTGATCTTTTTTCGTTGAACCTTGTTGGGTAGCGAAAGGTTGGTCCTAACAGTGCTCCGCGTGGTCTCATCCTAGGCTATAATTATGATTATTCGAAGTAGAAGGGAAACCTATATCTTCCTACTCTGAAGTTTTCCAGATAGGACGTTTTGAAATTTGCATCCCCTAGTTTTTATCCTTTGGAGAAGGCTGAAGATAACGCCAAGCTTCGGGGCACAACTAGATAAATTTTATTAGTTTTGGTCCACGGTAACTAAGCAAAGCGTATCGGAAATCTTTCGGGGTCCTGGGCCAATGTACAATTATTCAAAGATCCACTACCTACTGATCATGAGTTTTTTTTTTTTTTTGGCTTCACACAATCGAGTACCTTAGTTACCTACTGAATTGAGTGCGTTATGAATGATGATTATAATTACAGCTAGGTATATACACATTTTAAACAAGGAATAATGATTGTGAACCTCGTGGCATAAAAAATAATTGTAAACTTTAAACTCGATTCGTTGAACACAAGAAAATGTTGTATTTTACAGCCAATTTTTGAATGAGGATTTTTGATTCAAACTCGTGTTTCTGATCTTTTTTCGTTGAACCTTGTTGGGAGCGGAAGGATGGTCATAAAACAGTGCAAAACATTTATAAAAAATACCAATAGGATCTTCGCAGATGGGTGTTTTATTATACAGAAAATAATAAACCGTTGTGTTTAATAATTTGCAGCTTCTTTTAGGTAGGTATACTACTAGGCCTACTTGATAGTTTAGGGTAGTCACTTCCGACTCTCAATATTTGCTGCATAGTTTTTGGAGAGCGATAGTTACTTATTAGGTCGGTACATGTTGTTCGGATTTTGAAACCCTTATTAGCGGTAGGTAGTTTATTTTGATTCGCGTTTCAAAGTTTAATACTCAGTTTGGTGATTCACCATCTCAGTTCTGCAGGTTTCCCCGATATCCCAAAAACTCGTTCGCCCCTCTCCTCGAGTCATTGTATTCCTCTCACTCCCGCCATTTTACAACAGAATGAACGTAAAAAAACCTGAAACCGACCGAGCGACGTAAACGAAAGTGAGAGGGTAATTTCCGCGTAATGGACCCACGCGGTTTTGTTCGCGAATCCGGGGGACGTGCTTGTCCGTGAGTTCGTGTCCAGCGAAATCGGCTATTCCTACGTATTACGGTACACCGAAGCAAGTTAGTTGATCGGCTATTTCTTCTTACCAATTGAACATCGTGTACGCTAAGAGCCTTGGTTATACTCGTAGGTAATAGTGTTATCATATCACGCATATGAATGGATGATGAAATGTCAGTCATGTGCAACCCACACTGAACCACATTGCACATTGCATTCTTGAAAGGGATCGTAATGTGTACGTAATATTAAACGTAATCTTGAACCAATTATATTCATCTATAACAGTAATCTATTGGCTAAAGAAAAATTACTTATTTTGTAGAATGTTAACTTTACCCAAGTACTTCGTACCTAAACATCAATATATGTTGCCAAAATCACCCCCCTTCGACCCTCTGACCTAAATTTGGAGACCGAAATTTTTCAAATCGTCAGCACACTAAACTTGTTCAATAATTCAAATTATTTGATTTGGTCCTAATTTTGGATGCTCTGTTGAGTATGTGGGTCTGTTGGGTGTCCATTGTGTGAGTTATGTCTCAATTTTCGGGCCTCAATTATTTAATTAATCCAAAATCGATATTTCAGCCGATTTGTGAAATCCCAGAAATCGTCAGAGTAAATTTGGTTCCTCTTTATACACACCAGGTAGTTAGGTAGGTATTACTAGGTTTGATTGCTTCCTATTCAATGTGAAATCCAATTATCGAATGCTGTGAAATCCAATAGTCGAATGCGTAAATCAAACGCTAAAGTTTTTCGTTCGGCTGTAGTATTATTTCTCTAGGTTTTTAAGTGATATTATGACATAGACCAATAATGTTTAATAAAATATTTTATTTTTGCGTTCTGGATCGGGACGAGTGCAACATTCAGCGATGTCCATAGAAGAAGCGGGAGTTTACCTAAATCCCAGTCGTAGCTGGCTGAAGAATTGAATAGCCGCACCTGTCAGCGTGGGGGAGAATGTAATGGTGTAAATAGACTTGATTATTACTAAATTGGCGTTGCCCAGATGATTTCTACAACGTTTTTCGTATGTTAATGTTCACCATGTTGATTATTTACTGAATTCTGGAAAAAGTATATGGGTAGTTTCCGAAATTTTTTTGCTCCAAAGGTTATTCTTTTTCAATAAGTTAGCTTCACAAAATCGTATCAGAATATAATCCGTTATTAGCTCCTAATAACCCGTTATTAATCGCTAATAATCCGTTATTAGCTGTCTGTACTGATTCGCATATACTCGTAGTTTACTAGCAGTGGGCCTAACCAATAGAAAGTATCATCCGTGAAACTCCTGAATTGCAGAAATCCACAATACCCAGTCACAACAAAGAGTTACCACTCTGTCCATTCTTCCTTAAGGTTCACGGTACTTACTTCCGTTCAGCGCAGTAGAAGAACTGAATAGGTCCACTTATTCGTATAATCAATTGCAGCTTGAATATGCTTTACGTGATTCGTGATTGCAAGAAGGTACAACAAGGACCAATGTATAAGAATAGTTCCTAAGTCAGCTATGTGTACCTGTCTACTTAATAGAATTACCCATGAGGAAACTTGCATGATAGAAGATGTTTTCTCAATTTCCTTTTAAAGTTCTTCGCGCCTGCTAAAATACCTACACGCGTACTAATCTAATTTTGAGACAATAATTTCATTTACGTGGTACTTATAATGTAATTTTGGGACTTATTTTGGAATTTTTGGATTTATGTTTCCGGTTCTACTGATCTTTTTAAACAAAATTATGTTCCTTTAATAACTGATATATACCTAATAATAGTTGATTACAAAAATCGCTCAGCAATGAAGATTTCCGAATCTAAAAAAAAAACTAATCTAAAAAACTTTTTGTAAACAAAAATTGAGTTGAAGTTTAAAAAAAGAGTTGATAATTCTCTGGTCAAATGGAATCCCTTGACCACTCGGTTGGTCGTTGGTCTTGTGAAAGCGATCCAGTTCATGAATGGTTGAAAGCGCTCTCTAGTTCCTTATGTAACGCCAAAAACTCAGGGCGTGAAAATTCGACACCCCAACCAGCACAAACAGGTCGGTACGACGTCGTAAGA
>JAEMON010000002.1:12970361-12988906 GCA_030264115.1 Lygus lineolaris | reverse complement strand
AGCCATTGCAATAGCTTCATTTTCTTCGAAAATTCGCTGTAACTGATGGTCCATGCTCTAATCCTAGTTTGTTAGATATTTGATGGGACTACCCAATAGAGAAAAATTGAATAATGATAAACCGCATAACGTTATGATAATATTATGGATAATAATACGTTATGATATTAACGCATCGACATTGACGCAACCACCGCATAATATATACTTCTCAACCAACTTCAACAGTGTGATTGTAGCCTTCAACAGACGAGTAGGTAATTCTACTATTCCTATAACAGTTGGAGTGGAGCAGGCCTATCAACTCATTCATCTATTCGGGGGAGATTAAGGTCTTAATGATAACAAATAATTATTCTTTCATTTTGATTCTCTATTTTTTTAATGCACACTTGTGGTAATTTGAAAAACATTAATCCTTAAAACTTTCTATTTCAAATATATACCGGTACCACTATTCAAGGAGTTAGAAGCGCAAATCCATTTTGTGGCACATCTTTGGCAACGTTATCGTCGTCAGTAGGTACTTTATTCAGGCAAATAATTTGAGAAATTATGAGAAGGCGAAGAATTTTGTCTATCCACTTCTCACCTTTCTCGCTTGAAAGCTCAAAACACAGGATCAGCTCAGACTTCGTTGCATCTCCATTTTCTTGAAGACCAGATTTGTGGCTGCTGCGACAATGTCCGACGGAATCCGGGGTCAAGCGCCGAATGAGAGGGCCAGTCGCTGATGTTCGCGAATATGGCGAACGTTTCTACGTGTGAGTGGAGCTCCCAAGGACTCTAGAGAGCCGTCAAGTTCACTAACACAATACGTGACTCAACTCACCAATTGTGATGGAAACGAACCGAGTCCTCGCTCACACTAGGGCTTCCCATGAAAGTGAAACCGAAGTTTTTGGTTTAAAAAACAGGAGGATGCCAGTTTTGTGGGCGTCTCCGCATTTTTTTCGAGGGAAATATTTTGGAACCCATGGCTTGACACGTTTCAGAGATCCATGGGTTCTAGTTCCTAGTGTCCCCCTGGATTCGGTAAAGTCCAGAGTATAGTATACAGTCGGTATAGTAGTCCAGATTTTATTTTATTTTGGAGGTTATACGCAGGCTCAACAATTAATTCTTTCCCCACATGCTGAAACCAAGATCATCATCTCACAGACGAAAATGAGGGAAGATTCGCCTTGAAACCTAAATATTTTCCTGTCCTATTGTCTTTATGAGCTGGGATCTTAATGCGCACTGAGAAGCTCTTCATTTCAACGCACCTCACATGGTAATGCAGTCCATAAACTTATCAAACAAATTTAGCTCACATCATGTATAATGGGAGCAACAACAGACCGATGAATACCATGAAAAGTGAAACTTGGCATATGCAAACTCACTAAGATCAGCCATGCCTACCCCGATGATTTATGATGAAACTAATGTGTCCAACCGGTGTTGATACAATGAACTACTGGAATTAATCTCTCGTTTGGGTTCGTGATATTTCTGCGAACGAAAGGGACAGTGCTTTGTTACTCTGGAAACTGGCTTTTGGGTTTCGGTCACTGAAAGGAAAGACGAGGGGAACGAAGAGGGGCTGATAAGCTGGTGAGAGAGAGCAACTGTGTCTTTTGTTTGGTTTGTTTTTCGAAAGTCTTATCCCTTGAGTTCAACCGAGTTTGTCCCAGGAACCAGAACAGCGACTCCCCACGGCGACTGGGCCTCGAAGGGACCTGGTGGGAGGGAGACCCAAAAGACAAAGCTCCCCTTCACAGACGTGGTATCAATCGTTTTCGACTCAAATAATCTAGTTGTGTTCTTTTTTTAACTCCTCCTCTCTTCAGTTCATGATTCGAGCACTTTTCTTGTAGTATTTTGTGATTTACCCTGTTATCCTATAAAGTTAGCTATTATTCGTAATATTGGTATAACTGTTGGCCAAGTGCCATTTTTTAATTGCTTTTATTTCTTGGTGTAAATGAGGCTTTAAATAACCAATCGATTCCTATGTTCAACCATATCGCTGTAACCGCCGGAGTCTCTAGAAAACAATTGAACCAACGGGAATCAATGAAACATGTAATTAGGGTGAATAACTTCACTTCAATTATGTCATTTAGATTTTTCTTAATTACGATTGTAATGGGCTTGTTACGATTTTATTGGCTACCATCAATAAACTAAAACCCAGGTGCAAGGTGAAAACCAGATCAAACCAGGTAAATAGAAATTCCTCTTAGCGGAATTCTACACGAATCAAGTTGTGATAGTCTCCGATTGGAATCTCCTCGTAAAAATGGGTTCCTGAGCTGGACACATGTTGTAAAGAATCAGAGTTGGAAAGTATAATAAAAAAAACCAAAAAATAAATGATGACTAGCTAAACGCCTGCTGAAACGTTCCGAGAAATTCAGTATATAGATCTGGATTTGAGATTGATTGAACTGCCGAGAACTAGGGTCCCTGTAGATGTTATAATGACTGGCGCAGCTCCGGAAACCCTTTGGGATTCCAGGTGTTCCGAGAACCGATCGCAGCCTCCCCGCCTCCGCCAGCTCCACCCAGTAGGGTCCACTGACCTCGAATCATCGACTCCTTTAGGGCATAAGAATAAAGCCTCCTTCTTCCCAACCCAGAAACCCATAGGATTCAGTCTTCTGAATTTGGATGATGGGTATTTTCGTCATTATTGTTAGTAACGAACCTGCGGAATCGAGCATGACACCAATTTTAGCGAATTTTCGAAGAAAATGAAGCTAATGCAATGGCTTCAAAATTTTAGTTATGCAAATTTTTGAAAATGTCCTTCATGGAAATCCGTTTCAGACCCCCCTTTGAGATGTAGGTATACATAGATTCCAAATATCGAATAATTTATACAAATCCATCCATTTTTCCGAAACATTTTGAACTAAACGGCTTGCATATCTCATATAGAATCTATAGTGGTTCACGAAAACTTTGCAGTACTGCCAGAAACCGCAGACAAATAATATCTGATTAGGGGTTGCAGTTATCACAAACGTTCAATAGTAGGAGTACCCATGGTTTTTATAAACGATTTAAATATGGATTTGCCACGAAAATGAAAACTTCTGGAGGAATACATAAATATAAGCTACTGCCTAATCCGATCTTCGAGTATAGTCCTTGTGGGGTGATCGATTGGTCCACTAGATGATTTCTCTCCCAATCCTTCTCCCAATACTTAAAACCAGGTTCGAATTGCGCCCAGCCGCTTTTCAAAATTGCTATAATTTGAAGTCAGGCTCACAAATGGATTCTTCGGATCTATTACCTTCGAGCCATTTGAAGTCCCATTCCGGACTGAACAATTATTTTTCACCGGAAAACCAAATGATTACTGACAGAACGTCCGCTAAATAACATTTCCATTAGTCTGACATCTCTTATTAGTCGCTGGCATTTCTATCTGTTACAAAATCGAGGGTAATGGAGTCACGAACTGTAATGAAATGAGAAACATAAAGAGGCAGTATAGCATACTTACCGAAAGATATTTAGTCAACAATACCGCCAGTCTTGAAAGAACCATTACCGAGAAAGTGAGAAACAGACCCTCAGATGAGCTTGCAAGTTTTACTGCTCGAAAGTACAGCTTAGCGCCCGCAACTTCCTTAGTTATTTCACTGAGTTTCAATCTTTTAAAATGTCGTACACGAAAGCTCGATTAGCAGTTGCTCAAAGTGTGACCATTCGCTGTCGAATGACAACTAACTTTCTAGCCCCCCTGATGTACCCGACTAGTATATATGCAGTAGGTACCTACGTTGCATCATATAGCGCCTAGTTATGAACTTAGTGAACAAATGGTATCCATTGCTTCAAAAATTTATTGTAAAAGTAAAAAGTATATTTTACCGACATAATCTCATATTTGGTTCGAAGTTCTTTCTCAAGAGTAGCAACCACCTACCTACACGATATTATTCTGAACTTAGTGCTTTTGTTGCTGGTAAATAAATAGGTAAGGGCTTACCTATTTACCCTTACCGTATGCCTAAATGAAGCTCTTGATATTTTAAAATGTCATGAGCCATTCAGGTCAAACTTCATCTTGGCCGTGATATCCGCTATCTTTTCCAGAGGGTAAAACGGGGCATCCCAGCGTGGCTTCTATTCAACTTATGTTCCACATATTTTTCTTATACTTTTTCAACTTTTTCAGATCTATCGTTATTTTTTATATACGTAGACATGTGAAAATACAAATTGAAATGATACTCAGTAAAATGCTAGTCTTCACAATTTTAAGAAAGCCAGAGGAAGAAGTCGAAAAGAGAGCTGCCTCCAGTTTACCAAACTTATTATTATAACTTTACTTGTGCTTCACATTGAGATGCAAAATAATAACTCTCTCTACAAACACTAACTACTTTTAAACCATTTCACTCCCTGCTTTTTCACTGCTTCTTCTGCTTTCTTTTCTTCTTTTTATCAAGTTCCTGAGCAAAGTACTTGAGTAAGTTGAAGGCAGATTCCATCAAAAACGACTAATGTGCAGTAAACTCGTCATTATAAAAATGTATGTCCCTGAAGTGAGGCCCTTGTAGCGATAACGGCTGGACGATTATTATAACCCTCTGAAGAATCTAAATGATTTTGCTTCACCCTCATCCATCCTATTCAACCTATTTATGAATCATCACAAATATGACACATTAACCGAATAAATTCTCGATTCAATTCCAACTCTTTATGAGATGAGCTACTAAATGCACCTTGGTCTAACTTAACCATAACTTACTCATCTCAAACCGTTGTTCCCACAATCTCTCTTTTATGTGGCTATTATCCACTCACAAATTCAAATTTTTTGTTGCATGTAGCTTTTGGTTTATTATTTTTAATAATAAACCTTCGGAATCGAGTTCGAAAACGTTTTACCCACTCCCCCCGTGAAAACTTGATGTTTTACGTTTCAAGATACGTTGAACTCAAAAATCGAATAAAAAAAACACGTCCGACCACCATGATGCATTTAGCATTATTTGGTATAACAGTCCCATTTGGGGTTAGGTATAGTTGTGCCCCGAAGCTTGGCGTTACCGTCGGTCTTATCTGAGGGGTGAAAAATAGGGGATGGCATTTTCGAAAAGCCCTAGCTCGAAAACTTTTTCCATAGATTTCAAATAGATCGAAATTTTTGGCCTCGACCTCGCGGAGCATTGTAGGACCAACTGTTCGCTCCCGGGAAGGAAGGGTTGAACGGAAAAAAGAGAAGGAACACGAATGTGAATCGCAAACCTCCCCGAGTAGGCCTAATTCCCGTTCAGAGATAAGCTGATCAAAGTGCAACTTTTCTCGATTTCACCAAATCAGTTTCTTGTTTACTTTTATAAGCTTCCATAGTTACTGAATGTAACGACTGGCCCTTCAGTAGTTGATGTAATACTGTCGACTGCTACTTAGCAACAAGAGATGCTATGTTGAAGAATGATAAAATAAATTAGTTTTTGTGCGGTTTTGAACGAGAACTGATTTCTCACAGTTCTGAATTGTAATACCTACGTTTAGTATTAGACTGAAATACGAGAAAATATAATGAGTGTGAACCACGTAGTATAATTATGGTAGATACTTACTAAATACCAATTTGATCTTTGCAGATGAGTGATCTATTGAGAAAAATAATAAACCGTTGTGTAGCGTTTTTCGTACATATATCTACTTACCTGGCTTGGTCTTCATTGCGGAGTCTCCTTGGAGTTCTCGGCTTACCTAATTGTGGACAGCGTGGTCGATTGGGTGTTGGTCTAGAAAGGATGTCTGCTTTCTCTTTGCACATGTTGATCCTCACGTAGGCCGGAGCAGGACCGGCGGACCATTATATCACTTAATAGCAGTATAGTGAAAGATATCTTCTCCCCAGAGATCGCATCTCCTCTCGGAGGAAGTGGAACTGAAGGCTCAAAGGAGGGATCGGGGTTAGGGCGTGGGTCGATGAGGAGCGATTGCCTTTGATCAGGATATAGGTCATCCAACAAGGAGTGGCTGAACGCTTCGAGGCGATGCACTGTGCTGCACCCACGCTACTCGTATCCTTATTTCAAGTAAAGCCGTAAAGATTTTATCAGAAAGCCCGAGACGCGGACGAATCTTACGAATTATGCATTCAAAAGCACTCTTCTATTTATAGGACATCGGAGCCCACAATCGGCTCTATCAACTGTTCCTTCGTCACAACTGATCTAGAGTCTCTCAGAAATGTCAATTTCCTATGCGATGAAGTTCTGGATATACCTAGTAACACCTACTTCATTAATTGATTCACATTTAGAAACCGACTAAAGTAAACACGTCTACCCAGTTTTGTGGGCATTACGGATTCCATAGACGTGTATGTAATTTGGAAGATGAAAATAATTGTTTACATTGTTTGTAATGATCTTCCCGATCGTGTCTAGTTTTCAAAACTGACAAACATAACGATTGAGAATTTGTTCCAAGAGTTGGCGCACCTCCCCTACCAACAGTTAGCAATCTGCTTCAAGAGCCAAATAAATTCCTCCCGAACCGGCATACTCTTCGCCGACCATCCACAGCGAAATCCTGTCAATACCGGACATAGGTACTGTTCGGATTCTTATTCTCCGGATGGCTGTTTAGTTAAAAAAAGTTATCACCAACTTTGAAACGCAACCTTACAGCAGCGAAATCAGGGGAATCCAGGTAGGGGCTTCTAACGGCTATGACCTGATGCCTTCATCTGGGACATAATATTACGACTAAAACTTCACCCTCCCAGAGTAAGTAATTAACGAAAATGACGAGCCACAAGGAGGCTTGAAAATACCTCATGCAAACTTGTTTGAAGATTTGTTCAAGTCTTTAGCAGTGCGGAGGTTGCACAAGGCAACCTGCGTTATCCGCCCTTGACTCCGCCTGTCGTCCCTGGCTGGGGTATTTGCATGTCTTTCATTCAAATGCTCCCTAACTAAGTTTTTTTTGTTCATCTGTTGCAGGTACGACCTCGATCATGTCGGGTTTCAAATTATCGGTAATTGGCGGTCCTCCCTAAAGAAGGTAAGATTAGACTATATTCCGTTTTACATTCGTTCTGATACCTCCGTTCAGGGATTAAAAAAAGTCAATGACTCCTCTGCTCTAATATTAATACGTTTTATTAGGAGACCCGTTTCAAGCATATACATACTCTCATCTACAGACCCATAAGACAAACAAATATAACTCCTATGACTACTACTTACATGATAGGAATCAATATAAGTGTTCTACTATAAAAATCGATCATTGAGATCAAAATATTATTTTATGAGACTGTCATTAGAACAATCGAAAAATGGGACTAAATTTGAGCTACTCATTGCTCCGAATCGGCGATTCCGGTGTGTCGGAATTTCGCATTTTCGACTTCAAATTGGATTCAGCACCCTTGAAAACCCCTCAGTTCTTATATCCAGCCTAAATGTATATTAGGCTGACTGAGAAACGGGTGAGAAGACCAAGCGTGACCTCATCTGTTCTGAGGAGCGGACGGTGCCCCCCAGGAGGGCTCGGGGTGGGTGACGTCATCTGTATCGATTTTACGACACTCGTTTTCGCTCACTTCCAATTATCGGATACCCCACATATAGCACCTTTTTGGAAAGCTCTCACTGAAATCTTCCAGTTTCACGAAAAATGAAACAGCTGGAAATGCCCATTGACTGCTGTGAGGTTCATTGTTTCTTTTAGGTAGGTATCTATGTTTTTGGAAGGACTTTCTTGAGTCTGAGTTTTCAACTTCCTCTCTCAAAATCGGGTCCAGGGTCCATGGTATGCTAATTTTGCACTCAAACTCCAGGATAAGAACGAACTCCAGAATGGGTTAGTGAACTAAAATACATCGCCGACGAAGCAAAAAAGTTTCAGTCGAACTGGACTGAATAACCAAATTTTCTAAGTACCTACGGAAATAGCATTTACGGCAACTAGAATCGATTTTCATCCATTCGTTTTTCAATCCTTTCGTTTTGGTCCCATTTTTAAATTTTCGACTGCTACTAACATCGGATGCCGACGGAAGTGACACGCATGCATAAATACAAAGGTACCTACATATTGAACTACAGGTTTCCATACAGAATAGTCGTATTTGCATCGAGGAAATTCTCAAAAATGTTCCTACCTGAATGGTTGAGCTCATCGTAACCAGCTTCATTCTCTAAAGAGAAAATTAAAAAAAAAAATAATTTTGGCTACAACAGATGGCTACAATACTGCATAATCATCAATGTTCGGATACCTGATTCCTGGTCTAAAACCGTGCCCACTGAATCTCTTCATCATAAATTCAGAAATAGTACTGTCAGGTGGTTGTTCAAACGCCAAGGCCCACGCACTGAAAATGCGATACTGACCGTTCGAGAAAGGTTGGACGCATGCAAAAACGATTCAGCCTGACGAATGTGCTTGGGTCACAAGTTCACCGTTTGGTCATTCATATTGATGATTTGTTCCCAGTAAACAGGCTAAACCAATTCCTTTGATCCCCTCCTCACGCACACTCTCTATATCTGATATTGAGTTATGGCTTGAGGTTACTTCTCTGGGAAAATTACCATTTCAATAATACGATAGACTCTGCGGGGTATCAATTTATCCATGCAACATTATCGACTCAGACCAGTTCTTGATTTCCATTCTTCGAAGCACGGTTCATCATTCTTACTTTGTGTGATGTGAGGATCAAAATACATCCAGAGTATATAAGAAAGTCAACCAATAAGTGGATTTGGCATAGCTTCCCTCCCTTATTATGATTCTAGTAGATCATTGAAATGAAGGCATAAATCAATAGAGAAAAAACAGGAAATTTTTAGCAGGACTGGACCGCCTAATCGTGAAAAATCTATCTAACAACATTTTCCTACGCCTGCACCGTACAGGTATATGAATGTGACTCTTAGAAGAGAAGGATCTTTTTAGTCTCAGTCTCTGCTCGGATCATTCGGTGGTGAGAAATTGGCTTTTGTACAGATTCTGTATTGTTCATTCACAAGTAGTAAGCGCAGTGGATATTATTGATATGATCACAATGAAATTCATAGGGGACCGTCTAAAAGCTAACCCGCACTAACCCTGGAAATTTAATTGAAATCTACCGCGTGTGAGTTATAATAGGTGAAAGGATTTCAAGTTCGGGCATGCGTAGAGGCTACTGCTCATCCAATCATGATGGAATTTAAAGGGGATCATCTAGAGGTCTGACGCCGTCAGTTATGTGTTGTAATGCCCAACCTCAGTATAGATGGACCTTCCCGTACTTTCGAGAGTCAACAATGATTACCGGTTCAAAATCCTGCTTCTTTGCTCCGTTGTGCGTGGTTACCGTTTCGAAGGACTGCTGTTTGACCGACTTCCTGATGGAATTTCGATTTTCCAAGTACGCTGTATCTCGAACACGACCTGTGGGTACTGATGTTCTATTTCGTTAATCGATGGATTGTTGGTGTTCGTTTTTTGAAGCTATCGGTCGTAACATAATAAAGTATTCGCAAGGCATTCAACGTTCATAAACGCTCTTCATCACGAATCCCCTCTTGCTCCCACGACTCATGGACTTGGGTTGATGGAATGTTTTCCTGCCAGACCATCCGTCTGTCTGTCTTTTTGCACTGCCCAAAGAGAGGAAGGTTGATTGACGAGCTGGCCTGTTGTGGATCGATCCCTGAGGACTACTTTGTTCTAGTATGACGTAGTTTGGCAGCCATGTTTGGCTAGGTTGCATTGTGCAGCTTTCAAGGTCCTCTGCCCCCACCCACGTGGGTCCCTCTCCCGAACCTACCTCAACACCCGGCACGTTGACTCCGGGCAAGGTTTTCCGCTCTGTAGCTGAAGCTTTATCTGCAATCTATTCAACCTGTCTACGAGGAAGGCTGAGAAAATCCGGTCATTTGTACCCCACATTAACCGGGAATATATCTGCAGAGGCTGGCCGATGTTATAAAGTGATACTTAGCACGCAGCACTTGTACCAAATATATCATGTGAAAGTCATGCAAATACATAATAAGTCTGAAATCATCAAGAATATTTTTCCCGTCAAACAGAGTTCTTTATGAGGTCATCACATCTCATCCTTACAATTCGCCATCCAACAAAACAATATAATACAAACAGAACAATTTATGTATTGTTGACCTTTTGGAGGTAATACAAACAGAACAATTTATGTTTTGTTGACCTTTTGGAGGTGAATTTCAGAGTGTGGGTAAACGGAGGTCCGCTGGAAAACGCGAGTCAGTGGCCGAAATAATATGATTCTACATCAAATTTGAAGAGAGCATGAAGAAATGTAACAATACACTTTTCTGTGGATACTGTAGATTGGGATGATACTCTTTGAATTAGAATAACCCTGGACTCCTTATTGACCTGGACAAACATGGCTAAAAGTCCTTGTCGTTCTTTTGATAGTAGATACTTGAATTCACTCAATAACATCGAGATTACCTCCTTACCCTTATTTTGTTTCCACATTAAATTCTATCTCCGAGCTTCGCTAATATATCTAATCCACCCCCTTTTAGACCACCATGGCCGTTTTTATGCAATAAATATAGAGGTTGGACTCGAGTTAATGGTTCAATCTTTTAATATCCGGTTTTAGGAGTGTTAGACAAAACTCCAAGTGGTACATCCCCTCAATTTTTTTCAAGGAACTAAATTATGACATTTTCAAGTGCCTGGCGCGTTTGGCGAACTAACGTTGTTTTTTTAGAACCCCCCTCTCGGATTCTTACATGAACCCTAGATTCGGATTCTTACATGAAACAGCATGAGAAAATAACCAATCAATTGAAATTTTGAATAGTCAAAAACGTCAAGACATTTCGAGGTTTGAATCTATAAATTAACATCAACATTGTCCATCTTAAAAAACATTAAAACCATGATTGTAGATATTTGGTACCACCCAAAAACTCGATTTCTTGCGCTTAGTGCACATGTGGAATATAATATTATGAACTACAATACCAAGTGCGGGTTCCTTTAAAAAAAAACAAGGTCAGAGCGGCAAACACGCCGCAATTGCATTGTAATATGGTATAATATAGGAAAATATAATTAAAGAAAAAATAAAATGCATAAGACTGAGTTCATAAATTTTTATAAAATAATTGTACTTATGCGGAAGTTAAGAACGTTTAAGACGGCGAAAGGTGGTAATGAGCTCGCGCCACATTGACATAATCTACACACTTACAAACTCTAGTTTCTTGGTAACGACTTTTATTTGACAAATACCATGGCTGGTGAGAATGTTTGAGATTTAATCTTTGTATCTATGTACGTAGGTACCTACGTATTATGCCATTTATGGCTCCTTAATAACTCCTCATGGACCCCCCTTTTCAATTCTATCCGCATCATGCAAACACTTAAGAGCTACCTATCAATTCGTTTGTTTTAATAAAGGTTGTTCTCTCTCATTTTAGCTTTAAATAAATACAGGTGTGATCGGTAAGTGGTACAGGTAAGCATTAAAAAAACCCAAACATTCTGAGAATCATCCTAATTGAATTGAATTGAGATGAATTGGTAGTGATAGAACAAAATGTTCCAGTACATACTGTGTTGCATTCCGAATGGTGTTCCGGGAACAGATATTCATATACGTGCATTTATCGCTTAAGGTTCCTGAATTAGGTATACTGTTTACCAGACGTGTTGTAGTCTCAGGATGTTCAGCTTCCGCTAAGAGTGTTTCATCGGGACAGTTTTTCCAGACTTCATCAAATGACCATTTCCCCGATATTTTTATATTTATTGCGTAACACAGGCTTCGATCCCCCTCTTCAATTTCACTGTCCTCAGGCAGACAACTCGTGGGCGAATCAAATTACCGGTTGCGTAAAAATTACACAACATTTCTCATGATAACTGCCAACCACACTCGTTCGCCAATTAAGTACGCCACAGTGATTTCCCTCGGTTTCCAACGAATTTCCCATCAGTTGTGAGTGTTATTTTACCAAATAAGGATGTGCGACGGCCGAGTTCAAGACGTTTCCTCACTGGCTCAAACCAGCTTGATCCATTTTACTAGGTGGGTACCCTACATATGAATATATCTTTTAACGTTCCACAAAACCCAAAAATGCAGGTTTTCCTGGCTACTGACATGAGAATATTATCGTTTCCACATTAGATAGATAGGTATGTTTTTCGAAAGTTATAATACAACACCTCCGCCTTTAAACCTCCACGCAATCTTCAATCCTAAAATCCACTAAATTTAACCCTCATATAATTATAGGTTTACTGGTACTTAACCCTAACAATATCAAGAACCATCAGGATCAAATGGGGAATTATCATCAATCAAGGGCAAAGATAGTGTATCTGTAATTTTAGTCAATTTATTGAAATATTTATTATTGTCCTTTGGCGGGAAAGTGACGTCGAAGAGGGTGTCATCTGTCATTGGTCAAACCCGTTCAAGATTCCAACCTAACCAAACGAAACACAAAGCCCATGACTGTTTCAGCTCTGATTCGTGAGAATACTTAGTTGATAAATTGATTGAAATTATTAATTATTAATTAATATTAATTCATTTTCAATTAATTATTCCTATTCGCACTGCTCTCAATGCGATCCCATCGCATTCCTTTTCGGTTGTTGTTTCAGTGTGACGTAGGAAAGGGTTTCTCAAGGGCCTATGGAATTCCGCCTATTATTCAAACAGCTGAGATTTCATTCCAAGTTTTCTCCACACCTGAACAAAAAACTATTTTTTTCTTTGTATTGACAGCGTTATTTTATTCCAAATAACAATAATAATGCTGAAAACATTTGATTTTCTCATACACGATAATTCCCCATTCAATTCAACTTCCTCCAATACAATTTAGGATTTGATGGTAACTTTAAGTTCCATTCGGATTTCCCTAACCTCGATCCACACGATAATTATTCATCTCTAAGCGTTATTTATAAGGTGTGTTATTTATTTCTTGTGTTTGTTACCTATCATAATATAAGTTAAAAGCTACTATTCTGCCAATCTGTTATCTTCCGAAAATAATAAACATTATTGTTTTTGCCAAAATTTGCCAAAATATGGCTAATATGGTCAGAATATGCACTATTTTGCCAAAAAATGAGCTATTTCTATAGTAAAAATTATTTGGGAGTGTTACCATTCGATTCAGCTTAAAAAAATACGTTTGAGACAACCTCCCATCCCGCGACTGTCAATTTTAATGAAAAACCGTGATTTACTGATAAATGGGACTTTTTTATTCAAACGCGATTTTTCTCCTTACGTCCAACTTTGAAATGTTTTTCACTGATACCGTGGGAGTTTTTTCAGTCACTGGACAGTGATCAGAAGGCGACGATCGAGACCCACAGCCGTTCAAAGAAACTGGTGCTTTCAACAAATCAGGCAACTTCAACGTGTAGACTTATTTTTGACCTTTCAGTACTATTTAAGGAATTACTCATTTAAAGAAGGTTTGATATTAGGGAGATAGGACATTTTATGCTCTTTCCAACGGTATAGTAAATTTTAATTTTCCATTGTATCCAAAAAGAGTTTCAACAGTTTTGATGAGACAAGGTCGGAAACACGAGAAAAAAATCTTAACATGAAACAAATTCCGGTTTTTAAGGGGTTTCCGAAAAAAATGTTATTGGACAAAAGTTGTTGCATACTAGTTGTAGAATCGATCCCTTGAAGGAATGACACCTGTTAGGTAGACACCCTATATACATTTAAAAAAAGCTTCAATGTTACCGACGAACAATATAAGTTTTGAATATTGCAGAAGGAATAAAATAATATTAAATTTTAAAAGAAAGGACTGACGCGGTTTCACGCAGCGCGATCGGTTATCACGGGGTTTGGTTTATGCAATGACCTTCGTAACTCAAAAGCCGTGCGGGTCTGCATTTTCTGACCCCTTACAAGGACGGCTCCTGCAGGGCCTACCACTGCGCTCTCAACGTTTACAACTCAACACCTTTGTTTCGTCTATTTATTCATTTAACATGCAGAACCAAATTATGCTTTCAACATACTGCATTCTGTAGGAACGATGAACCATCACACAAGTAAAATCGTGAACTGATCACTCAACGTCAATAACAGACGACTGAATTCCCCGACCTCTCAACGACAACAGCATCGTGTATCAAGTCAAGAAAGTGACGGACACATTGACGAGCTTCATTTTCGAGTTAAAGACGTTGAAATTGTAAGAAACCTATTCCTAGGAATCTATTACAACGCGCTCACATAGTCTGGTGAAATTTGTGGTGTGGAGGTTGCAGTGCAAGACTTTGGTGACACGCTGACAGATAGACATGGTTCCACCAAATTTGGAAGATCTGATACGTCTCATGCTATTCAAAATATTGATTCTGGAGGACAAAATTTGTCACCTCCAAAAATTGATAACTCGAAGCTTCCGCTATCTTCCGTAGATTCGGAAGCTGGCAATTTACTCGGGACATCTACCTAACGACTTAGACCAAACTTCCATGGAAATTGAACAGAGAAATTGAACGAGATTGTTAGTTACATGATATGGATGTAACAAGGTAATGCGGACCGGCAGACACCGAACCGTATTCGTTCAGGAAGCTCTGAAACGTAAAATACGAGTGGACATTTCAATTTTGCATCACAAAAAATGTTTCGATTCTCGAGGTGAAAACAAAGCTTCCGCTACTTTTTGTTGACTCAAAAGCAAAATGAAAAACTTTGAAAACTGCCAAAAATCATGGCTATTGTGTTAATGAGCTGGCGTTGGTCTCATTCGACGTAGAAGTCTCAGTCTTCAACGTTTAGTCTACGCAAAAACAATTTTGGCTGGTTCCAAGGGTAAAAAACGTGGATTTTCTATGTTTTTAAGATATTACAGCTAATTAGCTATTCTAGGTATCCAAACATAAATATGTCCTATAAGACTGGAGGGGCGATATTATGTTTATCTGGGAAAACCCACTGTACGGTCTCCCAAAATGTTGAACAAGAAATCAAGCGGCCATGTTGTTACAATATTACTGTAAAACAGAGGAAAATACGTATAAGGGTGTTAAGTGTACCTCATTAAAATAATATGAAAAAATCCATAATATTCCATTTTCTCCAAGCAAAAAAAAAAAAAAAAAACTCAACAATGTGTGTTGTTGGTTGGTGGGGTTTAAGGGTGAAGAAAGTATTTGGTTTCTTCATTAGGTCGATTATTCTTCAGGTCACTTTCTTTGGTTTCAGCATGGCCTAGGCCACTCACTTTGATATTTTTTCGTCATTTTTTGGGGCAAAATTACCAAAATTGACGTACCATACTTACAAGATACCTACCTACAAAATATGTTTGTGAAGTAAGATAACAAATATACGAAGTAGGTACCTACATGAATAAGAAGACCTCCAAACCCTTAAGAATGGTCGTTTATCTATCTGAACATAACCAGTTGACAGCAAGCTCTCCTTATCATTTACATAGCCTAGTGTTTAAAATGACCCTCCTAAATGAACTCACCACTTGCCCAGATGGGTCTCTGATGATGTTAATAAATGCGAAACTAGTCAAAACACTAACCTAAAAAAGAAGCCACGTATTTTCGTAACCCTCAACCTCCGGCTAAAACATACTAATTCTTTTCCATTGATTTATCGAAAATCTCAGTTTTTAAAGTTTTCCACCACCCTTTACATACGCCTTGCCATGCATAACATGCATAGACCATGCTGTCGATGAAGATGGATTTCTATCCAGGTGGGAATTCATTCGTATATCCCCGTGAAGAGAAGAGGTCACGAATGTTCATGATGAGTCTTGGTTCTAAGGCCTCGTATGATATATCCTTCCAACCTGTTGCGGCAGTTATGGTTTCTCTCTACTTTCTTCCTGCCTTCCTGGCATCCGCCCTGAATCTTCCCCTTAGTCATCCTTTAGGAAATAAGGACATCTTCGCGCACGCTTCGTTCTCCGTCAGGGCACTTTCCATTTAAATTATTCATAAACTCATCCTTTTCCGAAGGGGGCCGATGGATTCTGCTCCAGGCCTGTATAGGCGCCAATGATAGGGGCGGACGACCTGATCTCCATAGGCCAAAAGAGGGAAGAGTGGGACCTGTAGGCCAACAGGATCTGGCTTCTTTCAGGAAGGGGAACACTAACCTTTTAGAGCCTGGGTGAAGGCAAGGCTTACCTATTTATTCGCCTTCTCTCAAGATTAATGGAAAACCTCTGTCCAATATTCCGTTAGGTTCAGTTGCATTTAGAAACGACTTTTAGAGCTTTTCAGGAGCCGTAATTACCTTTTGCACCTCGTTCGTGGAGTAGCGGCATCTTCTGGTGACTTAGCACGACCGTTAGGTGAGCAGTGTTTGTATTTGTACATTAGGCCTTCGAGATTCTTAATTCCTTACGCGCCTATGTGAGAAACTTGGCAAACCACTTCAACCTATATCTTTGGCCTTCTTCTTGCCCGCAGGAGTCTATAAGACGCAATAGATTGAATGTGAGGTTTGTTGGACTATCCACCCAAACTACAATGATTACCCATTTTTCATATCCCAGTTCATCAAAGCATTCATTAGAGCTGAAAAATTTTGCTCGACCATCGAAGGTCTCTTTCGTTTAGGGCCGAAGGGTTTCTTGAAACTAGGTTGCTCAGGTCGAAAGACCATGAGAAATATTATTTTTACTTCTTATCGTACAATTCGGTGGCACCTCACACTTCCTTGGCCTGACCTTGATACTATTACAGAATGAAAAGAGCTCCCAACTGTTTTGCATTAAAAGTGTCGCGAATATCAGGCGAAACTCAAAAGGGGTTTAGAGTATCTCACGAAATCTCCAGCGTGATTCATGATGGCGACCTCAATCATTGGTAGCTTTACGCAGATAACATTACAGCCGTGTCGGTTTAACGTTTCTTTCTAATTAATTTTGAACGTAAAACTTTCTGAATTCTTCATATACCGCTGCAGAAAGCATAATATATCTCATATGAAGCAACCATGAACTTTGTTGTTGTGTTTCAGTGCCATATAAGGTTACATTTAAGTGAATGCCGTTAACTACGTATTATTCCATCAATATTGTTCGTATTTTTACTTACCCACATCCTTAATTGTTTCTAAAGAAGGATTCTTTATAAGGCAGTTTCACTCGCAAATTTTTTTGTTTAAATAAAATGTACAGTTAGTGTAGTGATAGTGTTACTCGTAATGCACTTTTGGAAGAATGCTTCAACTCGGAAATAGAAGAAAGTAGGGTAAAAGAGAGGGCTTTTTCAAATGCAGAAGGCAATTAACTATCCAAATTTTAAATTTCTGAAACTTTGAAATATATTTGAAATTTGGGGTGTGAAATTTACATAGTTGAGGGCTCTTCAGAATCGATTATCAAGATCAACGGAGAGATGTTCGTTGTTGCTAAAGTGATTTAGGCCTTGACTGGGAGGGTTGTCCCTTTTTTCAACTTGTTTGTGCTAAGTAGTAACAAGATTATAGTAGGTAAGAGTTCCTATAAACTCTTAAAAGCCGATCTATACATTTTAGTGGCAGAGCCCATTTCCCCAAAAGTAGGTAATAGCTGGGAAATAGGTATAAGTACTATAAGAATCCATGATTGGTTTGAAGCTTGGAGACCTTATTCGAGGGATTTCCATACTTTGTTCGAGGGATTCAGGCCATTTTGATCAATTGCTAATAGAATTTGTTGGGGAAACTCTATTTTGAAAGGCCATCAACAACTGTCGCTGTTTATCTTCTTATTTGGAACCCGGAGTTTGAATTTTCGTTAGGGCTCATGTTGGATGTCCTAGATTCATATCGAGAATTGTTGATCGCCATGGCGAAAATGAGGATGGGGTTATCTTTATTTCAACTTATTAGTCCCAAGTAGGGGTTTATCTTTCAGCATGGAACATCTTTAGCAATGACCTAACTGCCAAAATGCGACCCGAAAGAAGCGCTTTTTAGCGTGGAACACGCTTTTACCGGAACCTATCAGGCAAAAAAACGATCCCAGAAACCGGCCAGAACAACCGGCACAATTTCATATTGATTTTCTATTACTACCAAACCGTTGCTACGGAAATTTATCTTCGCCATTTTTCATCGTACAAAAATCGTTCACCACTCATTGGAAAGCTCTGACAAAACTTCTACACATCTCAAGCTGCTAATTTCCGCCTCCATACACTCCTGAGAAGGACTAATATGTTGTAAAAAAAAAAAAAAAGACACTGGCTTTGGTTCAGATTTAGTTACTTATTATAAGCAAATGAAGTATGCCAGCGGCAAGAGCATGAAAATGTTGGGGAGGGGAAATGTGTGGGGCCACGGGGCTCAAAGTTCAGCCCAAAGTTCACATTTCAAGAATTTTACAAAATTTGACTTTTCTTTCACGCGTCGTTTTGCTTCTAAACCAAGACTGTTGAACTGGGAACTCAACAGGGAAAACTTTCTCAGGATCGCAAAATGCGAATGGAAATTTTGATTTTTGAGCACAAACATTTTGACCTTTTATGTCTTTGCTTTGGCACATAAACTAAAA
>JAEMON010000002.1:12926788-12953092 GCA_030264115.1 Lygus lineolaris | reverse complement strand
TGCAATAGCTTCATTTTCTTTGAAAATTCGCTAAAAAAGAAACCTAGTCCATTAATTTATGTTAAATGTTCAGTAAATTATTCTCTATGTCCACGTTAGATAAGTGAGGAAGAAAATACTGCTCATCTCACTTCGTGGACGCTTTTCTTAACCCATTTTTGGAACTTGAGGGTATAAAAAAAGTTTATGGTTTTCAAAAAAACTTGAGGGTTTTTCCTTCAAATATAATATAAGTAGTGTCATGTTAGCTACATTATCTACCATTTTGTCGAACAGCAGAACAACTGCTCATAACGTAATGGAAGCAACCTATATAGAGGGTGTAGCACGCAGTTGTGCCACGTCATTCCCCCGGGATTTCAGCTTCACCAACTGCGCAGTGAACCTGGGACGTAATGCGAAAGAGGGGAGGTAAATGGACGGAAGGATAATGACGAGTCAAGGGAACGAGGACCTCAAAGGGGGAGAAGATAAACCAATTGTGCGCGTCCTTTACTCGGTCCTACCCCACGGCGTCTGAAAGTGCGAAATGCACTTTGAGACTCGCTTGTGCGTTAAGGCTGAAACTTCAATCCAGACTCGCTTTTCAAGCACTTTATCGTCCAAAAGAGTGTACTTCAAGCGAACCGTTGACTTCATGAAAATGTTAACAAAGTAGTAGGATGCAGAGTGCGTACCAAAAAAGGTTTCTATACCGTATACCTACCTGCGAAACCTCGTATGTTCCAAAATCAAAATTTTACAGCAGCCTGTTTTATAGAACCTCGTAACTTCAGGCTGTTGACCAGACGTCCAGGAAACATGACCAGAAGACTTGCGAGGTCTTACAACCCTACTGGAAGGTTACAGGTTATAACAATCGATCACAGAGAAGATATTTCTCATCGAATCGAAACCAAACTTCGCGCAGAGGATTGATATCCTTACTTTTATGAGAAAACGTCAAAACCGTATTTTTGGGGAAATCGAACTTACGAGGTTTTGCAGGTATACGGTCATGTTAGTGTGTAGTTCTTAGTGCCTATTGCTAATAGAGTGTGCGCATGGTGATTTTATTAGCTTTCCAAAAAGGTGCAATATGAGGGGTGTCCTGTGAGCGGAAAAGGATCTTGAAACGGACGGAGCCCAAAATTTCCTCAAAAATGCCTAAATCTCAGCTACCGAGGAGGTTTATAAGAACTCTTACCGTAACATTATTACTACTTAGGACCAATAAGTTTAAAAAACGGATAACTTACCACCTCCCCTAATCATTTTATCGGGATGAGGTGCCTTTATGCCACTTAAATTTTTTTAAAGGATGTGAAAAATTCAAAATTTCAAAATTGAAATCCTACATAGCTGATCCCCCTGGCGAATCGAAAAACAAGAAGAATGCCGGAAAACGCATCGAAATCGATCAAAAATTAGGGCCCCCCCCCCAAATTATTCTGACGTCACGCGCCTCTTTCCAGATATTTTCTGGTTCAACCAGGAGGAGTTTTGAGCTGAAATTTTGGTGCAAGGGTTTTGAGAGCGTTGAACCCGAATTTAAGGTCAAAAATACGAATTTCCCACCCTTGCGCACACCCGTGTGTCCCACTTTGGGAGCCACACAACATCAGCAATCGATTCCCATGTACTTTGCAACAAAAAGTTTTTTTTTTTAGAATTCATTGTTTCCTCCCTTTATTTTTGGGAGTATTTTCAATTTTACGATTTTTTCAATTAATTTTTAATTAATTAATTTTTTCAATTAATTTGGGAGTATTTTCAATTTTACGATTTTTTAAATTGATTTCAATCTTTCCACCTTAATGTGGCCATAAGTCCCTTAAATCATGGAGTAAAATTAAAAATAAGGACACCTTTGGGACAAGTGTTGGATTTTCTATCTCCGTAATGCACGTTAATAATATATTTTGCTAATGTTTGTGTGTTCTTTGATTTTCCCAAATAGATTGTTCTCCTATTTACCTCATATGAATAAATTATTCACGAGCCCTGCCAAATATTGGTCGGATGTGCTCGTATGGCCGTAAATGTACTATTTTCCTAGGAAAATCAATTTTCTATCAGTCAAAATGAAACAGGAGAGTCGCCATTCGATTCAGGGTGGAAGATGGTACCTCACTTCTAAAGTTTGCTCATGAAAAACCAATTTTTGCGTTTAATCGTGATTTTTTCCCTTAGTTTTGTGGATAGCTGAGATTCTGAAGAAGTTTTTTGTGCTAATCGTATGGTTAATCGCCTGTTTTTGTGGGCGTAGAGCTATCCCCCCCCCCCCCCCCCCCCCCCCCCCGAGTCCACTGTAAAATGTTCAAACTGCATTTAGATTAGAGGATTGGTTTTTTCCAATTGTGTCCCTATTTTTAATTTCACATCGTAATTTGAGGGAGTTCGGGCCATTTTTGACCGACTTTTTTCCCCAGGCCACATTTCTTCATTTGTGAAAGTACCCCAAAAACAAACAAAAAACTTAGGATACCCTAACTACAAATTACTGGTTGAATTCGACTTGTTTAAATCTTAGGAGATGTATTATTTTGTTTCATTTACAATTTCCAAATTTGTTTTTTGATTTCTACTATTCTCCTTGTATTCTGAGGGAAGCGTAAAAGTTCGTTAAAGAGTGCGATTTGAAACAGCTGTATCTCAATGGTGGATACAAAATCATCAAAATAATATTGACAATTTCTTTGAATTTCAGCATTTTGATTAAATTATAATAAATGCACATATACATAAAACCAGGTTTAGCTGGTGGTTCAGCTCGTCTATTCAAAATTCAAACTCCTAATGATGGAGCTCAGTTTCAAAAAACGTGTTATTCGTGGGGTATCGAGTGGGTCTTGGAATTCGCTACTTAGGCGCATGGGCCGCTAAAAAGTGTTTCCGACCGCTGCGCATTGCGTATTCATTACTTTTCTCAGATCCGTAGCCTAAACGTCCTAAGTGCAGCTGCATGTAATCAGTATTTAGTCTGGGCATCGGCTTCTCAAGAGCCGTTGCATCTACGGTAATGCATTTATTGTGAATATTATGATACATAGTATAGTACGAAAGGTACCGACTACCCAGTGAACCAAGGTGATGCAGAGGGCATAAGGGGCCGCGATTATGCAACACTTACCAGCTTTCCATGTGAAAGCCTACCTTGGCAGTCGTCTCGGATTTGCTATTATAGAATATGGCTTACATATAAATAGTAAATGTTGCCGCCATTCATACCTACGTGTCATCTACAATACGATTCGTTGAGTAGTACGGTTTTGTCACAACGCTATGACGAGAAAATAGTGGTATAGGTGTATAGAATAGAATATCTGTACCTACTTGCTATGGAATATTATTTTCTCACATTTCATATTATATTATGAATATTATTTTCGACACTATGTTTGGATTCGACATGAAAAGTGGCTTATCCTTTCAATCTTGAATAAGATCTTAATGACAGAATTTTCGAACCCTCCTACAGCAAATAGAGACTATGACGAATGTTTTTCGTTTATGGTACATCGTCATTAACTCCCACGCTCTATTTCTCAAGATCTCGAAATTATCTTTTCACTATCACTTTTAAAATAACGAGAGGACATTCTCGGACGTGTTTGACAAGAATGCTTAGGTTTGTTGACCCTAGCGTGGGGCCATGTAGGAGACAACGTTACGCAACCCTTTAGAAGGAACCTTGCGAAATATAACCTCTCTCGGGGGGAACTTGGTGCGCAGTAGGAAATACGTCCAAGCATCATTTTTTTCCATCTTTAGGAAAGGAGAGTTTCCGTAGCCTTGGGATCGCATGTACATTTTTATTCTTTATTTGATAGTAGACGATGAGGTGGGATTGTAACTACCTTTGCGAGAGACACGCGTAGTTATTCAGACGTAAAAATCTGATTCAGGAGTATGGCATTTTCAGAAATTGTTTGGTTGTTCCTTGAAATGGACGATTTATTTTGTATTTCTTAAATTATTTTTCAATAGACATGAAAACTTCAATTTATTACTAACTAATAATTATGATAATTTCCTTCTTGATCTCTACGTAAGAAGTGGAAGGAATTTTTTCAAATACATTCTAAGCTGTCTCACATTGCACTGAACTACATAGCGTTGCCTTCCATCAATATAATTTTTATCTTATACGCTCACCTACTACTATTATTATGATGTGACTTCAAGCGTTGCAACAAGTCACGGTTATTCAATGCAGGTAATGAACACTTACTGCTACTTTTCATTTGATGGGTTGTTCGACACGTTCCAGTGACACCACTGGACCTTTTTTTCATTTATAATGAAGAGCAGGTTTCTTGGTTCGTTGAGTACTCAATTCAGAGAAACTAAGACGGTGTACAGAGACTTGTACAGCGGAATAGACTCACGAATTACCCGTGTGTTGCTTACAAAAGATTACCAGTGAACACACCAGAGTTGGGCAAACGTATTTTGAAACTAAATTATTTGTTTTTGTTAATTAATAAGGCTGTAAACATTTAACACCCAAGTTATAAGTATACTGTAAACCGCCTGGAATCGATTACATGTCTAATTGGAGTGAATAACTAATTAGAAACTACTTAGTAAAACTGAAAATTTCGTTTCAAGGAAACTAAATTAGTTTCTAGTTAGATATTTACTTCAATTACACATGTCATCATTTCTCGTTGGCTCTGTTTAATTTTAGAGACTCAGGTCGTTTCAACCATGTGGTTTAACGTGGGTGTTAAGTACCTGTATTTTCAGAATGGCGTTTGCCCAACATTGCAGCGATGTAATATGCCGGCGTAATTTTGCTAAAACAATCTTTAAAACATATAGGTATTTGAGGTACCTACCTATTATAATATAAATTTTGAATTATATGAAATTTCGACACAGAGCAAAATTTCCTATAAGAATTTTTGAAGAAGTTTGGACTTGGATGGAAAAAAAATCTCACTTAAGACTTATAAATATGGGAACAACGGCAATATGTGCTCGTTGGAAATGAGGATGGATTTGCCTGAGCGATTTCTGGAGATTTTTTACGCTGAGGGGAAATTAGGTCGGACGACAAGTTCCGAGACAGAGGAGGGTCGTTGGCCGCGTGATAGCGTGAAGAAAAGCACGTCAGCTTCCCTCTATTGTACGAGCGTTTTTGTCGCCACGCACCGCGCGCGCGTGAACGTTCAGAGTGTTGGTGATGGTGTGTGTGGGGGGGAGGTCCACAAAAAAATTAATCCATGAAGGAGATTTAATAAAAAATACTGTAGAAGAGCCTCGAAAAAATACTTCAAAGTGTATCGTTGCATCGTTGGGTTGTTGGAGACGCCAGAGCTTGTGTCCGGTAAAGAGGTTAGGAGTGCGGTGAAAGTTTGAGGTCGTTGAACCTTCGGGGCCCTGTCGCTGTGGAACGGATGGGGGCGGGGTGAAGGGGGTAGATGGGCGGGGTCTCGACGGGTGGGGGCTCTGCCCCCTCTGCGACCCCGGCACCCCCCTTCGCCACCGCTCTGCCCCACATTCGCCGGCTCCAAACAAGCCCTCTCTTCGACCAACAACCCCCCCCCCCCCCCCCCCCGCCCCCTCGTCCCCAGATGTTCGCTGTTGTTTTCCTCCAAAACCAAAACAATATGATCTCCTCATTGGTACCTGCCGAAAGACATCTTCTGTGTTCCACGATGTTTCCATATTCCATGACAATGGCTCACTTTCTCCGAGAACCAACCACGTGTCTGGAGCCTTAGTATTGGTTTTACCAATGTGTACGATTCTCGTGGGAAAATACCGTGTATTTCACCATGAAATTGGATCCAAATATTTACATAACTGGAAAACATAATACAACTATAACCAATGTTCGCCATATTACCTACGACTTAGGGCTGGCTTCACCAGAAATTTCAATCAATGTTTAGTCATTAAAAAAATATATGTAGTATCAAGTGAATAGGCATAAATATAATATTTGTAGCTTTATCGTTTCAACTTCACTGAAGGAAGAGAGAAACAGTTTTACCATCAAAGAAAAAGTTCTAGTCGTTCATGCAGCTTGAGGTTGAGATACCTACTTGGGAACAATGTCACCCGAAATTCGTTTTTCAAACTTTGGTTCGCGTTTTTGTGACCCCGGTTCCATTCTGGTTTCCAGGATTTCAATAAATCATACGCGAAAACACAAATGGATAGAGGATAAACACACTTCCGACAGCAACTACTGCTACTGAGTGCTGACAACTACGTTATCAGTTGTAATCACGCCTGAAGCCTCCATTTTGGCGGGCAAATGCCTCCATGATACCGTTAAATCAACGTTTTAAAATTAAATCGACGATTTATTAAAACAATGTTTTATGAAATCTTTAATCGTTGATAACACTCGCGAAACCTATTTTCCTAAATCAATGGTTAAGATTTTTTGCTGAAGAAGAAAAATCCCCCCCCTCCCCCCCTCCCCCTCTCTTTGTATCTATTATATCTACTTCCCAATTCCATGTTCAGACAATAAGGAGAATTCTATATTACCTACTTAATATTTTACTTATATGTGGTAAAATCAATCTTACTTCAATCACTCACATGAAGTTCTAAATTATGATCTGAACTACTGATATGGGGCTGGAATATGGTGCAGCTCTAACTGTATTGTTTGGATACAGGGGAATTAAAGGCCTGGAGGAACAGAGGGAGATCAAAAGGCTAAATTCCGATTTTTTTTTAAATGAATGTGCCCTACATTTTAGTTTATATTGGTGATGTGTTTGAACAGAATGTTTTAAGCTGTAGATCATCGCTAGCAATAACGTTATCTGCAAGTCATAGACGGTAGGTATTTACTACTGCTGTATGCATGAATGCACTATTCCAGGTTGTACATTTTTGGAAGGACGAGATCTTTGAAAATGGCCGCTCAATTTTATATACCGAAAAAATGTTGTACCCAATTGAAATTTGGAATATGAGGTAATATTACCTACTGTGAACGCCACTATGTTCGTTTTCAAATACCTCGAGCACGCTAAAATTCAAACTCATACGAAAGCAGGTTAATTTCATCAGGCAGATCTGCACAAATCTTACGTGAGTGAGTCCTATGAATTATTTCTCATCTACCCACTGCTTGTGAATAATTCAGGATTATTAGAACAGTTCATTGCATGAAAATATAATTAGCGTAATTGACTGAAATGTGAAGTAGGTACTTGAATATTAATAAGTACGTCTGTTTTATTTTGTACATGAACTTTATTATTTGCCTAGCGTTGCAGCCTCGTTGGTCATTGATCAGGGGCTATTCTACCTCACCTTCACAACAGACGTGTCTTGCGTGATTTGCCTACCTACCCTACTAGCGCCTTGACTCCAAAGGTTTCCATGTTTTCCAGAATTGAAGTTTATATTTTCCTAATGTTTAAAATGATGTTCCGGCTTAGAAAATGATTACTAAGATTAATCGAACATATAAAAAACACTCCTTCATCAACTTTTAAAATCCATTCACCACAATGTTTTTATAAAATGTTCAGAATTAGAAATCCCTATTAGTTTCTGACATCAACATGGCAGTGTGGAAACAAAAATTACATTAATTTTAATGGGGAACTAACGTGGGTTGGAATAGTTTGCTTTTGACCTCAGGATCAGATTCAGCACCCTCGAAAACCCCTGAATTGTCAGCTCCGAAATCTGATTAGTTTGGTAGGAACGGGCTAACGAAAAAACGCGTCACTTCATCAGTCTCCCTCTCAGTTCACCACGTGTCGGAGATAAGGGCAGAGACATGACGACTGATGACGTCACACGCTTTTTATTTCCCCTTTTTCGTCCATTTCCGACCTGCTTTGCTGCACCTTTTTTAAAAGCTCTTTGGTAGACCTACAATTTGATAAAATAAAAAAAATGCTCGTTTGTTACACATTCTGGTAACTGAAATAGCCGAGAGCGTGTTCCTTTCTCGAAAACAACCAGCAATTATTAACGCCGTGTTGCATCGCGTGCCTTCATTCTCCTAATAGCCAATCTAAATTATGAAATCATTACGGTCTAATGTCTTCGGGGTATGATGGTGGATGAACGAGAATGATTAACCCGTTGGTTGCATGGACGCTTGCTTCCTGGTTGACTAAATTATAATACAAGTCCATTCATGAAGCATGAGTTGATGAGCGAATTTTCAAAGAATCTTTTTAACCGATTTTGTGGTCGATTCTTATAGGAAATTTCACGCTGATTCCGAATATACCATTGTTCCTAGGTTTAAGATGCTAATTTACACCAAAAACCTCAAAAAACACGTTTTTGACCCTTATTTTTCAAAATTTGACCCCTCGGAGTACTCAGAAAATTCTGGCCAACGAACTCGTCATCCTTTCTTTTGTTATCATTGACATTTTGAAAATTGTTTGGATTTTTTATAAAGATTCCAGTGTCAGATGTTGTCTGGAGTGACACATGCATATATAGGTACTTATATTATACCAAAATTTTGAAGCCAACCCAATTGATAGCCGAACTTCTTTCGAAAATTCGCTAATACATGAAACATATTTCAAACAACCGTTGTTTGTTATTTAGTTTTTGGTTTATTATTTTCAATAATGAACCTTTGGAATCGAGCACGAAAAAATTTTTTTTAACCCCCCCTCAAAATTTGAGGTTTTACGTTTCAAGATACGTAGAATCCAAAAATCGAATTAAAAAAAATCCGTCCGTCCGCCGTACGCCGCACGCGGCACTTTCCTTAGTTACTGTTGAGGACTGAATATATTTAAACAATATTTAAATATTGGGAGTAAAGGGGTAGTGATAGATCGCATTCACAAGATGAACTGACTGTTTATTACCTGCCGGTTGAAACCTACCCGGAGGTACAACTTGGAAGGAGTTTGATCCACAACAGTTACCATGGACCAAAATTAATGAAATTTGGTATACCGGCCCCATTCGGGGTCTAGTTGTGCCGCGAAGCTTTTCGTTACCGTCAGCCTTCTCTAAGGGGTAGAAAATAGGGGATGAAATTTTCAAAACGCCCTAGCTCGAAAATTTCAAATAGGAAGGTATATTTTACAATCAAAGCACATACAAAGATCAGCTGATCGAATGTTTTGTTCACTGTTAGAAGCTTCCTTGGTTACTGAATTTAGTTATGAATGAATGACACAACTCTCGGAGAGTAATAATAAATTACAAGTAGGTACTACCTACTCATTGTTCCCAAGGAACGATTGTGACGAACCTCGCGATATATATAAGAGGTAGGTAGATAGGTAGGTATTTTATAGCAATAGGATCTTTTGGCGATCTATACAGAAAATAATAAACCGTTGTGTAATAATTTGCAGCGTTTTTTACTTATAATTAGGTATGTAGGTTCATTGTATTAACCCTAGAAACCTCATACTTCAAAATAGTCTATTATCGAGTCTCATTTGCTGTAAGTATTTCAAAGAATTCAAAAGACTGTTTTTTGAAAAAAAAAAAAAAAAAGAAGAAGAAGAATTTTCGGTTCCAATATTGAAGTACGAGTAGATTCAGATTCGTAGATTCATAACAATCAATCAATTAACAGACGTGATCGGTTGTCTCGTCGGTTTTCCGCCAAATCGGAATTTGATCCGATTATTTCGCTTAAAGCTCAATTGACTCGCTCACTTGAGTTGGAGTGAATATTTCTTGGCCGGAAATCCATCCCTAGCGGTCACCCACCCATGAGTATCTATTGCCACGGCAACCCTAATGTATATTTATTTAATTTATTCGACGAATTCTTGGGGTCAATTGAGTCTACTGTCATCATTTCAAACCAATAAATGGTGGTCTGTTGCGTGGAAGACAAACAAATAAAAAAATGAACATATTCAGCGCGAGCTCAAGAAGGACAGATATGATTGCCAAACAGTTTATATGCTGGTAGTTTGTTATTGAAATAAAGGCTCGAAAACTACTTCAACAGTTAAAAAAAAATGGATAGGGGAATCGTATGAACTTAACTATGCGTAGTGAATAATAATTTGATGAATCCCTGTAGGGGAAAGAAATTCGTGGACCCGCAGTCCAACGATCGTTGTATTGGGGAGGGTATACAAAGACCGGCATGACTTCCCGGTCTTGATGGCGAGGAAAACATTTTGCGCCGTGAACTGTGTGCTGCATCTTGGTCACCTTCCTCGCATCGTGATATCCTTGTTCCAACTCCAGAACCTTCTCTGTTCTTCTTGTTCAAGAACCTTAACCCAGCCGTCCCTCATTGTTCCAACTGTGACAGTTCTTCACCCGGGCCCAGTCAATTCCTGAAGTTTTTCAACTTGACACGAATAAAAACCTTCCGAAACCACCCTAAACTCACCCTAATGCTCCCTGGTGGATTATTTAGGGGCGTTCCAACCATCGCGGACGGCTTTTCAACCCAAAAGCAGCCGTAAGTAACCCGCGTGGATCACTGACCTGATTTTTTTTTTTTCACCGAAACTTTAGTTTGAAACCAACCTCATTCTTTGTGATAAGGTAGTTTTTAAATCGTTATTCCGATTCTTCTACGAGACATTCAACGTAATTTTTATCCAATGTCATTTATTTGGTTCAGATTTGTTCTGAACCACATTATTGTTTTTATTAATTAATAGTTACTATTATTAGGTTCCTGCTATTCCAACAACTATTGATGGAATGTTTACGTGAATATCCAGATGAAAAGTTGTTTGAGTTTAAGTTGAAAAACTCGCATTCCTTAATCATGTTGCAAATCATTCATCGTCAAGTAGAACGAAACATGAGTACGAATATCAGCTCTTACGTTTCTTGGTGGGTTCTCACTGAAATCACGGTATTCGTTGGAATCACTACGATAGCGCTATTTTTTATTACCTAACAACTTTTATGGTAATTTAGTTATTTATTATAAGATATAGTTACATAGTCCTTCATGAAATGCCTGTGGTTCTTGTTAAAACTAGTTTTGATTTCCCTATGCTGCCCAGCGAGTATGCAGAACTTCCACTTATTCTTACGAGCATGCTCGTGCTCAAACATAATAAGGATAATGCTACGAGCATGCTCCGCGCCTCGACGGGGGGCCATCCCCCTGCACCCCCGGTTAGTTCTACTTCAGCCCTACTGGCTGAAATTAAAAAAACATGGAACATACTTCAGTTATTCAGCTGATCTGTGAGCTCAATATTGGACTCAGCTGATCTGTGAGCTCAATTTTGGACTCTGCTGATCTCGGAGCTCAATTTTGACTCAGCTGATCTGGGTGCTGAGACGAAGCGGAATTTCGTGACTCGATTTCGTTCCCGAAAAACGTAACACTTTTTGCCAGTGAGGTCAAGGCTAAAGCATGTTCCATGCTAAAACACGTTTTTGACCTTTTAAACCGCTCAAAATTGTTTTTGTGTAGGATGAAGAGTTGAAGACCTGAGAATTCTGCGTCAAATGATAGCAACAGATGGAGGCTCACTGACGCAGCAGCCAGAATTGCAGAATTTTTTCATGTTCGTTGTGTGAAGAAGGAATTAGCTGGCGTTGTTTCCTTAACGAATCGTGCAGAACATAGTTTTGGCCAGAAAACCGTCATTCGGAATCCAGTCCAGACCGTGATTATGGTCCCTACCCCAACTTCTGTCGCTGTCAGCAACTAAGAGGTATCAGAAGTATTATGTTACCTATCGAAACCACATAACGTTCGGTGTACTTGTATCTCTGAAGCATACAAGTTCATTTAAGGCTCTTGCTGGTGATTGAGACAAAGGAATGACTGCTATCGAGATACGATGCAATACCCACTCATGAAACCAAAGGTGAGAATCAAGAAAGCGGTGGGGAGCCTGATCCGCGGTTGGTATTCTATTTATAGCTCATCTTATCAGTTGGGCTGAGAGAGAGAGATAGAGGGAGCAATAGTGGAAGACCGGGGTAGGGAGAACCTATTCAAAGTCTGACCCGATTCCCGAGTCTCTAGGATTCGATGAACTCTGTGAGGCAGTCGCCCCTCCTCTCCTTGTTTACAGTCCTTGGGGTGCGAGGAAGGTGGCCTTCCCATTCTGGAATACCGCCCTGGAGGGGTTGGCTTTCAAGGAGATATCAGCCCTTCTCTCCGATCACACGTACAACTTCTGGGTTGTTGAACCCGCGGATTGTGGTACAGGGTGGCTGTTGTGAGAGGAGCAAGGGTCCCTGAGCTGCATTCAGCTTCTGGAATCTTCTGTCCTCAAAAATATTATCGACAAACACCATCAGCTCCTTTGTTGTTGTTGTGAACAAAATAGCTTTTGGGCCTATGGAGCGGTTAATGTAATTTCGTATGAATAACGGCAGTAAATTCGTCTATTCTTGGTATTTTTACAAAAGGTGTGATTGGAACCTTCACTCGGACTATGAACGCCCCATCATTGAACCAGTGTAACTGTACAACATTCAAGACTTAGTCAATAGAATTCTCATTCCACACCCACAGTGATATTATTTATGATAACATAGTACAGGTCGGTTTCACCTCTAAAGGCCTTTTCGTTCTGTTTCATTGGTCAGTACTATATTTATATCGTTTTCCTCGAGCAATCGATTGGCATCGATTAATGTTCCCATTCGGTTGATATTTTGAATTGGTTAGTGGAATATCAATTTTGATTTGAAGTTGTCAGTACCTCGGTTAACTTGAACTCGATTCAATTTGAAACATACTCTTCCATTTGAAATTTGCTACGGTATCCTTTCGAGCTATCATCTTCTAGCTGTTCGCATTACAATCCCCCCCCCCCCCTCCCTCTTTTCTTTCTCACCAATAACCACTTCCAATCCAACTTTTCCCTCGATTCTTTGCGGACCTCAATATGGAAATTCTGCTGCACATGAAAAAAAGAGCAGTATGTAGCTCAACTGAATCTAGGGGTTGGAAAATGAAGAAAACTTGATTGTTCTGGTTTGGACGACGTAAGAGGACGATGATAATAATTGCATTTTGTGCATCTTCTACGAGCCAGTACACTGTATTTGCCCAATTTTTATTGGTAATTTCATGAATGTCCTGTATTTAGATTCCGAATGCAAACTTAAAAAATTGCAAATAAAAATGTCATTTCGATCAATTTTCCCATCCCGTGTTGCATTTGAGGGTTAGACTCGAATAATTCAATATTATAAATGAAAATGTACTTAATACTAGCAAATGAAACCCACATTACAACTGACATGAATACCTACTATTCACTTATTCAAACATCACTGTTGTAAGTAGGTCAGTAGGAATCTTGAGCCTAGTAGTATAATAAAGTCCCTATAGGCCGCTGTTTGGGCAGTTGATCGAAATTATCGATAACCTGTTCCCATTCTGTACGTCACCTGTCACCGGGTAATGACCCAAGATATGCCAAAAGATAAATACTTGATGCTCACCCGAGGGTTGAAAGAACGCTGTTGATCACCGGAAACCTCATTGGTCTCACGCATACCACAAACAAATAATTTTGTAAAAAAAAAAAACCTCGCGGAGTTTGGCGGATCGATCGGCCTAATCCAGCCTCGCCCCAGACTTCCGCGTTATCATTGATTCGACAGTTGTTGGCCACATGTGCGGGTTCACAGACCTTTCGCTGGATCAACTCTTGAAACTGTAACAGTGGACTCTTCAAGCCCAGGATTCAAAGATCCTTCACATCATTGATAAGGATCAAAAGGTCTCGAATGCACCTCAATTCGTCCGCTCCTTCGGTATTCTTTTGATTAAGTTGATGAATTATAATCAGCCTCCAAAATCTCATTGGGATTAATGTAATGGTTTCTTTTACCTAATGTTCGAAAATTTGATGTTTAACGTTTCGAGATACGTAGAATCCGAAATTCGAATTTTAAATATCCGCCCCTACGCAGTCTACCCTTGCTTAGTTACCATGGAAACAAGAATCGCAAATGTTCGTGAGTTGCCCAAATTCCCATTCAGAGATCAACTTCTGATCGAATTAAATTATTTTTGTTTTCATCAGATCCGTTTCATGTTTACTTTGAGAAGCCTCCTTAGTCACTTCATTCTGTTATGAACGTATTTCGGATAATAATAATAATTACAGGTGTACCTACTCATTGATTGATCTAAACAGACAGTTATTACCTGTTGTGTAATAGTTTGTAGTGTTTTTCGAATTTATATCCGTATTAAGTAATCAACAACACTACATGATTAATTTGTTGTCTCTTTTTTTCGTAAGCTTCTCACGATTAGTTCAGAGGTGAAGAGTGATGAACGCTGGTAAGATAAGAATATACAAGCTTTTTCAGGGGTGTCATCTTGAACTCGGGAAGCGAAGGGTTGGTATGAATGATACACGATCGAACCAGCTTGGACAATTTGGTCCAACAGCTAAATTTTGTCAACTTCATAGGTATTGAGTGAAAATGATCTTTTCACAATATAGAACATTCTCTCACCCTCTCTGTGAGACATCGTGCCCATCGATGTATTAAATACACGTGCTTCTGATAAATCGATGATCATATCTGTTGAGGTTCATCCAAACTTATGGACGAATATCGCAAAACACTGCTTAAAAAACTTTTAATATTATCCTTTTCCATGTAAACACATTTTTACGGAACTAGGTAATCATAGGAAAGACAACAGTGGAAAGACAAATTAGTTCCGAGAAAAATCCATCGGGGAAACCCGTAAACGTATTTCTCACGGTCGATAAGCAATTAAGCTGATTTGAAAAATATTTTGCAGTCTTTTGGAAATTCGCACATCTAGGACGCATTTGATCCAAACCATCAGGACAAATCATAAATAGATTGGTGATGATTGGTCAATGAGAAGTGTGCCCCTCTTGCAAATTTACATTTTTAAAATATAAAAATGAATTAATTACGAATACTCACATCCACTTCACTTCCTCCTAAGAGGACCCTAATATGGAGCTATAAAAGCATAAATATATGTTTTCAAACCACCAACTGTACCTTGGGAAATCACAACTGACCAAGCGGACAAGTCCGCTCCTGTCAAACAAAAAAGTTCCATTCATGCAGCATGAGTTGGTGAGCGAATTTTCAAAGAATAATTTTAACCGATTTGGTGGGTGATTCTCATAGGTAATTTCACGCTGATTCCGAATATACCATATTATGTTCCTATGTTTAAGATGGTAATTCTCACCAATAACATAAAAAAAACACGTTTTTTTTTCAAAGCGGTTTTTGACTCTAAATTTTCAAAATTTCACCCCTTGGAGTACTCCGAAGGGTCTGGCCAACAAACTCATCCTTTCTTTTAGCGAATTTTCGAAGAAAATGAAGCTATTGCAATGGCTTCAACATTTTTGTAATGAAAATTTTTGAAAATTTTCTCCATGGAAATCCGTTTCAGACCGTTCTAAAACGATTCCTGAAAGGTAACATTTTTTATATGTATATATATAGGTATATATTTATGTATATGCCAGTCACTCCAGACGATATCTGCCTGAGGGATCAAGATAAAAAAATCCAAAAAATTTTTAAAATGTCAATAATATCAAAAGAAAGGTCAAGTTCGTTGGCCAGAATTTTTAACGTACTCCAAGGGGTCAAATTTTGAAAATTTAGAGTCAAAAATCGCTAAAAAACGTGTTTATTCTAGGTTTTTGGTGTGAATCACCATCTTAAACATAGGAACATATGGTATATTCGTAATCAGCGTGAAATTTCCTATAAGAATCACCCACCAGATCGGTTACAATTATTCTTTGAAAATTCGCTCACCAACTCATGCTGCATGAATGGAACTTTCTATTGATATTATTGACGTTTTAAAAAGTGTTTGGATTTTTAAATCTCGATCCCTCGGGCAGATATCGTCTGGAGTGACAGGCATTAAATATGTATTTAAAAAATGTTAAATTCCAGGAACCGTTTTAGAATGGTCTGAAACGGATTTCATGAAGAGAAATTTCAAAAATTTTCATTACAAACATTTTGAAGCCATTGCAATTGCATCATTTTCTTCGAAAATTCGCTAAAATTGTTGTATATTCCTTGTGAGTGTCAATAATTTTGCGAAACATGTTGGAATGAAGTAAAGAATGAATAAATCTACTTACCAGGAATAAAAGCCGATGTTTACTTCCACTCTCAACACACCAAGTCTGTCCTAGATGGCTACCCAAAAGCAAAATTATATGTGGAATGCAACGGCATAGGATCGACCTGTGCAATAAACATACCTAATTAATTACATTTAAATTTGAAAAATACGAGAGAGTAAAGGTCCTTCATTTTGTAGTTTCACTGCATTATATCATATCTTATGACCAGTTATGGAAGTGAAAAGCTTTCTGAGATAATTTTGGAAGATACTGAACATAATATCGATCAAACACGATTGGTATAACGTGAAAAGGCCTAGGTATGTTGTGGAATACGTTTAGGACTATGAAGATATACGATGGGGGATAATCATATACTGAGTGCTATATTTGTACGGTAGTCGGTATTATGCTGCAAGGAGTGTGACTCTAATTATTGATAGGCATAGGGTAAAATTGAAAATAACAATATCAGTTTCCTCAGAATGCAGTACCTAGGTATGATTTGAAACTGGGACGAGACATGACTGAACTAACCTAATATTTATTTCCTAGTAAACCAGGACACATGGAAACCCTAGTGTACGACGTGGAACATGATCGATGGACCTCAATCACTCCCACAATTTTCTTGTTCGCGGTGCCATTCTAGTAAATTTCTAATGAGTTGCCACTTGCCACATCTCTTCAGCTTTCTCTCTCGGCTTATGTACTACCTAATAGGTATATATATTGTGAAACCGTTTAGTGAATTCCTTCTATGTTTGGAGATCGCAATAGTTGGCAACATCTGATGCTTGAAGTTCTCAGAAATCGCTTGCTCGGACCGCCGTGGTTTCTCCATGGGGCAAAGAGAAATCTACGTATTCTACCTGCCCACTGAATTTATTCGCTAGTTTCTCGGAGATCGCGTAGTACCTACTATAAAAATAACGATTTGATCTCTATAGATAACGTTCCCTCCTTCTCGGAGTACCTACTCAACAAAAGAGATATTCGAAACTCCATCGTGAAAGCTCTTCGCCTCACCCAGGACGGACTTATGAAAGCGTTTGTTTACCAGAAGGGGCTGCCTGACACTCCCCTGCGCTGTTCCCATCCTCTTCCTCGGGAGCGTTTTTTAGATCGGGGTTGCGCAACGAGGGGAGAGCGCGGGGGCGCGCGTTCGGTCAACGCGCTTGTGAGTCGCTCGTGGGGTTTCAAAAGGTCGATGAACCCGGGACTTTCTCTTTACGTGTTTGTGGCTTCCAGCTCAACCCCTTGTTATTGTTTGGGGGAAGCATTTTCAAGGGTAGACCACCCTCAACTTCATCGATCGATGGGGAATTGAGGCACCTGCGAAAGCTCCTGAAATGAATCCTTTTAGGTTACAGTATTTAGAATTCACAGTATGTACGGTACAGAATCCTATCACAGTAGAATCTCTCAGTCTCGGTCGGTACCTAAACCATGGCTGGTTGAAGGTCCCCCACTGGTGCAGGACAGAGAGAGATTATGCAGAAATGATCGCCAACCTTCAATGATGTGGCACCAGTTAAAGAGGAGGGCTATGCATAATGGAAATTCATTCGATTATCGAACCAAAAACGCTGCAAATTACTACACAACGGTTTATCATTTTCTGTATGATTATAGATCATCCATCTGCGAAAATCCCATCTGGGATTTATCCTGTAATAACTATTACTACCCGAGACTTGCAGGCACTTCATAACGTAATTCAGTAACTAAGGAAGCTTAACAAGAAACTTGCAAGTGAAATCAATAAAAAGTTACATTTGATCTGCTGATATTTGGCCTACTCGGGAAGATTTGCTATTCACACTCGTGTTTCCGTTCAACCCTTAAGTCCTTGTTGGGAGCGAACGGTTGGTCCTGCGAGGTCTTGATCGACGCTGAAAATTGTGAACTAATTGAAATCGATGGAAGAAATATACCTTCCTATTCGGGGTTTTCGAGTTAGGGCCTTTTGAAAATTGCATCCCCGATTTTATACCCCTTAGAGAAGATTGAGGGTAACGCCAAGCTTCGGGGCGAAATTAGACCCCACATCATGGGGCCGGTAGGTGTACCAAACCCTATTAATTTTGTTCCATGGTAATTTTGGTACCGCGGGATTTTTGTACTCCACGTAGGTATCTTGAAACGTAAAACAACAAATTTTGAGGAGGGGGGTGTTAGAACAAAAAAATGCATGCTCGATTGTAAAGTTTCATTATTGAAAATAATGAATTAGGTAAACTAAAAATCTTCTTCTTATGAAATCACGGTGGATCGCGATCATGTTTATAATTTACGATCCACTCGTATTATTGCAATACAGATGCCAGAAACACTGTACCTAGTGAATAACAGCTTTAGCAGCTACCTACCATGTTGGAAAACTGAAAATTGTTCATGATCATGTTCTGATCACTCCCTAGAAACCAGTCAGAAACACGACAGTAAATCTACAATCACTGAATTAATTTTTGATTTATTATTTCCAATAATGAAACTTTTTATTCAAGCACGGAAATGGTTGACACCCCCCACCCCTATTTAAAGTTTTACGTAGAATCAAACGTGGAGTCACCGAACCCATCCGCATAACTTCTACAGTCCCAATGCCCCAATTCGGAGTCTAGTTGTGCCCCAAAGCTTGGCGTTAGCGCCAGTCATCTCCAAGGGATAGAGACTAGAGGATGGGATTTTCAAAACTCTCCCGCTCGAAGGTATAGTTTTACTATCGATTTCAAATAGTTCACAGTTTTAACCGTCGAATGAGACCAGGTGGTGCATCGCAGGACCACCCGTTCGCTCCTTATGGGTTGATCGAAAAGAAATGGGTGAAAAATAGGAAGGAAAAGGCATCTGACGACATTTATCAAGTTTTAATATCGACTTCTTCTGGTGACGATATTCCCAGTATGTATATGAGAAAGTATGTGAATAAGTATGTGAAAACTTGCATTTCTCTCAAACATTCAACTGAGATGTTTCTTACTTGGTCACGCTTACAAATACATATGGTACATACGATAATACAGATGGTATGATTCGCTAATTTTCTTGAAAGATGGGAAATATTTATTAAATTACCTACCCCATATTCGGTCATCCATGAAGGATATCCTTGTGTTTATTTCATACTTTTAAATGAAAACAGATTATATTCTGAAAACTTTTGACACTGATCGACGGTAAGTAGTTTTCTATCTTATTTTTCAGAGTTTACGTCTCGTTTGACGTCATTGCAACCCTCTCGTCTGGGAGGGACCCCCTTACCAGTGTGACGTCACACGCGTCGAAACTTTAAAAAATCATAGGAAGAAAACTACTATAGTAGGAGAATGTAGTTGCTGTCAAAATTCTCAGTTTTCACGGAACCAAGGTTATTTCTTATTACTATCAGTACTGCAAAAAATCCTGAACCAGTGAGTGAGCAGTTAGCAACAGTGATATTAAGACAGAAACTGGAGTATAAACGATGTTTTGTGTCGTCGACCTCCACCGAGACTGTTTAGCATTTCTAAGTCACCATTGCGATACACGGTCGCTCCCATTATATTGTCTCCACTAACTCTTCCGGGGCGATTCTTTCTTCTGAGCAACCACTTACCTAGTTTACATTCCAGGCCGCTTGCTTTTCTTTTCCTTCCTACGACCCGCTGGGGTTGTGCGCTAAGACTAAGGCCGCACGCGACGTGAAATCCTAACAAGAAGCGAAATCCGCCTTCATCGCTATTCCTAATGGCTTGTTGTTGCTTTTTCACCCTCTCAGAAGAAATTTCCATCAAGTCAAGACGTACTTACGAGTGTACTCTCAGTGAGAGTCACTGAGACGCTGTCCCACTAACATGAACTCCGTGCTCTCAAATTCAAAGTTCTGGCAGAACAACATATTCAGATTATAACAACGGGTAACCTGGATTTAACCCTTCTCACATTACTAGTCTTCCAATACATAGCCTCCCACACGGGTACATGCTGGAAGAAATATGTTAGGTATATCTATTTTTCCTATTTCTTTCCTCCAGCGCATTCTGTAAGTATTCTTCTTGAGCAGTACCTACTTTCGAACAAGGTTCCGTACTATAGGGTTAAAATAAGAACAGTCCAACGAAAAAATACGTACACAACCTACAAAGTACACAATTATTTGCGTAGGTATCTCACTGGTGAACTCGTCACTAGCAAGTCAAGCACAGGCGGGGAGCGCTATTTTTGTAAGGACATCATCATCAGGCCGTAGTGTAACTACTGAAGTCAGTCTGTCTCCATTTATATGGCCTGGGTGAGAGGAGTAATCTGAGTTTGTGCCACTCCAAATGGTGAGCATAACTTTTGGTACCCTAAAAACCTCGAAATGTTCGGCCTTTTTTCAGTTTTTCGCTTATAACTTCTAAACAACGTACTCCAGCGAAAACAGACAAATTAAAGAGGATTCAATCTTGCATCGATTGGTCCCACTGAATGTAAAATTGGACCAATTTATAAGGTAGTAATCGACGGTTGAAAGAAGCCAATTTTTCCCATATTGGCTAAAATTTACCATTCGACGACTTTCTGTCGGCTGTAGCATCCAAAGTACTGGTCCTATCAAAACACTTTCGGAATCAAAGTTGTATAGAGAATTTAATGGCGAGTTCGTTTAAATTTAAATGTAAGCAAGTTGTAGAACATTTGAGCCCTTGCAAAGGCGTGGACCATAACCCGTTACCTTCGTATCTTTTACGATTTATTACACAGCACATTCTTTCATGAGCATATTTTCAAAACGAACGATATAGAAAGCTCGGGACCAACCCATGTGAAAGAGCACGCAGGCCCTTGAAAACCGGTCAAGTCCCATTTTCGACAAAATGTTACATCACCACTCTAACTGACGTTTTCTATTGATAATGGGTATTCTAGGTTTTATTATTACTAATCGGATTTAATCAGGGTTGATAACAACTCCACGCTTCGTCATTATTTGAGTGATATAAATATGATAAACTTAACTACTTGAGTATACCTCTGCGCTTATCGACGTTGTATAGAGCAATAAAAGGGAATGTAGTACTTAAAAATTATCAATTAAGTACATCTTTGTTCTTCTCACGTTTTCTCTGTTCTTACTTATCTCCTACTCTGTTCCATTGGATAGTTTCTGTTAACGACTCTTGGTCATGACGTGAGAAAATCGGAAAAACAATACCGCTCGGAATAAAAAATGAGGTAACGCTCCATCGAAGGATTTTCTTCTTTTTTCTCGCCTTTTTTTTACAACGACCTCTTCCGCCTCCTATTACAGGATCACGCATTGGAGAACGTTGACTCCCCTTATCAAGTTTATCACGTCGGCTCCCATGGTCTCCCTCGTACAATATCGGAAACCGAGCCTTGTCACAAATAGCGACCCAGATTTCACAACTCGACGCCGGTAGGCGAGCAAACCTCTCGATGTAGTTCAACAGTGCATTCAACTTTTGCGAATTATTCCCTTCGGAACTCTGTTTTGATAGTGTTATCAGGAGCCTATTTACTCAGCCGGTGCGAAATGTAGGTAATTTCGTACACAACTGTGAGCCGAAATGGTTGATTCCTTCTCAACTTCCTTATACCTACACCACATTGCTACATTATGGTGGAAGCGGCTAAAATATGAATAACGTATTAATTTATCTCCTATTATACCGTCCCGAGAAACCCTGTAAAATTTATTTCAGATAACATAGTCCGTTCAGTTAGTTACAACCGTTTTTTAAATAACCTTCATGAACTTCCGTAAAAAGTTTGAAGCACAAAGTGAAGATGAATATAATTAAAAAGATATATCTTTTTGGCCTTTTTACTAACCACTCTATCAAATTAGGAGTGGGTAAGACAGCGTAAGTCAAAGCAATTCAGAGCTTTTCGCAAATTAATTCGTCGCTTAATAATTACTCTTTGGGCGATCCACCAAAAGGTCGGTATTATATATAGTAGTTACTTATTTTACGACTCAAGTTCAAGAAAGCGCTATGTAACAAAAAGGAAATTTAGAGAAAAGTGATTTTGAAGTTTGCATATTGGCCATTTTGGTCCGGTTTAGAGTTTTTGGTTGTTCTATAATTCCATAGTGCTGATGTCACCTTACCTCAGTGACCTCACTGACGTGAATGAACCCAACTTAGCAGTATCAATCTGATGGATAGGAGTATGTACATAACACCCTCTTCAACCTGAAATAACCCTGGCCCATCCGTCATCATCTCAATTATCGTAACGGCTTCGTTGGAAGAAGGTGCCATGTACATCATATAACACCTTCTTTCATTGAGTCAATTCATGCAGGATACATAAACAATATAAATTGGATGCACTAACACCTTGTTTCATTGCGAATACTTCACGATTTTGTTACATAAAACCTCCTCTCATGAGCTATCTTCGAAACGGGCTGTTTTTACGGCTAGAGATCATCACCAGGTGAAAGAGCCTAAACCCTAGGAACTGTCAGAATCTCATTTTTGAAAAAAAAAAAAGTTACATAGCTCCCCACTTGTCTTTTTTCTTTAGGTATCATAGTGGTCACATGTTTTGTTTAGAGTTTGTTGGTTGTGAGATTGCAAAAAGTTGGTTGTTGTGTTTTTGATCTACACAAAGAATTATACTCGTTATTTCTGTGTCAATTTTTGTCTCATTCAGAAGTATTAATGTTAGTACCTATTTGTTTTGGTATTGTGCAACAGGAAATGGACACTGGACAAGGTTTCAATAACATAATACAAAAATACTCTGCCAAGTGTAAATGTCACATAGCTATAGAATGTTAGAAGAAGAAATGTTTATATTTATATAGTTATTTATAAATTATATAATACATATTCAGGAGAATATTTGTAAATATTGAATGAAAACTGTAATGGTGACTTAATCATGTTGATGTTTGTCAGTCGAGAAAATGTCAACAAAATCGTGAGCGAATAATTTTACGTTAGCGCATGCGTAGAGAGAACCGTTGGTTCAATCATAATGAAATTCATATAGGACCTCAAGAGCACACACTCCCATAATCCCTGAAAATGTGAACAAAATCGGACGAAAACTCTGGAAGATAATTATGGCTGTAACAAGAAAATACGGACAGCCATACCGACAGACAGACACGGAACCAAATATGTTTAGGAAGCTCTGAACCGTAGAATACGATTGGAAATTTCAATGTTGTAGGACGCAAATTTGTCCGATCCCCAAAGTGAAAATAAAGCTTCCGCTATCTTCGGTATACACTAAAAACCTTGGAAGCTTGTCTCGAAACAATTTTTAGTCGTAAGAGGCCTTTTTCTCTCCACCTCCTCAATGATTAGTCGGGCAATAACGTCATGATGGTGGTTACATCCAATATTGATAGTGCCTCTGAATCATATCGATTAATTCCATCGAAGGCCCTATATAAATACCTAACATATGTACTTCCGTTATATCTAATCATATAATGGTAGGTGTCAGTATAAAATCGTGTTCTGAATTTGAATATTAAGTATTGATCTAGCGCTCCACACATTGCTGTTTTATATTATTAGACTTCTGCTAAATGGTTGGTTGGTTTCCAGTGTTCATCAACGAAAGACCAGTAATTAAGTGTGCACGATTGGATGATGATAGAAACCGTCGACAATAGCCGATAAGCCTGAATCAAATGGGCTCCAATTAGATTTCAGGCTCAGTTCGCACCTCCGAAGCTAAATTTGGTCTTTGAGGGAAGATAGAGGGGGAAGAAAGAGAGCTTGCGATTGGATGGAGCTTCAATGACGTTGAATAAACAAGGAAGCATCCGATTTGCGGTGTCAACGCCCTGTGACCGAGAATTAACAACCTAACACTCATCTATTGCTTCCGAGTCTACCGAAGGTAGCGGAAGCTTTGTTTCCACTTTCGGGATCGGAAAAATTATTGTCCTCCAAAATTGAAATCTCACTCGCATTTTTCGTTTCTGAACTTCCTGAAAAAAAATTCGTCCCGTGTTTGTCAGTGGTACTGTCTGTCCGCATTTCCTTGTTACAGTCATAAATTCCAGAGTTTTCACCCGATTTGTTCAAATTTCCTGGGATAATGCGGGTACGGCCCCCTGAGGTCCCATCTGAATTTCATTAGGATTGAATCAACAGTACGCTATACGCATGCGAACGTGAAATTGAGTTGATATTTTGTCTAAACTGACAATCATCAACACGATCTAGAGTTTTGAACTTATACACTTTCAATTCAATTTTTGATTTCAAATTTTCGTGGAAGCGAGGAAGCCATCTGCCATTTTCACTTGGCAGAGTATATTTCATTTTGAAACTATAATTTTGGAACTTTTCACGTCGGATTGGGACGTACTCAATAGAACACATCAAAAAGAACGTTTTGTGACAGTTCCAAAGGTACCAAAGCTATTTCTGTGAGTTGAGACGGCTCCATTCACGCGCTAAACGTAACATTTGTTCACGATTATGTTGATATTTTGTCTAAACTGACAGATCAACACGATCAAGAGTGTATTCTGATTAGTCATTGATGACATTCAACTTAGTCAGTTTTGATTCAATTTCGCTAAAATTTTCAGGGAATATCTGGGAAGGGCCCCCTGAGGTCCCATATCAATTTCATCATGATTGCATCAGCAGCTGGTTCTGCGCACTCGCAAAACTGGAATTCAATTTCGATTTAAACTCAATTTCGTTGTTACGGCCCTAACAACCACAGTTTTCATCCGATTTCGTTCAAATTTTCTCGTTCGCAAGGAAGCTATATGTATATTTATTATGCTGCCGGAGGGTATTTCCATCCCGAATCGTAATTATAAATAAATAAATATATCGATAGTAGATTTTGATATGTTAATAATTTCGTAGAGAAGAGAAACAACAGGTCAATGGCATGGAATGGCTGCTACTGATGATCATGTTGAAATTCAGAGTGCACCTGTTAGAGCCAATTAATACTCCACACAATCCCTCAAAATCACATCGAAATCGGACAGAAATTGTGTGGTATGCGCGTTTCAAGGCTCTTTAGCTTGCCGTTTCATCCGATCGAGAAATATTCTATGGTAGGTACCTAGCGTAGGGTTTGATCTTGGAGGAAACGTGCTACTCGTATATTCACCTCCCAAGTGTATCAACTATAGATATGATTCCGCTACTTTGGTATACTCGGATGCAACAGGGTGTTGTTCTTTCCATTCATATGCCTACTTAATTTATTACGTATGTAGATAGGTACATTACACTTCTATGTTCGAATCGGTTTGGTATTTGATTACTTTTCCGATATTACAATACATGTTAATTGTCGAATTTTCTTTGACGCCGATCCCATCAACAGTGCTGCTTTTCTTGAGTAATGACGTGCGTTTGTTAGCTTGTGTAATATATAGTTTTTGATTTTGATGTTGTAATCAGAAAACGAGAGTTGATTACCCGAACTTATATTCAAATGACAGCCGACTTACGATCCGTATCATGCTATCACTCAATTGCCTCCCTACCAGGAAACAGTTATTACGTGAATGACGTATAACGAAGAGGAAATAAACAAGTGATGACTGTCATTGCCCCAAAGCTGGTGCGATTTGTTGGAGAACCCCGTTTTCATAGCAACGGTACAATATGAAGGGGGTAATTGATCTAGACGATGGCAGAGTAGGAAGTCGAGCTTTATTAGAGTCGATACAATTTCACCTTTATACAATTACCTGTTTAAAACTGTATTGAATTCATACTGGTTACAACTACGTTATCTTTGTTATTTTTTGTGTCTCGTGGGTATGATGACATTCAATATTGAATTTCACTAGGATGTTGTTCGCTTAGTTCTACAATTTCTGATTCACATGCTACAAACAAACTATCCCAGTATGAATTCTCTAATTAATGTGAATTGAACTTCAGTTTTCGTTGTTGTAATAGTAGCCGAAGATGTACTCGTAGAACATTAATTTGGAGGAGATGGAAAACCCCTCTAAGGCGGTACCGGAGGGGGTTGAAAGTTTTTCGAACTTTTCTCATCCAATAATTTACCAATTTTATCTCTGTTTTGGCAATTCTTCTTCTTTTTTGAATCTCGAGAGCAATGTGCTTTTAAAATGTCCAATTTCCAACATTTTGAATAATTAAATAAATCTAAAATTTGGGATTTCAATAGCTCACTGCTCTTGAATGGAATAATAGAAAGAATCGAAAACAGATTCGGAATTGATAGATTGTTAACGGAGAAAAGTTTGAAGCACTGCTCAAGGCTAAAGTGGTTAGTTGAAGGGGGCGGTTTTCCCTTTTAGCGAATTTTCGAAGAAAAT
>JAEMON010000002.1:12899741-12921915 GCA_030264115.1 Lygus lineolaris | reverse complement strand
CATAGCTTCCTACCTTCGGTAGTGAGGAAGCAAAAATATTGCGGACAAACACTCGATCAGTACCGCATCATATCAATTCTACGGTCAAAAGAAACGTGAAAAAATAGCATGGAACACCCCCAACTCACTGTAGTCATGCGGAAAGCATGTTCCATGTTCTTCGGTCTCCGTAACCAACCACGAAGTTGCTTATTCTGATTGTGTAGCGTGCATGAGTTTGTCCAGATAACATAAAATTAATGCTCACTATACTTCTGAGGGTCTTCTGACTTCTAGGGGAATCCATATCTGTTGTCTGTTGACACTAGGTAGGTACTATTATATTCCAGTGTCTTCATTTCTGGCAAAACTGGGTATATTCGACCAGAGTTTGAGGGAATACTTTTTTTCAATACTTGTTCCAATTATTTCTAAATTACCAATAGAGAACTGAATACAAGAATCGTTGAAAGAAAAACAAACAGAAATAGTGTTGAATAACTACTCATGACATCGCCTCCGTGTATGGAATGGCATGTGATTAATTCAACGTAAACTGTTGCAGAAAGATTCGTAAACGACTGTGTTAGATCGTGTTTACGTTCTTTCTTTGGAGTGTTTTTACAAAACAGATGGCATGCTGCCGTATGTCAACGTCCGATATATGCAAATGCGAATTCTCCTATTGAAATTTTATCCGCTCCACCTAACGGTTCTCCGCTCTTTTGCGAATGTTCCGTTAGTTAAGGGTGAGCCGAGGGGGCTCGCTCTTCTCACGACTTGGCCACCTTTGAATCTTAACAATAAAAAAAGTCTAGTACGTATATTGTGAAGAAAAGTTTCAACATTGATATTGGAACTTGGAATTTAGGGATCATTGGGATTCGATTTCTTTGAGAGTCACTTTTCTGTAAAATTTCAAAGTTGTGTTTCCAAAGGAATATTTTCGTCCTTCAGATTCTAAACAAAATTTGTGTTCCTCTCCATCTACCTGTTTCAAAAAAGCTGTGAAGCGAGTAAACCAATACTCATTGATTTTAACAGGACTGTATTAGAACCGTTAGTGTACAGGAGATTTCTGTTATATGAGATCATTTTAAATGTATTTGTATTTGCTAATATGAAACACTCCTGATGTATTTCAATTATTTGCACTCTAGGTCAGTTAGGTTTTGAGAAGGTTCTATTCAAACCGTTTTGGGTAGTTTTTGAAGTAGTATTCTTTGCCTAGGAATGATTAATCAAAAATAACTCAAGCAGTCATATTTGGGATTCACATATTTAGTGGACATTATAGAGGACGGCTATAAAACGTTGGCAGTTGATTAGAATTTCCTTGGTCTCTTTTTCCGCCATCCATCTTTAGCCCATCGTCATCCCATTGTGGCTGGAGATTGTGATTTTCCTTGTTAGTGTTCCCTTAAAGACACGTGAAATCAACTCTTCGCGGAGGCAAGCCTTTTGAGGTTTTTTCTCATTTCTCCTTGGGCAAAAGCCATCGTCTATATACTCATTCCAGCCCGCCTCATCGCACGCTTGTGCCCCCCTTTGGCAGTAAAGAAATCGCCTTCTTCTCCGAAGAAGGGACACGTGGTGGATTCGCCTTTTTATGGATTCGTAGGTAGAGCAGCATATTTTTTGTCGACCGCTCCTTAAGCTCGCCACAGACGCCCGCCCCTTTCAATTCTCTAGGAGCAAAAACTCTGTATATTCACGCCATAACCGTTATTTGTGAAAAATCTTGGTCATTGGGTCACACGTTACTAAACTATATGGAGGACAAAAAATCCCAACGGAAAAACATGTTCAGGCTGTTTCCTTCTTCTAAATAGCTAAATCGAACTAATTTTGGGTGGAGAAATACGAATATGACAATGCAATTCCCAAGATGCAGAATTTGATCGAGGTATAAGATACCTCAAAACTCAAAAACAGGAACATTGTAATATGACTCTTTTTTCCAATCAATTACATTTTAATGTTCAGTTCTTTTGCTATAAGGAAGTGGTTGGCCCATTCGCTGCTCCGTTTCCTTTTGCTTTGTTGCTCCAAAACAAGCGTCCTTTTTCACAATCCACCAGTATTCTGCTAGAATCGATTCGTCCCAATGACCTCTTTCCGTCTAGCTACACTTTTTTTCGGGCAAATTAGACTTTCTAAATGTCAAATTAACCAATAGTTTGAATTGAAATTACCTAATAAAGTTTAAAAAGAATCATTAAAAAGAATTCCAATTTCCGATTGCAGTTAGAACTATTTTAATTCGATTTAAAAGCGGTGTCCTTGTGACTGCGAGGTGCCAGGACGAACCTGAGCAGTTTCGGGGCCAACGCAACCGACGAAGCGTAAGGACCGGGTTTGGAGGATAGGGTGACTCTCCTCCGTGACTTGAGAATGGCAACAGAAAAGTTACGGGAAAAGAAAGGATGTCCAAGCAGCGAAGTTTTTATCCAGAACAGCAGAAGAAAATATCAAGGCCGTTGTAGGTCGCTGCACGCCGAATGCGTAATTTTGTTTAATAAATTATTATTACTATATTCAATTTTAACTATTTTCATTTCCATTACTACTGGCAATAGTTTGAATTGAAATTAATAAAGTTTAATATGAGTTTGGATAGATTGATATAACTTATGCACTACTGATAAAATAAATTACAGCAAACCTACTAATTTTCTTTTGCGTCGTTGGTTCCTTAGCTGCATATAATTTTCCGAGATAATAAATACTTACACTTCGAGTTTCCATGAATTTTCCAATCTTTCAGAGCAACACGTGATCACGAATTATAGGAAGTCAATGATTTATGAAATCCTTCGATTTTAATTATCAGAGTTTCTCGTTTGTGTTGTTTTGTTTCTCTCCCAGTAACAATCAAGGTAACGGTTGCGCAGGTTGGCCTCCAGACCGGATCCCTCGTTCCGAAAACGGCTGTTCAAAATAGCTCGAGCTGCTCCGTCTCTGAAACAATAAAAAAACGGAGACAAGGAAGCGAAAAAAATAAATATATCAAAAAAGATAAAAGGCAGATGAGGCTGTCTTTCTTCAATTTACATAGCTGTAAATATAAGACCCGTCCACTACATCTGCTTTGAAAACCTAAAACCAGAATAACGGTGGCAAAGTAGTATTGTATTTTTTATTCTTTTTATAAGGCTCTGTTGGTTTCGTCTCTTCCCATTCCGGGCCTTTCAATCAACTTAATGGGTGTACCCTGGCAGGAAAATGCTGTTAACTTTTTTGTTCTAAGATAGAGGTGTCCCGAACGTACTAATTGTGTCTGAAGCTCTAGGATTGTAATTGTGTTGGAATCCATTGCTTCACCAGTGAGCCACAAACCCTTCTTAACTTTTAGTTATGAACGTAACTTTAGTGGAGTTTTGTGGACGATATAAATGAACATACTCGTAAATTGTTGGTGTGTAATTTATTAAGCTTTATGGTTCGAAATCTCATCATACCTTCCCACATGAATATTTGCTCCTCCCTAATCTAATTACAGATCATATAAAACAACTGAATATAGTTTTTTTTAGGTTTTGAGGGGTTGAGCATGCAGTATCGATTGATGCATTTTCATTACGGAGACGTTAGGCTAGAGAAGCAGCTCAATGTCAATGATGCCCCGATGCAGCTCAAAATCCTTTTTATTATTTTTCACGTTTGTGGTTTTGGAAATTCAACGATTTGCGTATATTATGCAATCATATTTACATACTTTACTATGTGAATCATAATTTTAAGTTTATTCAATCCAGAACGGTTTCTTCCAGTTTTCTCTGGATGGAGTAAACGTAAAATTATTATTCACATCTTAAAGTATGTGCAACCTATTGCAACTGTGTATGTGCAACTGTGCAACATACGCAAATCGACGAATTTTCAAAATCACAAACGTGAAAAATAATAAAAGGATTTTGAGCTGCATTGGGGCATCGTTGAGGCGCTTACCGAGCCAGCCGTCCCGCGCTCCCTTAATGTTCCTCGATCTTTTGGCTTTACCCACCTTAAAGAAGTCTGCAAAAAGAATACTCATGTAACTTCGTTCTTATACCCGGTAGTTTATTATTCCTCTCAGCCCTGATATTTCCTGATCTCACTTGGCTCTTTAATGAGAGTAAATTATGAAACTGAATAAAGTTCATTCAAAAGGCTGCTGGAGGCAGGGCTGTTCAGGTCTGACTGAAACGTCTAATCTAAAAGATCATGGCTTCTGTTTGCATCCAGTTTTTGTAATATTTTTTTCTATGCCAGTTCATAATTTATTATTCCGTGAACTGAAATAATGTACTTGGAGAAACGAGGAATTAATGAAGTCGAAGTAAACTGGTTACGAAATCCCAGCAGCTTAGAATCATACAATCACAAAAAGTGCCTCATCACCAAGAAAATGTCATTCCTTAATACTGGTTATTTCGTGGTGTTTCTACTTGTTCAACCTCTACCTTCGGGAACGAAAGAATAATGTCAAAATGAAACTTGTTAAGAAATCATCAATCATGGAGCTAACAATCATAGATACTCATACAATAGCAAATGATGGATATCATTCTTAATTTAGAAGATCATTCAAAACCAAGAAGGGTAGGTATTTTCTGCTAGTGAAGAAAGTGAACGAGTGTGAAGGTAGAAGATACAAAAAATCGAAATGAACTTGTTTAGAAATCCCCAGGAACTTGAACATGCGCACAAATAAGAGTGGCTCGAGAGGCCCGCCGTTAAAGTATAGTATGCATTCATTTGCCAGATGGGATCTGCGCTACTTACAAGGTACATCCTGTTGAGTCCCCTTCCTTCTCTTGGGCTATTATCCGACTCTTGCCCGGCTTTCGACTCGCTAAGTCGATCCGAGTTTTTCGCGAGCGATCCGCGTTATTCTCCTTCCAAAAACTGGACTTTGTCGAACCAGCGGACTTCGTAGTTCTTCGGGAAAGAACCCATCCCGGGCGTTTATTTCGGGAACGCATCAACTGGAAGGTTCCCTTCCCTTTTTATGACACCGGAGCGGGGGATCGAGGAAGGCAGCCTCTTTGAAACCATTAGGGTGACAAATATCATTTAAGCGAGAAGCCTGCGAGGGGCTGGAGGAACAAGCGTCGCTCTCTCCCGTGGTCCATTTCGTCGTTTTTGATCCCGCGAATTTCGTCCTTTGTGTTTTTCGCGAGTTACTCGTAGTAGGCCGTGTTGGTGGGGCTCCCCCATCGTTCACGCAGTTATGCATGCAGTTGCTGACACGGTTAAACAGGCAATTACGTCTTGGTGTACCGAGTAAGTCAACATTTGAAATTCTATCCTGGAACATTCTGTCTAATTTGCTTCTTCAACCTAGTCAAGAACTCAGTGGTTACTACCTCATTCCTGCAGAACCCAGCTTGATGCCGATAGGGTGTGCGCATAGGTCGGAAATTCTCACTTTTGACCTCAAATTCGGGTTCAGCGTCCTCAACAACCCCCGTGAGCCACTTTTCAACTGAAAATCCCGTCTGGTTGAGCCAGGAAAGAGGCGCGTGACGTCGAATTATTTGGGAACTGAGGGTCCCCCCAGGCGGGAGGGGGGTCGGTGACGTCATCATTATTAACTTCAAGACCCTTGTACGCTGATAGGATACCCTTCATGTTGCACCATTTCGGAAAGCTCTCGCTAAGACCCATCATTTGGAAAAGGGGGAAAAAAAACTATGCGCGCACTCCATTCCATCACTCCAAGCCGACATGTGGTGGATTTCTATCTCCAGTTGTAAAAACTCCTACCTGTTGAATTTTCTACGTTAACGGGTTGAACTGGTTGGTTTCAATCAATTTTTGAAAGACTTCGCACGCCTATTAAGAGAACCTTTCAATACCTACGTGCTCCATTTTCTATTTAATAATTAATTCACGGGGTTATGGTTATATAATAGAGGATGGATGGTGCAAACAACGAAGGAGGATGGACTTTTAAATGGAATGATAAAAATTGTTGATATGGATCCTACAATCATCTTGAATGTGGATGAGAACATCAGGCTGTTCCTAAAAGCAATCCCTTGTATCAAAACCCTGTTCTAGAATGTTCAAGCTGTCGTATTTTCTGACTCCAAAAAAAACCTAATATCTTCTCTCCTAACAATGCAGAATCCACTACCATTTCATTGCCATCAACTCCAACCTAGGACCAGGTGTTGATCGTTGTTTGTTATTACGAATAGCTGACCATTTGGTGGTATCCAGGGGACTCTTCTTGTTAACTTCATGGTGTTTCCATGAGGTGCCTACGATTATTTGTGTAACATGTAGTAGTAGCCTTACTCTTATTTACTAGAAAGATATCAGATTCAAACTGACTTGTACCGATGTCTTCTACTATACAACTTGTAGCAGGTAGGTGCCTAGTAAATATTGTTATCATTGAAAAGTTTGAAGCCTCAATAAGCCAGACTGCACGATATTCCTGGTCATTCCTGGGGCCCGTCAGAAGAGGAATTTTTCTTTTTCCAAATCAACTAAGTAACATTCTTGCGAATTTAAACCAATTTCAAGACATAATATTAGACCGTAAAAACCTGAGTGTTCCTGGGCTGAATTTTGAGATGATTCCAAAAATACCACATGTTACTTAAATGGTGGAAATGAGCAATTTTTTACTCTTCACGTTTAATGTTTGACCTCTATGAATGCTTGTCAATTATGAAAAATATATGACCATCAAAAAGAGGAAATCTTTACGAATCGATTGAGCTGTAGTACCTACCTACTTCAGAAAAAGTGTGATCTGGAGCAGATCCAGACCAGACAAATAATAATCCAAGGCAATTTTCAGGTTATTTCTGTTGGGTAAGGTGGGTACCCTCTACTCTCAAAGCGATCTAGTTCTTCTTCGCATTTTCGTTGTGTTCGTCAGTTTTAAATTCTTTTATGTAAAATACTGTGCTCCATTTGTAGTTCCAAATCAACTCATACTGAGTACACTATGAATTACTATTGGTTCATATATTTTACCTCTGTTATATATAAACATTTATTAGGCACTGTGGTGGGGAGGGACCCCCTAATCATAGTGTTGCAGGCACTGGCTGAGAAATGACTGAATATTTTGAATGGAACTTGCAGTTTTCAAGGGGCTCTCATACGTCATATTACCCGGTGAGCGGAGTGGACTGTTGCACGATCTAATTCGAGTTCAGGGAGCCCAACAATCAGAGAATAAAAGCCTTCCGGTCTTGAGAATAAAAGCAGAACTGTGCGAGGAGGGAGCATTCAAATCTCATCACTCCATCACAAGAGGGCATTGAGGAGAAGACAACGGCACTGCACTGATAAAATTTAGTTTGCCCACCGTCTTAGGACGATAAATTTTCCTGAACTAGTTCAATGAATGGGCAACAAGTTTGGGCAACAGGTTTGGATAATGATATTCTGATTTTTGTTTAGCTCGAAGGTCCTTCAAGTCTGACAAATAATATGGGTATCAAATAAGGATAGAACGTGTGTTGGTCGTCCCTGTACCTGACCTGAAGGGAGAGGGGGTGTCTTTGAGATCTTAGCTAATGTTGAAGCCTTCTAGTTGTGCTGTTTGAAACCCTCCCATGGAAATGGTCAATGTTCAGGCATCAGCTGTCTTAACAATAATATTTTTACTAAGGAAACATGACGAATTGGTTGATGGGTTTGAGGGAAAACATAACGATGTTGAAATTCTTATTCGTGAAACCCTCGGTTTAATTTTGGAACCGGATCCCCACAATAGTTGTGCTCTAGATGCTCGGTCACTAGAAGTTGATTCTTGCAATGCATGGTCTTCCTTTTTCTTTTCAAAAGCTGTCTTAATAAATAGCTCGGGGTCAATTGTAATTCATTTCACTACTACAAAGAGCTCAATACTAGAAGGATCTTGAGCAATGCCTAATTGCCATGCTAGAAATGATAATAGTACTCAGTGGCTTCTGACGCACTACCATAATTTACCATTGCCATCATTTGCTCGAGGATGTTTGAGGGTCTTTCCTGTTCATTATAGCTGCTGTGCATGCTCTCCAACTCTGAGCAACGACAATTGAAACCTTGAACTCGGATATCATTGTCATATAGATCACTTGAAATCTTCAACCAGTTACCTTAGAATAGTTGTAATGTATGTGGAATACAAATAGGTCAACATTTGGGTAACTATGATAATACGGTGAAGATGGATGGGGGGAGTCTAGATGCCAGATTGTCCACCACTTCAGTACTTTCCTAGTGATTCATAAGGATGCATTCAGTATGGTAGCCCTATTTTGGTTTGAAAACTCACTGTTTTTGAAAACCAGAGCGGCCTGATGCTGAAGGTTTTCCTAGACCAATTGTTTCTCTCTGCCAAAGAGGTTAATGTTTCCGCTAGCGTGAATAATTGAGTCCTTGTTATTTTGCTAGAATTAGTTTATCCCATGAATTATGATACCGACTTCGTTTCTCGAATTGAGATCCCAATTTTTTCATTACATAATTTTTGTTTACAGTGCAAATTCATTCTTCATAAAACAAAATTACATAAGTCATTTTCAATCATAAAACGTCATTGGTATTTTTGAATGCGCAAAAACAGGAGGAAGTAATCAATCACAAACCATTTTCTAATAAAAACATTTTCTGAAATTTTCTAAAAAATCCAAAAAAATTAAAATGTCAATAATATCAAAAGTAAGGATGAGTTCGTTAGCCAGAATTTTTGGAGTACTCCAAGAGGTAAAATTTTGAAATTATGTGAGTCACCGCCCGCAGGGCGGTGAGGTTTTCTAGTGATAAAAATATTATCGTCTCTTTCCCTGCGTGTCACTTATGGGGTAGGCTTCGACCTATGCGTTGAATGTAAATTACCATTTACCTAAATTTTAACATGAACCAGCAGCACAGATACACGTTTTTACTGTACTACAGATCTTGTTAGGTTCCTATCTGTTATATACTGACTGAGTCTGTTACGCCAGCTTTCGTTTGTTGTTGATGATAGAATGACTCCCGAAATCGACTTATCATCGTAACTCATTAGCGACTCCCTATTTCGCCGAAATAGACTATGTACCTATCGATTAACTACATTTTCGTTATTTGAAATAAATTTCCACTGCGTCATGTCATCGCGAGCGAACTCGTCTACCGCTACTATACCGCCACTTCAACTATTACTAGAATATTATAATAAGTAGGTACCTACAAGACAACATATTTATCGTATAATTTAGTCATTTTCAGTTACTTAATGATTCAATTGAGTATATATTGTACCAAACGATTGAGTTATCAAGCACCTATTTGAGTAGTCAGTTATGATTGTGTCAACAGATGATAGTGAGATAGGAAGAAGCAATTAGGCTATGAGTGTTCCTGATTTCCTTTCTGCCTGTCTATACTTTTGAGGTCATTAATTTGTGAGAGTATAACAATCCAACCCATCTTGAATCATAATATTTACCTACCAGAATATTGATGCATAGTAACTGTTCCTCATGTAACAGTAATTTATTGGTGTTGTTGTACCAGCCGTCACAACAATGTAATGGTTTTATCTTTGAAAACAATGTTGCCGGAAACAATTTATACTTATACACCTAATGATGTCGAAGGCATTTCTTAGGTACTTACATACATATCATAATATCTCACAAAGATGAGACAGAACCATATTCAGCTATGGTTCTATATTTCAACCATAATTATTCCCCATTGACTCCATGGCTCGGTAGCTATCGATATTATTTCACGTGTGCGCTTGCGCATTTTCCTATACCGATTCGGCCGCGACGAAATTCATCTAGGTGGCTGTTCGTGGGACCATCTACAAGCTAACCCCAAACTTCTATTAAAATGTGAGCGTCTTAGGGTTGATGGTTCATGAAGGAAGGGAGGCGGCTTGTCAGGGTTGGCAAGGTAACTGTAGCCAAGGCTATTAAAAATAACGAAATTGACAAAGAGAAATTTGATAATCTAGAATATTTTATCGAGGTACCTAATTAATTTTCTTATGGTATTACGTATTACGATTGTATTGGAACTCGAATCACGTTCATCGTGAACAGTAGGGGACACAGGCTACTTCACAACCTGAGACTAACCAATGTCAACTAATTACCAATTTCCTCTCTTAATCGTCCCAATAGTTTGGGATTTCGCCTTTGACAGCCCTTTTAGAGAATTTTCGAGAAAAAATGAAGCTATTGCAAGGGCTTCAAAATTTTAGTAGTGCAAATTTTTGAAAATTTTCTTCATGGGAATCCATTTCCGACCATTCTAAAACAATTCCTGAAATTAAACATTTTTTCATATTATTTCAACTATTAGGTGTATATATTAAGTATTAGATATATTAAATATATCATATATATATTTTACTATTTATATACATATATTTGTCACTCCAGACGATATCTGACCCTGGAAATCGAGATAAAAAATCCAAAAAATGTTAAAATAATATTTTAATTCTTAATAATCATCTTAATAATCCTAATAATCATTAATATTAAAAGAAGGGATGAGTTCGTTGGACTGATCCGGTCTCAATTATCATCTTGAGATCAACCCTGAATCACTCACCAAATTTGAGCGAATTTGTGATTTGCGATCACCTCATATAGATTGTCTAGGGCCTAACCCGCTTAATATGACATCAACATCGAATCATCCGTGTTTCAGAGTTTGTCTGAGACAAAAGAATTTCGTTTTTGCGAATGCACAGGACCACTGTTTCGATCGCGATAAATTCCATACGGTTCGTCTAGGTGCTAACCCTCATAATCCCTGCCAATTTCTTCAAACAGGAATATTTTTTCTTTTATTTGACTTCTTGCACAAACATAAGGACGAAGCAAAATATTGACTGTAGGAAATAGGTATTTAATTGATTTATCTAGGCTTCTTAGTTCTACTTAGTTCTACAGACAATCAAAATATTCCAACATCGAACCGAGTGCTGTGTAAGGTAGGTTTGTAATGTGATTGGCTATCTAGTCTTTATCTCTACTAAATATTGTCGCAGACAGTTAGGTAATTGTACAGTGATGGAGGCTGTTGTTGCCCTCATAATCTAGAGTAGGTACACCTGAATCAACCTGGGGCCCGTTACGGTTGGGGTCAATAGAGGATTAGGAACGTCGTGGTCTCATGGGGTATAACGGAGCTTGCTGGACAGAACAATCAACCGAAATTGGCCCGAGGTAGCACGTAGTTTCGTAATGTTATTCCATCACTAGGGCAGCCATGTCATGAGCCTCGAGGTAGGACAATCAAAACACCCATACTTTTATCCTTTCAGCGCATGGTTTTCCAAATGTCGTTATTTGAATTGTGGACTATAGTAGATTTAAATGACTCAATAGTGTGTTGCATTTGGAAATTACTCACGGTTCCTAATTCAGTAGAAAGAAACACTCTATTCAAGCTTTAATTGTGATATTTATATATCTAGATTTATCAATGCTATCAATGGGTTTAGGAAAGTTGTGAATGAGGCAACACCAATAATCCATCGTTTCGATGTATTAATTTATCATATTCAACGTCTGAATTCTAGGGGTGAATGCCTCACGTTGTACCACTGAGTTCCAATGACCACTTCCTGAAAAAAATCTCGCAAAAACGAGCGACTTTCACTCTTTTGCACTGTCCAATTTCTGATTGCTGATACCTTGTTATTTTAAATCTTCAACAAGAACGTTTCTACAAAGAGTTTCAAGTTTAATTATCTCGGCCAGCTACCTACAACCTAAGAAGTTGACTAACGCTGTTACGAAATGTGAAATTTGTGAGATAGGAATCGGATCCGCCCAGCGGCAAGAGAGATTTACAAAGAGAAAATCTGAATTATACTCTTCCTGTATGTGTATAGCTACCTTTCTTTAATTAAAAATTGATCCCTTAAGGTATCTCACCAGAAACGATTCACAACAGATGAATAGTAGACATTGTTCAGAATCATTAACAAATTACGTAGGAATGTTGAATTCCATTGCTGTTGTAACTCACTTCTATATTCTGTAAATCATGCACCCTTGATAGTTTAATATTACCTAATTATTGAGATTGATTGATTTTCTGGTTTAAGAATTCTAATCCATACCCTACTACTAAACTATTTGAATTTCTATCAATGTACTGGCTTCTAGTTGTTTCTGCAATGGGTTCATGTTGAGTGATGGCCGCTGTCCTTCAAGTCCTTTAAACGCCTACATTGTGCAAGGTAACGCAGTTATAAAAATACAGCAATGCATATCGTTTCCAAAATGGTCAGAGCCAAGAAGAAACATGCGTCAGTACAACACGAAGAGGGCAATAACATCCCTGATCAAGTTTGCCAGGTCTAAGAATACTTGGCAGTTGAGTTCGAAGATCTCTGAATCTCCGAAGTTCACTTGAAACAATGCATTTTTCTCTCGGGTTGGATTATTTAGATGTACAAGCAATAGACATCAATAAATGAAGTTGCGCGCCTCCAACCATCTCTAGACATCGTTAATCATTTCTTCCCGATGACTAAACAAATCGAAGAAAACTTGACTCAAGGACAGCGTGGTCATGTAGTATCGATACCCATAGTATCCATGAGTTGCAAAAACGCACCACGTATTGCACCCTTTTGGAAAGCTCTCGGTGTTGCCGAGACCTTTACCTTGGACGAACAAAAAATTAACCTCGAACCATTGGACATCGCCGGAATCGAACCAAAAGAATGGGCCATTCGCATGGGTCTGAAGTGAAGATGTAACTTTGGTTTCCTGTGCCTTGTCATTTGGAATTCCAGAACTCTGTTAAGAGGTTGAAATAAATATCACACTGATCTGGAAATGAGAAAACTAAAATGAAAATCTGAGGGGTGTGAAACAGAGGCGGTAAGTTGAGGAAACCGATAAGAAACTTGAATGACGTCACCAAGTACACGGGAAATGTCGAGCGTTCGGATAAGGTAGGACACTATCGTTTCTCAACCTGAATTTAGCACATAATATAGCATCCACGGGCACAGAGAAGGTTTTCTGCCCATTTTATTTACGCAGTTAATAGGCAGCTGATCAATCAGATGAGGAATTGTAAAAAAAATAAGGCGAGAATAATTTGAATTCAGAAACTTCACTGAATTCAGTAAAATGACAGAGATGTCATTTCTGCGGTACCTATGACTTCATTTTCATTAGGTATCTACTTTTCAGGGATTAACTTTCATGAAAAAAAGTCATGCAGAAGGCCTATTGGACCAGTTGGTGTTCATTGTGTTTTAGGGCAAACTTATGGATAAATAACTATCCCCAATGTGTATATAGCTCGTTGTCTTAACCCTCTATCGTCACTTCTCCTCCGCAAGAAATTTTCGTGCGCTCTAGACGGGCAACAGTTGTTGCTCTGATAGAGTTCACAGTCATTTCACTGGTTCGAACCTGTTTCCCAAGTGTGGAGATGCCTGGCGTTAAAACATTTACTTACGTAATCTCAAAACCTCCTCAATGAGCTCGGCGGTGCAGTGGCCGTCGACCTCGCTCGCAACGATAAAATTCCGACGGTATCGCAGTTCCTACAAATGAATTTTTTTGTCATAATCCAGAATTTGTTCCATAATTGTATCTTTTTGATGAATTCCCACAAAGTTGTCTTGAGGGCTGGATGATGAAAAATAACCAATTCTGGAAACGTGTTTTGACGTAAACAACGCAGGTCAGAACTTCTTTTAAAAATAGATCTCCCTACTTTCGTCAGTGAAAATCGATTCACAATGAATTAATTATGATTAATTATTAATCAAATGCGTTTCATTCTGTCCAACCCTTTAGACTTACTTGTGCGCGGAGTGAAGTGCTCACTTACCTACTGTTATTCGTAGGCACAAAAAACTCGTTAAAAACCCATTCCCTTCTAGGTTTCGAGCTAGGGCGTTTTGAAATGCATTCCCCTATTTCTACCTCTTGGAGATGACTGACAGTAACGCCAAGCTTTGATGCATGACAACACCACATATGGGACCCACACACATAAGCAGAAAATATAAATATAAGCAGAAAATGAGAAAATTGGACCTCATACCAAAAATTCTCTGTACAACATTCGTCCAGCTCTATGACTTGATGGCTATTTAACTCGCTCGTCCTTTTCTTGTTCATACCTACCTAGCGATTCATCACACCTTAATTGGGAGATTAGGTACCCCCTTATTAGGTAGGTACCCTATTACTAGGTCACTGTAATTATTGTAGGTTGGTGAAATTTTTACCTTACTAACATTTGATAACAGAGAGGAACTTCTCAATAGCGAACACTGACGGGAAGTGAAAAACCGTCGCTATTGGGGAGGGACCTCTCAATCATTCGCTATTGAGAGGGCCCTCCGTAGCGAAAAATGACTCCTATTAAGAGGTTTGATGGAAGGAAAATTTAAAGAAAAGAGCCCTCTGCACCTCCGGTTAGTTCTACTTAAGCCCTACTGGCTAAGATTAAAAAAATATGGAGAATGCTTTTTCCATTAATTATTAAAAATATATTTTAATATGTAAAAAAATGACAATTCAGTCAAGGATTATAGTTCCTTGTGAATTAGTTATGTTCCACCTTTTAGTATATAATTCTGAAGTTTCGATGGTTTCTATTGATTTTGTTTGTGCACCCTTGTAGTTCGTCCTTCGAAGGTCCTTACCAACACGGGGGCGTTACTGACTCACCCCTATCGATCTCGGGTCGTTGAACTCAAGGTCACCCTCTCAAGGTCGATTCGCTATCCCACTCATCCAACATAACCACCACACTAACCATAAATTCGCAATATGACGACAGTAAACCATTCAATTTGCTCTCTCTTCCACTAAACCGGAGTTTTCCCGACGATTTTCCCCTTCTGTTTTTCCAAGGGTCTTGACACTTTATCAGGGGGAAGGATGGCTCAGACACAAGGGCTCTTTACCTCCCGAGGTTAAGGTTGACGGGTAATCTTTCTGCCGTTACTCGGCCCCAAGAACTCTCCAGGCCTTGACCTTTTCTCTTGTAATTAGAGGTGGGACGGCTCGATAGGTGATACATTTTTTTGCTGGTACCGCTCCCATATATTTATCATGTATAATACACAACGGTAATAATTATCTTTATTCCAGAATGCCAACTTTTATTTCTTGAAGTTTTAATCTCGGGGATGTATTGGGAGATCAGTGAAGTAACTTTTTGGTTTATAATTTTCAATAATGAACCTTTGGAATCGGGCAAGAAAAAACACTCTGACGGAAGATAAATAGGGACCGTCGTTATTCACATTAGCATGGAGGAAGGATCAACTCGCATCAATCAAGTCGATTGTAAATTATTATCCTGGAGCGCCAAGATGGGATTGTAAAGCTGAAATAGCCTGGAATCGGAAGTTAATAAATTATGGCTAAACAAGCTTAAATTAGTTTTCTAATCGAGCCTTATTCACGATCTTAGCTATTTATTATCAGTTGCATCTCAAGCTTCGAGTAATTGAGAAAGTTTGTCAAGTAGTGACTTATAACAGAATGCATTAATTGGTGTCCTCCTCAAGTTTCCTCTCAAAGATTAATAATTCTTCAAATTCTTCTGTAGATCAATATTCATGCTGCTGTTCATTCGGGCTTTGCTGCAATGAGGTTATTTTAGTTCGTGAGGCTCCTAACTAACACCATTTTAACATGGGTATGAAGATAAATAAATTTAGTACACACAATTTAACTGGTTGGTAAGCACACTTATTGAGTTTAGAGTTTCTACGCTCTCTCTCGTTTTCAAAATACAAGTAGCGTCAACATTTTGACATTCATCTGCTTCTCGTGCTAATATAAAATGCAGAAGACTGGAACCTCAAACGATCCCATATAAATAATCAGCTGCAATTATGCCACCATTTTTACATTATTTATATCAATGTATATGAAACAGAATCGCACATTGTAATTATTAGAGGCGGAGTTTTGGTTTAATACATTCGAGAATATTTATCGTAGATGAACCGATCTGTTTCCATTTGGTCTAAGGAGCAAAATATCACGGAGAGTAGGGAATACCGAATTGCTCAACAACAAGATTAGGAAGGATGAAAATCCGGCCACATTCTCTCACTAGCACCCTGTAAATCAAAGATGAAAATAATTCCAAATCCGAGAAAAGCTACGGTCCTTGAAAACAGGGTCTTGGAAAACTGTTTGTCACAGATGTTTTGATGTTTGACATTAATTTACTCACTTACTGACGGACCACTATTAGCCTCAGTGGATGGCATCAATGAAACTGAAATCGTAAATCAGTCTCGGTACCGAATATTCCCTGGTACATGGAAAAACGTTGAATTATGGATGTTTTTGGTGCCTCTGATCCGAAATCCGAAGTAGTTCAGTTTCGCATAATCACATTTCAATGATTTCCCTCAGCTGATATGAGAGTCAATTTATGAATCAGCTGATCTGCGAACTCAATTTTCGGTATTTACAGAAATGCTGGCCTTTACTTTTGCTTGTTATAGTCTGGGAAACCTATGGTAACGGAAAATAGATTACGGAAAACACTGCTTTACGGTTATAAACCGATTATTGCGGAGGTGATGAAGACGCGAATTTTGGAGTGATCTGTATACCGAGTGTCCCCGAAAGAGCTCGGCAAGAGGACGGGAATCGAATCTATGGGTAATTTCTGATCAAAAGTCCATCTTAGGAATTTTGGTATAAACCCTTATTTTTCGTGTTTTTTGGAATTTAATTTTTTTCAGTCAATGACGTCTTCTGACATAAGATGGCTGTAACACCCATTTTTATTGTTCAATAATAAAATGGTGGGTATTGTCGGAAAGCTCGTTAAATTTACTTTCGGAATGTGCTGTTTTGAAGAATTTTTAAGTGGTTTGAACTTCTGAAACTGCCGCATGAAAATCGACATTTCTTGAAACTCAGAAAACAAGAAAAACTTCAATGCACTCTAGTTCAGCAAGACATACCCAAATCTCACTTGAGAGTGACGGGAAAAACCTTCTCATGATCTCAGCTTTTCACCGATGTAGTACTTTTTGATTTTGGTGCACTCATTAACAGAGAAAATTGCGTTTGAATGAAAAAAAAAAAAAAAAAACTCGGCGCTCCGCGCCTCGCCAGGGGGCATGCTCAGCTGATCTGAGAGCTCCATTTTGGACTCAGCTGATCTGGCAGCTCCATCTAACTTCCCTGGTAATGAAGCAGGCTAGCGACACATAAAATTGTTTACTAACCATTTATAATATCGCATTATTGGATAAACATCTCGCAGATTAATATAAAACTCTCACGTAAAAACGCTGCAAATTATGACACAACGGTTTATTATTTTCTGTATAGAAAAGTCCATCTACAAAGATCCTATTGACATAAAATACCCACCTCCCGCGAAGTTCACAATCATCTCTTGGCGACAATGAGTAGGTACCTTCTTGTAATTATTATTATCGGAGAGTTGTATCATTCATTCTTAAGACCCAAAAACAGTAAGAATTAGAAACCAAATGTGGAGAAACTTTGAAATCTCCCCCTTGATGGGAAAAACAATAGATTATGGATATGTCTAGCGGCTTGAGGAGCCGCTCGGCTGATCTGAGAGCTCCAATTTCGTCCCCCATCCGCCTCACCCATTCCGCGTAACGTTTTTCGGTTAGTTAGTCCAAGGCTAAAACACATTCTGTGTTTAAAAAAAGAGGGTAATAGAGTATTTTAGGGTAATGACGACCTGGTCATGATTGTAGGAGTTCAGTATCGTTTTCACGATGAATCGAATGGTGACAATCCTTATTCATTTTGACTGATAAAAGTTGATTTTCGACACCACCGGCTAATTTTCGCCGACCAACGTGGATATTGGGTATATCTGGGCAGTAATATTCTTTCAAAAATGCAACCAACTCTCGTGTCTAGCAAAAAATAGGTTGCAGAGCTGTTTCCGGTATCTTCTATAATGCCACCACATGAACCTATACGTATTTTGTTAATGTAAACGCTGCCAAGAGGGTTTAGGGCACGTTTTATAGACGGTCCCCGAGTTTCAAGGAGACCTTGAGATGGTCTTCAAGGATTCCATAAGCCGAATGCTTATTCCAAATTTCGAGGAGACCCTTGAAACTCGAGGGCCGTCTGCAATCCCACCCTTAGTTCCATTATCCTCTCTGAGTTTGTAACTCAGAGAGGATAACGTAGTTTGTTTCCAATTCACCCCAACTGACCAATTACGTCACTGTCCAACACACCCATCACCGTTGACTTCATTGTTGTAATGATTGTTGCAGGGTGGAGAGCAGCGGAGGCCCCCCTTGCCCGAGGGCGCAGCACACGCCACACCGCCCCCTCGAGCTCGTCTTCACCAGCCTGTCCGTCTCCGTTGACAAGCGGCCCATCCTCAGAGATGTGTCCGGGTTCGTCAAACCCGGCCAGCTCCTCGCCGTCATGGGGCCATCAGGTCAGACCATCCACGATAAATCAAGAGAAATGACCTTTCACGAAGGGGAAAAATTCCTCTCGTTCCTCTTTGGAATAATTTAGCTAATAGTCAACCAACAGTAATTTTAAACGACTAATTATTCGTTTCATTAATTATTACGGCCCTGTCAGCAGTTATGATTGCGGATAGGTATCAATCACCGGAAAAAATCTAGTACCTATGTATAAACTTTCGAATGGACAAAGCCGATCGAACATGCAGAGTGTTCAGGGCTGATCGGCCCGGCAAGTTCTCAATCTCAATCCGAGATTTGGCGGTCTCAATCCGAGATCAAAGCAAGCCAATCGGCATAGCGTGTATGCAGCTGAGTAGATATCAGTTGTGGATTCAAATTTTAATGTAAAAATACTGATGAAATCCTAAGTGAAATATGAGGTCCGGCGAAAATTGAAGGCCAGTATTTGGGACGGCTATTCACAGTTTCGGAGATCCGAAAATGGCTGTCATCTTAAAGGATTAGTTAAAGAAATGTGATGTTTTTAAAGTAAAACTACAACCGAATTGAGAGAAAATCCCTTGATTTGCGAGGTGAAATCTTGAATTTAGAAATACTTTCATAAAAATTGTAGAAGATAACTATGTACTATTCTGGGAACCATCTCCAGCCTGGCTAGACAGCATGAGATTGTGAAGGTATCTAGTTCTTGAATACGTTTATCACCTGGAACGATACAATAAAATTTATATTATATAATAATGCTGAAGAAAACCAAACAGGGTTTTAATTTTCTCGGTTGCAACGAAATGAGGCCACCCTGTCTTGAGTTACGAAGAGGAAGGAAATATAATCTTTTCCCCAAAATAAGTGACCATCAAATCATGCAGTAGCCAAAATACACCTTTTACAAAAACCTCATTAAATTAATCTTGGGCCGAATCAATGGAGATGTTCCCTTTTGCGAATGCTCTATTCTCTTGATGCTGTACAGGATTCGTTTGATCCTTGAGTTTGTCGAGGTCAATAACCCCACTTGCCAGCCTAGGACAAACCGTAAATAGTTAAGTGGATCCACTGAGGCCCTCCCTCCCCATCGTCACTCAAGCCTAATTCGGACCAATTAGCTTTCCATTTCAAAAGCTTTATCAACATCCGGGCCCGGTGGCGTAAACTTTGTCTTCTTCCCCATTTAAAAGTGTTGACCAGATCGAGGAGGGGCAGTCGAAATTAACAAGGATGTCATTGGGCTGCGAGATTGCTTTAATGATGCAACGCCGCAGGGTGAATGACTCAAGGACCGTCTTTTTCGTCTCTGACATTGTTGCGCCAATCGCCGATGTCACAGACCCTGGTATCGAGCCGGCTCATCAGAGATTGACATTTTGACAGTGGAATTCTTGACGCACACGCACTATTCACATTGAACCCTGTTTATGTCATGTATAGCGTCATGGACTCTTCTCAGATCAGTATGAGACTTATGTCTGATCTCCAACCGGTCGTCCAATAAATTGTCAATTTAAACAACGTTGAATGTCTTCATATCGTGTTATACTACTATTCAACATGGTATTAACATGCTCCTGACATGCTTCAAGTTCGATTACGAAGAAGGGGTTTTCATGGAAATCCGCGCCATCATTTCAGGAAAACAATCTGATGGAACTTTTTGTTAACTCTTATCAATTATGTACATTATTGGAACTATCGTGATGTTTCCATACCTCATGAGTCGTGAGTCATGACCTACCTTATGAGGATCCTAGTATAGTAGGTCCTACTAACCTTCCATCACAGCAATCGGAGCATAGTGGTCCCAAATTGGGATTTTGTGTTTGTGGAGCAAAATCCGTTCTCCCTCTTACAGGGAATTTTTGGCTGATTCCGATCAGGTATCCCATGTTTTCGTACCAAAAATACAAAAATTAGGTATTAATTAACTTTTTTCTTTTTCATTTGTCAAAAAATACGTCCAATAGACAAGCTGTAAGAATTGCGTTGAGTGTGACTAATCCCAGCTCTTCAGATAGGTAAATATACCTAGTAGTTCAGTATCACCCTGATGGGACAAAACATGATCCACCTGGACGGACATTCCATGATGTATTTCAATAGCTGTATGTATAATGCAATGAGCGGTATATATTTATATATTTTATAAAAATGTCGTGTAGCCTAGATAACGGGAGCAATGGGCACCGAAACTAAATAGAAAATAATAGAGTCTGGTTTCTCTTGTTTTTGTATTTCTTTCCTTTATAGATTAATAGAATGAAAACATGACAGCTCCTTCTCTAACCCTTAGGTTACCTACTATTTCTTTAGGTAAAGTATAAATTCTGTAGTGATTAGGTCTCTAGGTTGTCTCTGTTAAGAGTGAATATGTAGGTACACCTCGTTATGTTGTGAATCAATTTCATAACCAATGTGAATTCCTCTGGCAGGTATACCTGATCTGTGATCAGATAATATAACCTGATGTTGTTTGAACGATCTGGTTTTGAATTGTTGTAGGATGTGGGAAGACAACCCTGCTGAACAGTCTGGCGGGCCGACTGAAACTCGACGCAGGACAGATCCGCCTCAACAGAGAAAGAATGACCAAGCGGTACAAGAGAAAAATTTGCTACGTTCTTCAACAAGATGTGTTTTTTCCTGACCTCACGCTAAGACAAACACTGGAGGTAAATATCCAAATCATAGTTTATATGTACCTGCCATGGCAAATCTTGTTCTCAGGTTAAAAAACGTCGTAGTGATCATAGTTACCCCTGATGTATACTTCATTCACAATTTATTCAAGTACATGTTAGAAAAAATTTAGACTATTTATGAATAGGTAAATTTGAAGCATCCAACTAGTAGGAAACGCGCTTTGACTGAGATACTGAAGAGCCTACATAGTAGGCACATGCAGGAGGTCATGACTCATGCATGTATGATGTATGATTCATGTTTGAATGCATGAGGCATGCTTAGTATTCCTTGAATAACTATGCAGTACTCCCTTGAATAATATTATGACTAAATTAGTATTCCTTGCATGGATTAAAATTGGGTTATGGTTGTTTTTATCTATCGAACCGAATATCACCTTGCACCTTCCACTAGTTGGTAGCAGGTACTCTTTTATTGATATTTTCTCATTAATATAATCGGGAATATATTCCTCACAAGATGCATAACGAATATTTGACTTTTCTGTTATAGTACTCTGCGTTACTCAGGCTCCCTGATACCCTTTCCTATTCACAGAAGATGCAATACGTGGACCACATTATTGATGTATTGGATCTTTCAAGCTGTCAAGACACAAGTAGGATACAACTTAATAATTTTAATTATATTTTTATTGTGAGGATGACGCCCACGAATGACATTCGATTATTGGTGTGATGGAGCGAGTGCTACCATAAATAATATAGGCTTATACGAGAGGCGTTATCAATAATGAATTTATTGTATAGTGTATACATTCAGAATGTTACGAATAATTCTTCTGATAAAAAAGTATGATTTTGTCATTCTGAAAAAACGCTGAATTTATTTTTGTATTTTTCAGTTATCGGGGACTATCTGAAAAGAGGCTTGTCCGGTGGAGAGAAGAAGAGAGCCAACATTGCATGTGAACTTTTGACCAATCCGAGTTTGATGCTCTTGGATGTGAGTATAACCAACTTTTAGGTACCTTGTTAGTTTTCAAATGCACCCCTAGCCGTTTGATCAATCAGAACGTAAACAACTTTTGTTCCCCAAAATTCAAAATTTCTCTTAATCTCCTCAAATTGTTTACGTATTGTTGAGCCC
>JAEMON010000002.1:12886587-12899436 GCA_030264115.1 Lygus lineolaris | reverse complement strand
GGGAGACTGTCTGAAAATAGGGGATGATGATAATAATAACATTGGGTCAGAAGATATTAACAGACAGGAACAAACAGGCGTCAGGAGACCAAGGTGACAGCTGATTTCAAACCCATTTGCATGTCGTAGTGACGAATCTCCCTGTAGTAGCCTGTATCAGGAAGGTCAACATTTTTTTTCCAATCGAGTTTCCAAGTCTTTAATCATGTTCCCGAAATTGAGTGTTTTCACTTTCGTGTTACTGACTTCCATTGAAAGCATAATTGCAAGAAGACTCAGAATCTCTGTACTTCTCTGACCCTTCGATCCAACTTCAAAATTTGCACACGGTAGGTAGGTGCTATAGGGCGATGACATTCACAGGGAATCTTCTCGGCCCTAAGGTACAGGGGGTCTCAACAAATTCTCTTGACCGAGGAAAGGTTGAAAACCACTGATCTGGATTGTAGGAAGATTATGATTGAGCACCTTAATTAATTCATCAGTAGGTAATTTGTTAGTCTTAGCAGATTTTCATGATTTCCTTATTTGAAGATCAATTTGAATTTGAATTAGGTTTGATCGACTGCTTTTCTTTTCAGGAGCCAACCTCAGGACTGGATTCACATTCCGCCTACTCCCTCATGTGTTGCCTGAAACGCTACGCTGAGAAAGAAGGGAAAACCGTAGTGGTGACTGTGCACCAGCCCTCCTCGCAGATTTTCCACATGTTCGACAAGCTTCTCCTCCTTTGCAACGGCCAAACGGCGTATTTCGGAGACACGGACCGCGTCGTTGATTTCTTCCATAGCATAGGACTCACCATCGCTCCCCACTACAACCCTGCCGATTTCATTCGTAAGTCTTCCTTCGTAATACTTAAGGGTAGGTAGTATGTAATTTGGGGCAAAAAAAATTCGATTTCTCAATAAAAATTGTTTATTATATATAGTCTATCATATTGTAAGCATGACGCAAAAAAAGCAGAAAAATTAAACAACAGGAAGACGGTTAAAACAATGTTCGAACTTGTCAAATTCGGGCGCGAAGGCTACTGTAATCCAGCACATGAAACAAAGCACATTCACCAGACAAACTACAACCTATTTCTATGGTTACAGTTATAGGTTACAGGATGAGGTTCTTCTTCTTCACATCGAAGGAGTCCACCTCAAACAACGACAACAAAGTTTTTGAAGAGTTGAGACAGTTCAGAAGCCCTCGAAATGACGTCAGGGCATGAACAACGTTCCTTCACAGGAAATCGCGTTTCCTGAGAAAACAAGTTTTTTTAGCACTCAGGAACCTTTTTCTCCCTTATAGTTGAACTTATCGCAGTATTTTTTTTATTATTTTTTTTTTTTAATGTCATTTAGAACATACCTAATACATAATCTGTGCCAAGGATTTTGCGTAATTTTTTCCACAACATAAGAGGCATCGAATTATTTCCAATGGAATAATGGATGGTTTCCGGTAGAAAATCTATATTTTCTTCAAAACCTTGGCTATTTTTTTCCAGCTGTTACGCTGGACTTTCCTTGGCACAGTCTTGAAAGCATAACATTCTCAACAAAACTAAAAAAAAAAAATAAGATGGTAGGTTGAACAGATCCTGAAAAATCGGTTCCTAAAGTGAACTACTTTTTAAGGAAATTTCATAATGCCGGGAAAATTACACATTACTCTGAGAGTGAGATTGTTGGAACAAAATTCCAGTCATGCGTAACTTTTCAATAATCCAGTGACTAGCATTTTTTTCCGGCAATTTTGACCGATTTTTGACACAAGGTTTTACCAGACATTTCTTTCTCATTGAAAATTAGGCGCTGATTTAGAATGTACACGACCACTATAATACACACCACGGTACACTAACAATATACAGGTAGGTACCTCAATATACCTATCCCCATCTTATCTGTCTATTCATACACAGAAAAACATGAAGAATTTAAGAATTTTAAAATTTACTTCAGGATTTGATTCAAAGTAGGCCCTAAAATGGATTTTGGAATTCTGAATCTATTTTTTTTTTTTTTTTTTTTTTTTCGTTTCTCCCCACCAAGTTAACTAAGTACTCAGAACAGATGTAAATTTGACCCCAAAACCATGAATTCATTAGTTTGTTATTGTGTGGTATAGGTACATTTCATGGAGCCGATTGTTTAAACCTAGGTATGTTTAGTTATGATAAATCATTATGGTGATCCACATTCATGTTACAGCTGATTATCCAATTATTTCATTTTATTTTATTTTTTACCCAATTATTTAATCAAACAAATAATGAACTTTAACCCCGTGTGTTCCCCCTACACTATTTCGTTTTTCATAAGAGACTCCTTTGTCGTTTTGGAATTTTTTTTGGAGGAAATTTAACTTACATTGTAGCCGGAGTAGAAAATTTCGCAAAGTTGAGCCCACAGTTTCCCTTGGATTATTATCCTAATTATTATTTTCGTGAGATGAAAATTACTTCCGTCCTTCGCTAAATTTTCAACTGGTATAACCATAGCTAATAATGATAACTTGATTTGCCAACCAGTAGATGACTTTCAACATATTGGACCAACTTTGAATGGATTAGCCCCCAAAACAATCAAACCAAACTTTGAAATTAGTAGTTAAAATAATAAAAAATTCGAAGGGTCTTTTCAAAAATCTCTCGTCGTTTCGGAAATTTTAATTAGTTAGTTTGAAATAATATTTTCAAACCAATTTACCCGGGTTTCTCCTTATTTTCAGTTGAACAAGTCAAAGGGAGTGAGGAAATGAAAGAGAAAATAATATCTGCGTCGAAAGAAGCACGACTTCGGCCAGACTACCCCCAAGAACTCCTACCCGAGTATTTCACTCAAAACAATATCTGTGATAAATATCTCAACAACTACAACGACAGTCAAGTCCACACTAACGGTAAGTTGATATCCATTATAAATCTTATTCTTATCCAAGTTCCAATACGTTGGACAAATTAAATTGTTGGAGGATTGGTGGTTTTACGAGATTTCTGATAGGTACCTACTGACCAAGTGTGAATATTAAATTTTCTCACTAGTTAGTTCTTATTTTTTAACTAATTCGGTACTGGCGCCATTATTAGGGATATTTTCCTGCCATAAGTTCTTCATATTCAATGGTCAAACCGGGCGAGCGTTTTGGAATTAATATCCTAAAGATGACTTCTATCGTGGTGTTTTGGTTTACTTCAAATGTTTGAATTTGGATGCAAATATTCACTCTACGAAGTGTTACTTATAGGTCCCGTGAGGTGCCAATGTACGCAAGAAATGTGGTCGAAAAACGCCAACAACCAACATAATCAAGACTCCGTCTGTGTCACCGTGGCTTTAGGCGACACAACGGAAGCGCACGGTCACGTTTATACCACGATAGCAGGTGGGTATGCTAGAAAGTCTGGAACTGAACTAAGAAAAAATCCAAATTCCGTTACTAACAAAACTTGAAAATTAATCAACAAATTAAACGTGACAGTAATATTGTAAACAAATTAGCAATAATTTTATAACGGCTATACCTAGGTAGTTAAGTGACATACCTCCCTACTATAATACTACCTCAGCAAATACAATTAACATGAAATTTGTTAGTATTTTTAAAACAAACATATAACAAACCAACAATTAATTTAATTTATACTACACAGTACGCTTACATCAAATACCACTACTGCTCCTGTTACTATGTATTTATTTTGTTTTTTTATAGTGAAAGAAGATGAAGGCAAAACGCTTTGGCTGGACAACCAGAGTCACGCTTCCTCTTCCGTCAGCAGTAGTGACGATGATGTTAGTTGGCAATGGCCCACGACGTTTTGGACACAGTTCAAGGTGAATATTTCGGTTTTAGATCACAAAATATGATTTGGAGTCATTAGTGAGACAGATTTGAAATAAAATCATGGAAATAAAATTTAATGTTCTTCAACTTCAATAATAAATTCAAGAGGTGTGTTGTGTACGAGTTCAATAAGGTATCTATGGAGTTTGTAGGAAGGGTCGGGCTTGCCGCAGGGCGTACCGGGCAATGGCCCCAGCCCTAGGGGGCCTGTAAGCCACCTCGATAAAAATGAATAATAATAGGTAATTAAAATGTGAGAACATTGAAATAAATGAAAATATTGACGTAGGTACCTACCTAGTAAGTAAGGAACTGGCCCTTCAGCATGAACCCTTCTTAGCCAACTCGGCCCCTTTCCCATGCGGGTCATTGAGGCTCTTTTGGCTAGTGGGCTTAATTAGTCATCTGATTTCGCCCCATCAACAACATTGGGGGGTCCGCTGGCCTGCCTGTGGGTTTTAATTGTCTGCCAACCCCAGAGGCCAGTGGAAGCCTCCACCTCTCATTGGAGCCCCACCACTGTCCAACTCCACCAACTCGAACATAAGGGGCTCCCTATTTTCATGGTGGAGCTAAATCAGAGAACTGGTAATCAAGTGGGGCTTCCAAAGGGCCGCAGAATGTAGGAGAGGTCTCAAATGTAATTTTCCATTCGTTATGTGTGTAGTAACAAAAACGGCGATATTACTTTAAATACAATGTACTTAATACTTACCTATTTCTTTCTATAAAATACATAAAAAGGCATTTTGTAGGGGAATGGGGTCTGCGCATGATTTTTTTAAACAATTGTTATTGAAAGGGAATCGATTCAAAATGGCCAAAGTGGGGTTACTTCATAATTATGTGGTCTCCCTCTTTTTTTTATCGACGAAGAGAAATGTAAACGTTTGAAGAAATGCGCGCGGAAATGGAGCGCGCTGATTGGTGGAAACGCATCCATGCTGACTACGTATAATATCCACGAACGGGTTTTAAAGGGGCAGCAGGGGGCGGTGACGTAGGTAGGTGACCTACCTCTGGATGTACCTACGTCACACTCCCCCGCGAAATTCAAAACATTGCATTTTAACATTACGATTTCTGCTCCCATATGGAGTTTTTGTCCTGATAAATAGTGTTTACTAGTCATGGCAACTCAAATAACATAGGTAATTAATGGGTTTTTTCCAATTTTTATTTCTCATGTGCAGACCCCATCAGTTTTGTTCGTTTATACACATACATCTGCGGGGCCCTTAAATGTTGAATGTTGGTTTCCCGGGGAGCCCCCTGGGTCTCAGCCCGACCCTGTGTAGTATGCTCACTTGGTTAGATAGCCAGCTTTTAATAACTTGGATAGTTTTGCTCACAAAGTGGTTAATAAAGCTCAAAATGAAAACTTGAAGTTGGAGGTTGGTATGTAGAATAGGTAACAAATATTTTTGTAGGTATATTGTAAGCACCCCAACGGTACGTACCTAATAACAACTGGTTGGATGAAAGCTTCCAATGCTGCCGATGGAGTCAATATAGGTAACATGGAAATGGAATTTGAGCATCAACGACTTTCACAATTTTCGAGGCAACCAATCTCCGGTGAAACCTTTGAGTAGGTACCTATATAATACATATTTGAGTATATAATGTTATAATTATATGGGTACCTGCTCAAAGCGTGAAAATACTGGAATACTATAATTTTTTCATTGGGGTGGGTGCCAACAATTTTAAAGTGGGGTAGTAATTTGCGGTAGTATTTTTGGAATCAGTAAACTACTTAGGAATAGTCACTTGGTAGATGAAATCTCCCTATTTCAAATTGTTCAAAAATAAAAGATATATGGTTCCACTCCAAAATTTGGTCTTTATTCCTATCGTAGGGGAGGAAAATTCTAAGTAGTGCTTTTTTACTATGGTGGAGTCACTATAATTATCTAATTACTTATTTTCGGCAGAGGTTAGGTAAATTATATTTCAATGATATTATTTATCATGTTCTCAATAAAGTATCGACATCTACATACCTATTTAGGTACATACCTAGGGTGAGTCTGTTACATTTACAATACCTACATATTAAAAAATGTATGATCATTTGGTAGAATAGGTACCTAATCTCCTATCTAGTTGTACCAGAAGACTTTCAGAGACGTTTTGCAAGAATGTAAGGCTCATAAAATTAACGACCAACACGTCTGACAGCTGTGAATCGTTTCAGGTTCTCAGCCAACGCAACTTTCAAGAGGCCCGCCCAAGGATGCTCTCCAAACTGAATTGGGTGCAAACAGTGGCGCTGGGCCTGATGGCAGGTCTCTTGTGGTTCCAGCTCCAGCGCACGGAAGAAAGCCTTCATGATATCCAAGGGTGGATGTTTTTTTCTACGACCTATTGGATGCTCTTTGCCCATTTCGGTGCACTTTCTTCCTGTGAGTGTTTTTCTGTTCCAGTGCTAGTATTTTTATACTCGTTCCAACTTCCAACCAGTACAGAATTATCCATACACCTACCTCACCCTAATTTAAGTCGTGCTTCAAGCTTCAGCTTTCTTCGTACTATTCAATATCCACATTACATTTCAACATTAAACGGATTCTTCACTGTTCACAGTTCCTCCTGAGAGGGAAGTTATCAACAAAGAAAGGCAATCAGGCGCTTATCGATTGTCAGCGTACTACTTTGCTAAGATGGTGGGCGAACTGCCGCTCACGATGACACTTCCAGCAGTTTACCACATCATTTCCTATCCCATGCTGGGTCTTCACTCGCTTTCTGTCTTCGTTACCCTCTTGGGATTCCTCCTACTCAATACCGTAGTAGCTCAGGTAAGCAAATTGGTATAGTAACAATACAGAGTTATCAATGTAAATAGGTACTAACGACCAACCAACCTCTCGTATAATCATAGCATTTACTTACACGTCAAATTGGAGGTTTTCCACATCAATTTGGAGGTTTTACTCATCAATTTGAAGGTTTTTCATTTCAAATTGGAAAAAAAAAAATATATATATATATATATTTTTTTTGTAAAAATTTTATTGCATCAAATTTACCTGCACTTATGAGCAATTTCGTTCCGAGTAACATAAATGTTATAGTTATTTGAATTACACATAAAACTAAGATACATACTTACTTCACTTAGTCTCTTTTCTTATTTGAACATAATTAGCGTAAGTGCTATTGAATGCACTTGCGGAATCACTGATTTTAATCAATCCCCAACTCACAAATATCATTTACTGAACCAATTCGTGGGGCTTCCTTCTTTTGAGTCTACGGAGTAGGTCATCGATTTCAAGGAGACGGACAGCTTCCTCGTTGATGTGACCCTTTAGCCGCTGATGATGGGCGATGGCTTGTTTCTTTATGACTTCATTGACTGGATCGAATTACAGCTCAATGTGCAGTCGGACATTTCTGGTGTACCTACGATATGCATTGACACAGCATCTCAGTACATTATTTTGGAACCGCTGTATGATACCACGGTTACTTTGAGCGCGGTTACTGCGCTCCATAGGTCCAGACTGGTTTGAGGACTTGATTGTACAGCGTTAGCTTGTTCTGGATCGACATTTTGAGCATCAACCCAATAGCCAGTATATACGTCTTTCTGAATTTGAGCACAAGTTTTTCCTTCTTTCTTTTGACGAGCGCCATCCAGCGCAGCTTTGCATCCAAAGTCATGCCGAGGTATTTGGCTTCATTGGTATATGGAATTACTTTGCTGTTGAGGTGTACCTATTGGTATATAGCTGATTCTCCTGTTGGTGAAATCAACGTGTACCAGTAAGATGATCGAATTGGGGTTTAACGTGAAATATCTGGACTGCACAAATTACTTGATGAGAATGATGGTAGACCTGTTAGCCGCTGCTGCAGGGAATGACTTACGTTAAAAAAAATTAGGTTTGTTCATTTTTTTTGTTCATTATGTTCATTTATGTTTGTTGAATGTTATGTTTCACGCGTTAATTTGTTGTTACTGCTTTCCCAGAATTAAATCATGTATTTCTGCCATCCTCCAATTTTATGTGTAAAACCTCAAATTTGGAATGGAAAACCACCAATTTGGTGTGCAAAACCTTCAATTTGGTGTGTAAAACCTCAATTTGACGTGCAAATGATATATAAATCTGGGGAGGGGGAGGAGGGCAATAATTTGAAGATTCTTAGATGAGCAATACGTAGCAATACCATCAGGATGTTTTTACCCAATTTTAGGCAACACAAATGTGCAAAACATGCTGAAGAAAAGACGGGAGGAATCTCATTCATTGGGCAGGAATATAAATTTGGTGTATACTTCACTTTGGTGTCTGCTACGATCACGCGAGCGCTAGTGGGACTTGTTCTGAATTGCCTGATGTTCGTAATGATCCCGCTCGGCCTAACTAATGCTCAAGAGCAGCTTACTGCTGCCTTACAATTACTGCAAATCGTGGACTTTGAGAGTAGGTACTTGTTATAGTGTTGGAAGTACACAGGTAGTAGGTACTTGTTATAGTGTTGGAAGTACCTACATGAGCAGGAATCTCGGTCACAAAATGAAACAGAAAACAGTATCACGTGAATGATCGTCATTGTTTCTACCTACCTACTAGGTAATTTGTGTCTTTGGAAATGTTATAACATTTTTATTGTACCTACTCGTTATTCATTAAAATTGGCCTTGTTACGCTCACTACTAGTAGACTCTATCCGAATCCCTAGAGACAGCTCCTAACGAAATTAAAGGAACAGTACTTCACAAATTAACTTTCAAGAAAAAACAAGACTTTTAATCGAGAATTTTACGAAGACTATATTTTTGAACTTGACATCAAATTATCAAGAATTCAACATGTGAAAAATCAATATTCGAAGAAGGTTTTAGATTACTAACATCTGGTCGAGACATGCACGAATTTATTTACCTATTATAATAAACCCAGTTCGTTCTTATAATAGACCCAACATGTAAAAATAAACACATCGGAAAAGAATTTAAAATTACATGACGGGACTTGAAAATTTGATTATTATAAAACATGTTCTCTGAAGCGAACAGACCTACTTAATGGTTGGTCTGTCTCGAGGATAAATTTGACACATTCAGCCGACTAGGAGATGCTTGGATAAAAAAAGGACCTATTACACAATTCCTACACTGTCATAAATGTGCCCACACATAGTCAAGACAGTCACAACTGCTTAGTTGTCATTAATTAATTAACTAATTAGATGTCATTGGGTTATAGTAATCATGATTTTTTTTTTTTTTTCTTTCAGAGCGTTGGGTTTTTCGTGGGTGCATGTTGTATGGACATGCAAGTTTCTATAACAATCAGCGCTCTGTACACGCTAGCGACGCAACTGTTCGGCGGGTACCTCGCCACTAACATTCCTCCTTGGCTCAAGTGGATGCAATACTTGAGTATGGTGCACTATGCTTACCAAAATATGCAGATAGTCGAATTCAGCGAAGGAACCAAAATACAGTAAGTTCATTGCCAGTGTGGCTTCAGGGTGAATTTTTTGAGGCCGAGCCTCACAGAGAGGGGTTGTAACGTTCGTTTATTCGGTCCGACATGTTTCGCAACGTGGTGTTGCCTCATCAAGGGTTTTTAGAGTTGACTATGCGTTCTTGTCCGCTTTGTCGTGTTCAATATTAATTCTATCAAGGTACAAGAGGTAGTATTCTGGTAAAAGGTATCCTTGTACAAGTCTGCTGAGATGGTGAGGTGGCATAATATAGTGTACATAGTTTAGACATTTTTGTGTAAAAATGTTAAAATTGCAAGAGGAAATTTTATTAGAAAAATTTCCATCCTTATCTCATTCTTCTAATTAAAGTTCCTCTTGCAATTTTAACATTTTTACACAAAAATTAGTAAACTATGTTCTTACACTATTATTATGCCAACAAACCATCTCAGCACACTAGTAAAAGGATATCTTTTACCAGAATACTACCTCTTGTACCTTGATAGAATTAATATTGAACACGACAAAGCGGACAAGCCCGCATAGTCAACTCTAAAAACCCTTGATGAGGCAACACCACGTTGCGAAACATGTCGGACCGAATAAACGAATGTTAAAACCGGAAGTGAGCCAAGAATCTTCCACCCTCGACCCATAGTAGATACGTCTACGTTCTAGGACCTTGGCCTTTCCATGGTACAGAAAGGGAGCTACTTTATGAAATGCCTATCATTAGCCCTTGTTAGTATCGAAACTCAATAACCATGGCTACTAGAGCGTCAAATGATTCGATTACCTAACAATATCCCGTAAAACCTTCATCTTCACTTGAATTTTTATCTGAGACTTTCTTCAAAAAAGTCTCATGTTGGTTGTCGTAGACATTCCTTATCGGTAGGTTAGGGTGAGGGTGAGGATATGATACGGCTGTCCTCAGTTTTTCATTTCTTTATTGCCTAGGGCTTTCACAAAAACTGCATCTTCAAGGCATCAATTTAACTTTGCGATTAGGGAATGAGCGCTAATATCGTGATTAGCGAATAAGCACCTAATAAAGCGAATAAAGAAATAAAAAACTGAGGACATATCCTCACCCTCACCCTAACTTACCTTAAAAAAAGTGTAACTTAGTCTCCTCAACCTTCCAATTCTGCATCTGTTTTGTTTAAGGAGGGGGGTTAAACATTGAGAACTAGGAGAAGGTTGGTAACCATAATGACGCGATAAGCCAGCTTTCATTACCTTACAGAGTCATCGAAAGAGCGATTTCGTAGGTAATCCATTGACTATTGTAGTTTTTTTTAAAAGTTTTTATTGGCTTCGTACATGAAATACAGTCAGCCTAATGTAGCTATTGTAGTTACCTACCGCCTATACCTATCGGTACCCTCTTCCTCCGTTTGTGCGCAAAAGTTATTAAATCTTATATCACAAACAGCTTACCTAGGTATACATTTTGCAATACTTGGGAGTGCGAATTTCAATTTTTACGTTTTTCTTGTTTTTACCACGTACATACTACCTTTATTTGGACTTTAGGAAAAATGGACTTGAAAAAATACCTAAAATGGGGACCAAAACGTGAAACTTTTTAACGAATAAAAATTAATCGTATTAAATATGATCGTATTATTGTTGCAGATGTGCTCCTCACAGCAAATTCGAGGTCTGCCGTAACTCCACGTTCATCCCGGTAGATGACATCCTGTCTTCACAGGGCACTACGCCTCTGCCTCTGTGGGCCAACACTCTCGTCCTCCTCGTCTTCCTCGTAGTTTTTCGCTCGTTAGGTTACATCGTACTCCGGTATTTCCGGAGACCCAAGTGAACGTATTCAAACGTAACTACGACGAATAAGATATGTCTTCAGGTAGCGTCCTCGAATCCACCGATAGGGTTCGACATGGAGCTCACCTTCGTAAAACTGCCGCATCACATTTTATTGTACATTTTTTTGTATTTCGTTCCAAATCGTCCCATCGATGCTGTTCAAATTTCGGAGCCCAAACGGCTCTTAGGCCCGTAACCAACATGGAGTCGGAGTGTGAGAAACTCTTTAACTCTCCAACCAGGCTGTGCTATTCCCCAATTATTCCTACTCTTCCATACTGATAAACATAGGTACAATCGTCGCTTTTGACAAAGTAAAAATTTAAACTGAATAATAATAGTGCCTTTTCGCTATTTCTCTGAAAACGCGATTGAACCCATTCTTGTAGGTACCTACTACTGATTTTATTAAACTCGAAAAACGATTACTTGTTAGTTCTTAAAAACGCTTTGTGATTTTATAACGTCAGTGATGTGTCATGCGACTTCATCGGTGGTATATCATTATCAACGTAAACGGTGATCATACTGATAACATTGATGAAATGTTATTCTACTGTAAATATATATATGTATAGCTTGTAAAAGTCATTTGTAACTTATTATCTACGCAATGTGTGAAGAGGAGATGAAACTTTTCTATTCGATTGTTTGTATTTTGTTCTTGGACACTCCAGGACAATCGTATCGGCTCAGGAATGGTGAACCAACATTTTCAAAGCGAATACAAACATCAGATACCAACATGTAATATATATATAGTGTAAACACCTGCAGTTTGTAAAAATTGAAAATCGTTTCTTGGTCAAATCATTGAAATGAGAGAAGAACTGACTGGTTTATGTTTTTATACTACGATATGGTATACTTGTAAATCAAATTCGACGTTCACGTTTTTTGTATTTTTAGCGATTGAAGGATGACAAGCATCCATAAAAATTATGATAAATTATAACGAAGCCGAATTTTGTATTTTTGATTACAAAGTACTGAGTAATTTCGAAAAGATCAGTTAATATTTTTACCCCTAGTCTTTTATCATCACATTTCGTTTGTTTCGTTCCACGATAATTTTTCTTTGAATTATTCGCAGGTTTCCGGGCCCACAGATCTCATTAGGGCCTAGTGCGTTACTTGAAAAGTATAAAAGTATATTGTACAACATTATTTGATCGTTCATGTCAAATAAATTTACAATTTAAAGGAGTCAAATGTGTCATTGGTAAAGCTTTCTGTATCATAAGACTTGTTATTTATATTGAACATTTCTATTGCTAGCCCTAAGCGTTTTATGTATTTGCATTGCCTAATTTGTTCATTGCCCTTGTATAAAATTCATTTAAAACTTTTGTTAGGAAATTGTACATAATAGATTATTTTATTGAAAATTGAAGCTCTTTCTATAATTCCTAATCTCCCACTTACAGTTTGTATCGACACGTGAGCATGAGATGCTTGTTCCGGGATTTGTACATTGGAATTTTATTGGTTAAACAAACTTTCTATCTGATTTAATTAGTTATGAATTGGAACATTTTCTTTTTTTTTGAAATTCTACTGTTTTGAGACAATATAAACAAACCCAAAACCCCAAATAAACAGTATTTTGCTTCCTCACTACCGAAGGTAGGAAGCTATGTATTCGTGCAAGAAATAAAAAAAAATTTGTCCTCCAAAATCTACATTTCTACTTGCTTTTGGTTTATTATTTTCAATAATGAACCT
>JAEMON010000002.1:12867698-12885587 GCA_030264115.1 Lygus lineolaris | reverse complement strand
TACAAAGCTTCCTACCTTCGGTAGTGAGGAAGCAAAATCATGAGTTGAAGGAAGGAGTCCAGCAGAGACTTTACCAAAATTGTATTGGTCACTAGCAAAAAGGCCAGTTGTAATCCATACAATGGCCTGTAGATACCTACCAAACGAATCCGTCCTCACAATACAACCAATACTGGTGACAAGATCGTAACTATCAATTGGGAAACCAATGTCTTCCCTATGTACTCGGCTTAGTAATATAAATAATGACCCATCGTTGGGAACAGCCTCGGTCACGATGCAAGAGGAGGTCTGGGCGACTCCAACATGGCCTAAGTCACCTCCAGGAACTCGATGATCATTTTACGACCGTCCTTACGAAGGATCGGTCCTTCATTTTGGGCGTGGTGGAACCACAAAGGACGACTGAACACAACAGACAACAACATACTATATTAATTTATAATAAGATAGGTAATACCTATGTGAGTACTTAGAAAACAAATCACAGAGCACATACTTTGTGTAGAGTAAATTGTGAACTTGTGAATGAGTTATTTGGGATTTGGACCTAACTGCCATAGGTAGACAAGGCTGATGCCTTTTATTAGTAATTTATTAGGACGTAAAAATCTTGAGATAATAAAATAAGATCCTTGATATTGTGATGTTAATTAAGGTTTTCATTATTGATTAATTGACTGATCATCAAAACTTGACTTAATAGGTAACTAGTTAACCTGGCGTAAGTCATGACTTATGATGTAATACTAGAAATATGATAAAAAGAAGAGTTTTCCCTCTTAGCTCCTTCTTTACCGTAGATGTTCACGATTTCCACTCTGGGAAAGGGTGTCAGGATGTCAAGTTCCGCACAACACATCAGTCGTGAGGGTTAGTATTGAAGAGCACTATACTTTCTACTACCAACTGGGTTTGCCCACGGAACATCCTAGAGATGAGACTGGAGTAGTCTCTCTCCTTACTCCCATGGGTTTACCTCATTACTAGCATAATAGTGGGTAGGTAGTCAGCATGTAGAACAACAAAAATTTAGGAAGGTACCTACTTCTATTGAAATAAATCGAAACTATCAAATTTGGGGCGCTGGTGCTAGTTGCCCATGGAAGATTAAGCCAAGGCCTTTATTTTCGTTTTCACATTATCAATGATAAAACTGTCAATCTTTTTCACGACAGAAAAGAGACAAAAATCTACTTTGAACACGAGTTCGTCGAAGGCAATAGAAGTTACAAATTATTACAACGGTTTATTGGTTTCAGCAGTTTTCAGTTCAAAACTCTCCACCATCGATTCGCGAGACACAATCGTGTTTTTGTTGTATTTTGCTCCCTCACTACCGAAGGTAGATATTCGTATAAGAAATGAAAACAATTTACGTGCTCCAAAATCAAAATTTCCTTTTGCTTTTTACGTTTCAGAGCTTTCTGAACAATTTTGGTTCCGTGTCTGTTTCTTATCTCCGTGTTTTCTACATGCATAATTATTAATAACCATGACAAACTACTGTTATTTTGGAACGATTAAAGTGAAAATTGTACTAGTGTTTACTGTATTTTCGACATTCTACTAACATTTTTACTCGTAAGGAGGGCTTGAGAAATAAGAACTTTGCGATTAAAAAAAAGTTCCATTCATGCAGCATGAGTTGGTGAGCGAATTTTCAAAGAATAATTTTAACCGATTTGTGGGTCATTCTTATAGGAAATTTCACGCTGATTCCGAATATACCATATGTTCCTATGTTTAATATAGTAATTCACACAAAAAACCTCAAAAAACACGTTTTTTGGCGATTTTTGACTCTAGTTTTTCAAAATTTGACCCCTTGGAATACTCCAAAAATTCTGGCCAACGAACTCATCCTTTCTTTAGACATAATTGACATTTTAAAATTTTTTTTGGATTTTTTATCTTGATCCCTCGGGCAGATATCGTCCGGAATGATATACATAATATATATATTTATATATAGGTTAAATTTCAGGAAACGTTTTAGAATGGTCTGAAACGAAATTCCATGAAGAAAATTTTAGAAAATTTTCATTACAAAAATTTTGAAGCCATTGCAATAGCTTCATTTTCTTCGGAAATTCGCAAAAAAAAGACCTCCTGATAATATCACTCGTAAAATTCAGTTGTGAAAGGGGATTTACAGGTTGAAAGCGCGTAACACTAGCGCTTATTACTAGGTTGTAAACCATTGTGGAACTTTCCCCTGGTAATTAGGGTTACCTAGTTATCGTCGAGCAATTACAGAGAGCGTTACCTACGACATTAGATTTATTTAATACTTTTTCCCATCTTCCATTGAATATAATTTTCCAATATCCCTCAACTTTCTTCTCAACAAAACTTTCGAGGAAAAATAATCGGAGTGTAGACGATGTCCCAATCTCAAAAAGAGCCCTATCATGGATGATGACATTGAAATAGGTAGATGAGTTTTTAGAAGAACTTCTCCTGAGAAATCGTTTTTCGACCTTCAAGAAACATTCTTTCTTCGGAACCACCAAAACTTATTGGCACTATTATTTTTCTATTGTGTTTTAGAAGGTTGAATGAAGGTTGCTCCGGATCGTTTTCCAAGACTTCCACGATTTTTCAAGATTTTTTAACCGATTTTCAATATGTAGGTACTGATTTTTGGACAGCCACCAAAAATCGTGTAATAAAAATATTAAAAAAAAAAAAGGATCCGGACCATCTAAGAGATTGAGTTGAAGTTTAAATCTAAAAAAATGTTCATTCAATTTGGTCCACTGGTTGTGGAGAAAATGTACTTCATAAATAGGGTGACCAGACGTAGGTACCTATTCTTTTCAGAGTGTAATTATAATTACTCTTTTTGAAATCCACTCCCCTGTACCGTTCTCTTTTTGCTTTTCTGAGCTCAAGTTTACTCTCTTTTCTGACGGAAGTAGTATGTACCTACTTACGTTTCTGAGCTCATTTCCACAATCCACATGTATAATGAGGATGAATCAGCAGATGCTGCGTTTCAGCCCTCCAGGATAATAATATTAATATGCCGCACAGAGAAGGTATACCCACTCACTTGTCAAACCCAGAAGGGATTCACAAGTTCGTGTCTACGAGTTGCTCACTGACTTTATACCAGTTGTTTAATATTATTTTATATTAAATTTATTTAAATTGTATTTAATTATTATTTTTGGTGGTTATCACCATAATATCAGTACTACCTAAGGTGGAAAAAACGTCGTTTTTCAATCAAATTTTTATGAAATTCTGAGCATTTACTAATGCTTACCTACTAATGGATTACTATAATGCTCTCTACTGCTGCAATGGCTTCAAAATATTTTTAATGCAAATGTTTTCCATGTCAATCTGTATCAGATCCTTCTAAAATGGTTCCTAAAGTTTATCACTTTTCAATGTATGTTTATATAGGATTTGCCGTTTGGATTAAAACTTTTACCTACCATGTGAATAAAACCTTTTGGCAAATGAATAAAATCTATTCGCAATACAATTAACCGCTAGTGAGAGAAAGCATCTAATGTAATAGAAATAAATAAACGACAAAACAACTGGTATAAAGTCAGTGAGCAACTCGTAGACACGAACTTGTGAATCCCTTCTGGGTTTGACAAGTGAGTGGGTATACCTTCTCTGTGCGGCAACAACTTTGAAGGTTTAGGTTAGGGATGTTCCGGAATGAACGTTACCAACGAACTCATCCTTACTTTTGATATTATTGACATTTTAAAATTTGTCTGGATTTTTTATCTCGATCCCACGGGCAGATATCGTCAGGAGTGACACACACACAAACACACACACACACACACACACACACACACACACACACACATATATATATATATAAAAGTGTTAAATTTCAGGAATTGTTTTAGAATGGTCTAAAACGGATTTCCACGAAGAAAAAATTCAAAATTTTGTATTATTGAAATTTTGAAGCCAGTGCAATAGTTTCATTTTCTTCGAAAATTCGCTAAAAGGCTGGTAAACACCTATAATATATTATATACCTATCAGGTATAGGCAGGTATGCCCTCAGCAGGTATTGATGTGATTGATTACAGGTGACTAAAACTCGATCGGATGTTTCTAAATCGTGTTCTTGAGTCGATTCCTATTCGATCCAACTTTGCCTTGAACTCAAAAGACCAATCCCATAAGACTTCTTGAGAGGTGCAAGCGCTCTACTTGCCGTCGGGTAAAGACAGCCCCACCTAGGAGTAGAAGCCGCTCCAGGAACAGCTGATCACCGCGATGGTCCCGCCAGTACACGTGCGGTCTCCGTCGTGATAGTTTGTTCGTGTTCCGCGTCTCGCGCCTCAAGTTATCGTAAACAGTTGCGATTTTTTCTTGCGTTTCGTCGTAAGTAGCTAATCGTTCGGTTTCCGGTCGCGGGTGCTATGCACAATGGATGAAGTGTCTCGAAGCGGGTCTACGCGGCGGCAGAAGCTGGGAAGGCGGTTGTCTCGCCGGCTGTCCCTCGTCGCCAAAGTCCCCAACATCCTTGGCGTGAGGCTTCGCCAAGAATTTGGTTCCAGTAACTCCCTGAGTAGTGCAGCCAACAAAGCTCAGCATCTGACTGTTATTGCGCCAGACAAGAGCCAGCGAATCGTAAGTCATTAAAATAATAATATTATTGTATACCAACCTGACGGTGCTGATTAAATCACCGTCAAGCAGAGGACAGCAGTCAATAAAATTTTGATTGACTGCTGTCCTCCCTCTGGAGGACTGCTGATGACATCCACAGAACGGAAGAAAATTTGGCCTGAGATGATTGTTTACTTGTTGTTTACTTTACTTTTCTAGTGACGACCATAAAATCAAAGGAATCATATCCCCAAAACTAAACTACGTAATATAGCATTAACGAACCTAATTGGACATTTTCCAAACCAAATTGGAACCAGCACTCTCCACAGCGGAAATCACAATCCACGAAGTTGCCAATTGGTTCACCAAAAACAGTCTCACCATGAATTTAGCTAAAACGAAATAATTACATTACAACATTACAATCGTACTAAACAAAACTAGACTACCGAATGACTCGAACCTCAAAGTCCACATAAAACTGTACCGCATTAGAAAATACATGTAACTGCATAGAAATGGAAAGACTGAATACTATTAAATATCTTGGAGTGCATTTAGATCAACACCTCAAATGGAAATAGCGTGTAACTGACTTGGTCAATAGAATTAGGAAGATACATATTACGTCTACATGCTACGAAGTTGGTTAACAAAGTATGTACAATCTTAGAATGGAGTATTACTCTCATGTATATAGAATTTTGACCTATGTTATCATTGTTTGGGGCGGTACATATGCGACTAACTTTAATAGTATTAACGTTGCAATGAATACAGCATTACCAACCTAGATGTCTATACAAATCCTTCGAAGTTCTCACACCTAGAATGGATTATGTTCATAGAACCATCACATATGTACATGAAAGTAAGTAATTATTTACTAGGAAATCCGTAGTTCGACCGGCGCGGGCAAATGCCAACTATGTCATTCACATTTCACCAGGCAATTTTCGTGGCTAGCTCCATCTATATTTGAACATTTGCCGCTCTTAAATAGTCCTCATCCATAGAGAAATTTTAAAAACTTGCTCTAGAACAATCTAATAACATAACAGTGAAACTGTCCCAAACAATTGGAAATTAAGGTCCTGCACAGCTCAGTAAGACCTTAGGATCAAGGAACTCGAAATTAGGTAAATGAGAGTAAATGTTTATTGTACATAAATACTAGATTTTTGTTATGCAATGTAAAAATATTTCTCTGAATAAATTTGAATTGAAATTGAAAATTGGACATTTTCCAAACCTAATTGGACATTTTTCAAACCAAATTGGACATTATCCATACCAAACTGGACCTTTTCCAAACCAAATTGGACATTGTTCAAATCAAATTGGACATTTTCCCAATCAAATTGGACACTAAAAAGTGAAGTTGTACTTTGGTCATCCTTGAAAATTGGGGCATTGGTCCAATTTTGGACTTGTTATTCGAACCAGGGGTGATTGAGGACTGATAGGCATCAAAATATTTCAAAAGATCAGCCAGGGGCACTTATTGGCAAAACGCCATATTTCAAATAGGTATTTTTAACCACCTCCTAATTGGACTAATCGGAAAATCTTGGTGTTTTTGAACTTTCCAGTTGATAGGTACTCTGAAACTGTATGGGAAGGACCTAGCGATTTTGTAGGTCCTTTTTGGTGAAATACACCTTTCAAAACGGGAGAACTTAAAATGGATTTTTTTTTAAAGTTGTAAAATTAGTTGATTTTTGACCTGAGAATTTTGGACTTGTTTCCCTTAATTGACACGAAATTTTATGCTCTTCAATTTATTTCTTATGTAGGATGTGTCACTTCCGAGCTGCAAGCGAAAAACTGAAACAAGTTCGGAAATTTCGTGGTTTTTTGGCTACCAAAAGTCCTCCCCCCGGGTTTCCAGTTGGAAAACTTAGTTTCTCACTCATCACCTGGACATGAATAACTACAATCCTATTAAAATGAAGCTTTCCCCTGAATTGATGCAAGGTCGAAGGCGGTCGATGCACGGTTCCGAATTTGATTTGGAAAATGTCCAATTTGGTTTGGAAAATGTCCAATTTGGTTTGGGAAATGTCCACTCTGGTTTGGAAAATGCTACATAATTGCAGCATCAACCAAAGTTTTCTGTCCAGGGTTAGATCAACATTCTAATCTTCGATTTTATTGTATACCTAGTACGTACCTTCCTACATGGAACACATGAATTCAAGTTTCGAATTGCGAGACAATGTTAATGGACAATGTGAAGCCCAGGTCAAAATGAAAGGAAATACAAAGCAGAATACAAATTACAGACAGTACGTGTGAAACAGAAAGATTGGAAGCATTAATAATGCATCTCAAATAATTGTACACCTTGACACCACACCTGCGACCTGGATAGATAGGTACTAACTTTTCTGGTTGTGTTTATAAATACACCTTTATTTGCATTAATACTGGTGGATTTTAGGTTACTATCGGGTTTATTAGTTGAGTGTAATTATGCAGGTGTAAACAAAACTAGAAAAGTGATGAGTGATTATTACAAAAAATTCTCGGAGACGTTGAGTGAGAAGTAGTTGCTTACGTTGCTGATGGAACTGGCAGAATGCGGGTTTAGTTTGAAACAATTAGTAGGTACCTACCTAATAGAAAAACTGGGGTGGTGCAGCAGGGAGTGGGTTGCTGCCCCCAAAATTTGGTGTAGTCATGGTTGGTTCCACCCCTATGTACACTATACACCCTTGATGTTGGTACAATAAATTAATAGCTAGTGAGCTGTAACTTCCCTACCTACACCTAACGTTGAGAGAAATCTTACCTTCGTTATTTACTGTTCTAGAAAAAAAATTTGGATCCAGTACATTGAGAATTCAAGGTATTCAACCATTGATGCACACTGAAATAGGTTTCTGATATCCCTAAATAGTAGATTCACGGTTATTGAATGGATGTATACGAATATTCATCTACCTGTGGAGAAACCTTTCTGATCATATTTGAAGGATTCTAAGGAGAACTGTAGTCTTGGCGAAATTCGACTTCTTATACAGCTAAACAAAATGTAGTCATGCACAGCTCATCTCTTCGTGATTTTCAATAATAAGCTTTATAATAAATTACATGTCATTCAAAGTACAGTTATTCTTCATCTTGATTTCACCTAGCTTTTGAGATTGCTAGGTCATATTTTTAGTTCCACGAGTATGACGCCAGATGAGCTTGGTAAGCGAATTAAGGGGAAACTCATGTACTATACTGTTCCATAATACCCTACCGCTTTAAATAAATCTAATGCCCTTCACTCCCCAATACCGCTTTGAATAAGTCCTCCCCACGATGGAGAAACTCCTCCAAAACGAATAGCCGTTCGTCATTTTTGGGTCAGTTTCCATGGATGAGCTTACCAATCCATGCTCACATAAGTTTGTATTAAGTTACGGTTTCGAGTGTACTTAAAGCGTGAAACTTTCATCTACTTGATAATAATCGGCTTGGAATGAAATTTGTAAAACTCAGCCAGGAAATCGAGTTACACTCAAATTAATATGTAGGTATACCTTATCTATACGTTTTTGACAGATGGCCAACGAATTTTAGGCGCGTGCTAGTAGGCTACTATATAGGTAACTACCTACCATAGGAATTTACAATGAACCTCAAACGAAGAAAAATTTGGAAAAAATGGAAATGGGAATGAAATGGTAATGTTCACATCATTTTGCACCTAGGAAACAAATTGTATTGTTGAGGTATGCTCTGAGTTGGATGAGAATCACCTACTTATTTTGTTTTACTGCTGTAAAAAGAGCGGTTGGTAACATTCAAACAATGAGACAATAAAATTTCATTTATTGGCTACTGGCCTTGCTGAACAAACTGCACAGATGCCTCTCAAGTTTCAAATTTCGATGAGCATCTGCATTCACATTTTTTCTCCCGTGACCTGATGGGCTGTAGACTTTTTTTCCTTGTTAAGCACCAATTAAAATTCATAAATTAGCACTCGAATTGTAAATGTACTATGCGCCCGGTAGAACTAATGGCGTATTTTTGCAGTTCATTTCATTTCAATGGTTAGGCAGATACTCTCTTAGGATTGTATTGCTCTTTTATAATATTGTAAAGTGTATGTCTGTATGGTTGTCCGTCTGAGTTTCAATCTCGCTCTATAGACCGAACCGATTTCCATGAGGTTTGAAAAATAATGGTTCCTGCCCAGGTAGCATAGGGAAAAATGGGATGACATTTTTTCTTCTTATAACTCTTCAAAACAATATTTCGGTTCTACAATAGTTGTAGAGGATTGAATTCTGCATCCATTGACGAGGAACTACCCCCATTAAACTGATATTAATGCTTAAAACTGGTGGAATTTGCCTTCAGAGGAGAACCAACTAGTTAATGAAGAAAGAGAAAACACATAATATACTTGTGAACTTGAAATTTGGATTGATTCGTTTATTTCGAGAAAAATATTAATTTCGACTTAAAAATAACCTTAGTTATCTAATTGTAGTATTAAATCTAGAGGGTTAGTTCCGATAGTCATAAGAATACAATTAAACTATCCGATTTAATTTTTTAAAAACTGTGATAATCAAAAGGTGTACTTAAGAAACCTAAACAAACCTGACAAAATCAAATAGTTTTAAATGGTTTGTTATCTGTAAAGGAATCTGAAGAAAAACTACAAGATTAGACAACAACTTTGGAAACATTTAAAGCATTATAATCGAAGATAACTGTGAACCAAGTTGTCGCGCTCCAAATAACCCGTAGTAGCACTCTCATGAGGTAGTGAAATTACACCTTACCGGCCCTCCCAAACTGTTCGCTTCCACTCAGTAACACCTGCAATTTCAAGAAAGTTTCTAAAAAATCTGAGTAATGGGCTCTGGACTCTATAGATTCTGGAAGCTTTCACTTTTTTGTGGGAATGGTTTTTTTTAGGTAGGTAGGTACGAGCTTTTAGAGTGGTTTGAATTATGAACATACTTAAATTACCTACTTACTTATCTTCTCTGTATGTATACCATATTGAAACGGAGAATCTGTACTGCATACACCTACCATATAATATTTTCCTGCGTCAGTTTGGAAAAGATGAATCGATCGTGAAGCAGTTTTTGGTTTGTTATCTTTAGATATGACACTTCGGAATTGTGATGCAGGAAACGACATTATTTTAATCCCCACAAAATCAGATGTAGGTAGGTTCTCAATACATCACTCATTTCTAGAAGGGGTAAAAAATATTAGGGAACCCAACAATAACTTTCAAAATGCCCGAGCTCGAAAATGTTCTATATGAATGGTGCGGGTTTCCTTACGATATTAAGTTTAATTTTTTGGAATTCAATGAGACCATCAAACTGTACGACGAAGGACCAACGGTTCACTCTCCCTGAGCATGAGGGATGAACCTTGGAGCGAAGAAATTACGAAAATACGATCGTTGGCCAAAATGCGATTCAAATATCGGGTGATTTAATGCCATCGTATTGTTTCAATTTTTATAAAGTCGAGTTTCGTTTCCCTTCCAAAACCGATCATTCCTATTTGATAGTAGGTAGAAGGTACACACTTTGAGGGTTATCTCTATCTCTGGTAGGTATCCTTCCTGCGAAATTGAAACTTGTATCATAAAAGAACAATTATATCACTGTAAAACTTGTATTACAGAACAGTATTGACACACAAAAGGAATATTATTACGGAAGACTAATGAACCGTGGAGTAAATAAACTGTAGCGTTTTTTATTTTTATTCCAATTTTTTGTAAATAAAACATTAAAATTTTGATTGAACGGAAAAACGAATATTCTTCTCATGCTCAATTTCGAAAATTCATTATTCAAAACAATAAACCTAAAAACGTTTGGCCAAGTGGGTGTGGTACTTGGCTTCCTCGTAGTCAATGTCTTAAATTTCACGATCGTGATATTTTCTAATCTGACAACACGATTATGTTTTTCACGTTTTTATATGCACCATGGCTGGTGATCATCCGATTGCGTTTGATTTCATAGGAGGTCATCCAAAGACCAGCCCACAACTACCCTCCACGTTTGAGCGGAATGCGGCCGTTAGGTCGTGATAAATCGATGTTTGTGCCCACTCAGAGGCTTCTAATTGATCCGACATAGCTCAAATGTACAGGGGATTATCCAGAGCCCCATTGGACAATCCCTGGAATTTAATTGAAATCTGATGAGAAATGACACGAACCAAATTTGTCCAGAAAGGTCAAAACGTTATGACTTACCTACTCTAAAACGTGAAGTTTCCAATGAAATGATCGGCGAGTATACTGTAGGGAACGAGCTTCTGCTAGTATTTTATGAACCAGAATATAGTGGGGAATTCCGGTGTGTCTTAATTTTGCATTTTAGATTTCAAATTCGGATTCAGCACCCTTGAAACCCCTTCAATTCCAATTTTCAGCTCAAAATGTTCATCAGGTTGCCTGTAAAACGGGTGAGAAGAGCGGAGAGGAGGGTGCCCCCCCCCTAAGGTGCAAGCGGGGTGGGTGGCGTCATCTGTAAGATTTTACAGCACTCGTTTTCGCTCACTTCCAATCATTGGACACTATATATATTACAACTTTTGGGAAAGGTCTCACTGAAATCTCAGTTTAACGGATAAAATGAAATAGCCGGAATTGCCCATAATGTACTACCAATTTTATCAGTTATCATTGTATTGTAGGCGCAGAATATTGAATATCCCCAAATACTCTGGGCTCTACCATATAAATAGATACTCTGCGGTTACCTAATGAATGTCACCCACATAAGTTCCTGGATTTCATTATTCAGGATAGAAAAAATAATTATAATACTTTGTTGGTTATTCCAAAGTCTTTCATGTATAAATCCAACTTTTTACTTATTTCAAATCTGAGCATTTTCAGCGGTAAATAATATTGTGATAATGATAATACGATAGTGTATTCAACGTCCTAGTGACGTGAATGGACCCCGTATCTGTAATTCGAGACTACATGGCAAGGATCCTGTCAAATAAGACTATGCGGGTGGTGTCGAATGTGAAGGATGTTGGAAGGATGGTTGGTTACTGTATTCTCCATAGGCATAAGGAACGGCGTCCCATAACACCTATATCAAAAGTTTTACATTAACCTATGTCGTTAGCCATGGTTACAATTTCTGGAATATAGGTAAGTACCTGCATACATGTAGTTAACGTTGGTTAAAAATTGTGTTGGCGCTAATTGGGTTGAAATGTAGAACTGATGACTGCAAGGATACTTATGGGATCATTTATCATACCATTCTATTAATGTTATGATTTTCTCTGATAAAATGAATGCCCAACAATTTTCTTCAAATTTGGTGGAACCTGCACACGCGCTTTTTGTACCACCGACATCAGATTCGCTTTCACCTGTGAGATCCCATCCAGAAATGGAAGAAAGTCGCAAACTCCAGCCATGCCTCACGAAAAATAATTTGCCGAACCCCGGTATCTAATAAAGAGAGACTCCGAATCGTTTCATGCCGTTACTAAAAGATGAATGAGACGATAGAACGAGTCAACTACCCTCAGTTAATGTCCCTTGCCTCTGAGTTTCGTTTGTTATTACGACTGATTATTTTGGTTCTCTCTCTATTGCTAGTTTGTCGAAATAGGTCCCGTAGGGGTTCGACCAGACGTTGCTGGAAAACTGTGTCAGAACCGTGCGTGTTGGGGCTTCCTGTCTAGGTGTGGTACAATTTCTATTGAGAAGTCGCTAGCTAAGCCTTCCGCTCTCTTTTAGCCAGTGAAAGCATCACAAAATGTCCCGTTCAACCGATAGATTGATTGTATAAGGTAAAAACATCGCCAAAAGTTGATTGACAGTATAGTATCCATCACAGGTGACACGACAAAAACTCACAATAGACGCAGCAACCTCTCAGGGATCACTTCAGTGGCTCCTGAAGAACAGAAGCGTTGATTTGTTCCATCATTTCTGTTCCATAGAGTAATCTTAGTTCTCAAATCCGGCAAAAGGTCGTTGCGTGTCATTTTACTTTTTGCAAATACATACCTAGACGTAAACTTTAAAATGACACTAACTGACACTAAAAATGACTTTAACTTCCCTCACTTTTTGAGGGTTACGGGTTCATTATTTTTTTCATAACCTTTTTCACTACCTCGATCCTTTGTGCATTCTGATAAGGCCATTTTTCATACTGTCGCTCGGGTGAAAAATATAAAGGAGGATGGGTAAAATTAATAAAAATATAAGAGTGATTTGGTGCCTAACATCTATTGAAGATGTAATTTCATCAAGTATTGAAAAGTCGGTTCCTGGCTAGGTCTGAACGGTCACACGATCACTGCATTTATGGGTAGGTATATTATATGGTTGGAAAATTGTTTTGGATCCTGCAAGTTCGTTTTCAAATCATCTAGGTACAATCAACTAAGCTGGAAACTTTTCTAACAGACTTCGTTCAATGAAAATATGCATGATAAGGAGAAATAAGTGTGTTTTATTATGGATATCTTCTGGAAGCGACAACAATAATCAAGCCGTGACCAATTCTTTGTACAGCGAGCTCTTTTTGTCAAGTAATTTTCCCCCTTGTGAAGGCTCACATGGATTAGTTAATATCAAGTTGGTTCCGCCCAAAAGACATTTCATCCCATGCTCCGTGGCGCCAACCCAGTCATTGTGTTGGGACATTTATTAGGAAATGTGGTGTTTAAAATCAAGGACCCTGTAACAGGCTGACGGCTGCACAGGAAGCCGCGATTAAGAATTATCGTTCGTAACGACACTACTGGTTCAATGTAATTTTACCCGACTCTTCAATCTATTTTAATTCTTTTTTGATACGAACCCACATGCTCAAATGCGTAATCCATCCTAATGAATGTAATTATACACCTACTCTCTTTTCTATAGATCATAACGTAACTGCATTAGGCGTATCTACGTAATACAATATAGGAAATAATTCGGATGTTCTTGGTGTTGCTATGAAGACAAACTTCCTGTCTCAATTTTCCAGCGCTCCAATGTACAATGAGACAGTCAACCTTTCCAAAATACAACCATCTCGCAATATCAAGGCAATAAAAAAATTCAAATTGTGGCTTAGCGCGGAACAAACAGAGAGAGTCGATCGATTTCAATCATTAGGAGGAGTCAATTTCGTTCGGTAATAAGCACTATGGAACTAGAGCTATAACCACCTCGTAATTCTGTTAACGTATTTAATCAGGGTCATTAACTGCTGTTGAGTGAGTCCCTGACATTGACAGTGTGACTGTCATGGTTTCGGCTCAAAAACTCTATTGTGTATACTAAGTACTGCCAAATCTGAAGGTCGAACGAGTCTACACTTTCAATACATCGGCAACAATAAATTCATTTCATGTCACCATCAGATATGATTAAGTTCTGGAAGAGTGCCTACTAAATTGTCAATGCTCGTTCACACTCGTACCTACTCGCTTGGTGTGACACCTGGAGGGGTTCGAATATCCAGGAAACTCGAGAAAAATGTTGCCACACCACTCCTAATTTATTTGATCGACATTCAACTCTGTGGAAATAGTTGAATGAATGTGTGAATGAAGTGCCTAACACGGAGTACCCAGCGTTGATTACCCATACGATTGGGCACTCCTATTTCCTCGACCATGGACCTCCCTGTCCACACCCTCAGCCTTTGTCTTGATGACCTTAATCATGAACCGTTTCTTTCCTCTCATGAACGGAATCGGTACCTCTTCCCTCTGTCAAGATATCGTGATACGGACAATAACATAACTTGAGCTCAGTCACCATGAAGACAATCCGGTGAGTGATTGATCAATTAAAAGGCAATCTGGGCTCTTGGAAGGGGGTAACTTACTGTCCCAGGAAGGATTCTTGGCAAACCCAACGTCAATCAATCTGTTACATTCGATTTGATTTCGGTTTCGGTGTTCTTAATATACCACTGGCTTCGAACCTAGTGCTCGCGGTGGGTAGCTCACATTAGCTAATACATTGTTTCGTGAGGCACTGTGTAAGGTATTTTTAGGCTCGACCGTCTTAGTCTCCGCTGAGGCCTTGTTGTAGGTATTGCACTTATTGGACGAACTTCACTTGGATGCATGAAAAAACGATGATTTCCCCATTTTCGGCCATCCTGAACACGCATCCGTCGAAAAACAATATGAAATATCAAATCGTCGCTTAAGAAGCAACACACCCTATCGACCATTTTCACGAAAATGAGGTTTTGACTGATTCTCATTCGACTTCTCACGCTTCATCGACTGTTTAGCTCAATATTGCTTCAACTAGACTAAAAAATCAAGAAATACTCGAAAAACATAACACCCCCATCGACCTCAATACCTCAATTACCTATTTGAACAACACCCCGTATCAACCAAAATTTCCTATTTTCTTTAATTAATACTATTTTTCAGTATTGACGACAACCGGAAGGCAAGAAGTGACTAAATAACGGGAAAAAAGGGACAGGTGAACAAAAACTGAATTCAGTTTTTTCCTCCTCCTGAAAAATTGGGATTTGGTTCATAGGGCGTGTTGCTTCTTAAGCGACGAAATCTCCCTGGTACTTGAGTAGATATTTGTGTGTGTATTCAAGGTACCATCTTGTAAACTTTTGGACTGGACAGGTTGAGGTGAAGGAATATTAGCATGAGTATCAGTCAGGTCTTTTCGTGATTGCCTTAACGATCGGTCTACTTGGGAAGCCTCCACTTTCTCTTGCTAAACCCTCTTCCAGTAAATGGTGCAGTCTTGTAGGATCCATTAGCTATCCCTCATACATCCTTTTTCGTAAGAATGGCAGGAATGCCATCGACCACCTTTCTTGAAAACTGATAACTCAAGTAGGTGGTATATTATACGTTTCTCTCCAATTCCATGGGTCAAGACGAAAATTAGTGGCCGGCCGTCTGGATCAGGCTTTTGGCGTACTATCTCTCGTTTTCGTAATAAGTAATTACAAATCCTGAGGTAGGTGGGTAGACAAAATCAAAGGCTGAACCTGTTCTTCCTATCAGTGGATGAGGAAAACGCTGCTAATTATTTATTACACAATAATTAGGTATTTCAGTAATGATAACCCTTTTTTCAGATCCCAGTCAATCGTGCAATCCCATTCATTACTTATGCTCGGCGAGATTAAACAATATGCGTGGCGTTTGAGCTGGGGGAGGTGGGAAAAAACCCCTGTACTTGTGAAGGGTTTCTCCCTACACCTGGCGACAGTGTATACCTGTGGCTCAGAAAGGGGAAGCTGAAGGACGAAAAAGACCTTTCACCATTCATTCATTTAGCCGAGTATAGTAACGTAAACCATAATTTTCAATCATGATCGTTCTGTTCCAATAACAGGCTATCTCCTTCTTTATGATTCCGAAGCCATATTCAGGCACAGTTAGACTTCCCATAAGCCCGAGAAGCTTCGAAGGAAAGGGAATCGCGTTTCTACGAGATTTTATACAATGGATGAAATGAAATCACATACAATCTGCTGATGGTTGAACGGCGATTTGACCTGCTCTTATAATACTGCTCCCATACCTAAGGCATACCGCGCAACCCTGAACAAAGACACTATGAGTAGGTATTTACAAACTCATTAGAAAACATCATGGAGCTTGATAAATTTAAAATGAATCTCAATTTGACGGTGTTTCAAAAATATTCAGTTTGTGGTGTGTCTGTGTTTGTGGTATTATATAATAAACAATTTATTGTAATCACTTATGAAAAACATTCTAACCCCACGAACTATTGAACCGAACTCGAACTCGAACTTCTTATTCCAAAATATTCGAATTCGAACCCGCAAACTCTTCTTCTCGGACTCTAACTGAGGTGTCCGAGAAATTCGAACTCGAACTTTCCATACGAGTTCGTGGGCCCGGATGCACTACCTACTATTCAGAAATCCATATACCTAGTCCAATGATGGTTTCTGCTCATATCGTTACGATGTAAAACATTGCGCAATAAGGTTTCTCTCTTGATAATCAACTGCGAAATCTCAATTTCCCATTCCATCCATCCTACTGTTATTCCTCGTTAAACACGTACAAGTCAGCGTGTGACGATCATCACCCTGAGACTTTTGTCACGAGGCGAGTTTCTGTTTGGTGAGATAAGTATGGGGCTGCTGCTAATTAGTTATTGCTCCGAGTCCTTCGGAAGAGCCTTCACTCTATTTCCTGTCAAAACTTTCTTTGCACGAAGGTTCCTCGGGTTTTTGAAACAATCGTGCAAAACCATAGTTCACCATCACCACAGGAACATTCCCATGGGTGGGTATTGATGGATGTGTAAAAACCACTAATCTGATCCGCGAGATTGCTTTCACTATCCATGCTCAAGACTTCTGGATCAGGAATCGTCCCCACCCCTCAAACTAGTTTCTTCGTTCTCCTACCACTTTCTACTCGTTTCAGCTCACATCGCCGGCAGACCTTCCCCTCCTCTTCTTATTCCTCAGTCCTCCTTAATTGGGTTTAAATAATTCTTCCAAACTTGTACGCCGCAAATTAACTTTCATTCTTCAGATATCTGTGAAGGGCGAGTTCGTTATATGGTTACCGCATCAGTACGCATCCATGCTCGTGATTACATAGTCTCTGCCCAAACGAAATTTCCTTGAAGTCAGAATGGTGCTTGGAGACTACCTTGATCATTCTTTGTTTCAATCTGGTTAGTTGAATCTACCAATCAAATAAAAAACCATATTAATGTGTTGAGTGTACGTAGGAATCATAGCTTCCTCGTAGTTTCATGATAGGTACTAAGCACACCCAATAAGCCTTTTCCTATTTATTACTTACTGTTAAAATTTCAACAGGAAAACATCAACATGATACACTTTGTGGTTCTGGGTAGCCATTATGTTGACATATATGTATATGGTAGTGTTGAGGGTGGAGGCGAGTATTGGCAATTCTTCCTGGTAGGAAAAATTTCTATTCGAACAGGTAAAAATTTTTCTTTTACGAAGAATTGCCAATACTCGCTTCCACCCTCAACCCTTCCATAATAATAATATATGATACATGTTTGGGCAATAGGTAGGGGTTCCGAAATCGAAAAGACCAAATAACCTATCCCAAAGGTGAAATTTCATTCGACTAATAGCTTCGAAATGAAATGATATTCGTACATTAAATAAAGGAGCTCCTCGTGAATATATATAAGTACCTAATAACTATATGGATACAAGACTATCGTGGTTTTTATTACTATGGCTGGCCTATTGAAATTACTTGACGGTCGGTTAACACTGGCAACTCCCCCCACTCCGT
>JAEMON010000002.1:12835407-12855450 GCA_030264115.1 Lygus lineolaris | reverse complement strand
TTGTTCCGTAGCTATGTCTATAACAACAAATTTCAAGTTTGCAGTTGCGCAGTAGCTATTACTAATCCAATCGTTACGAAATTAATACATGATTGCCCTAGAGTCAGCCATCAACTATCCTACAAATTTGAGCGAAATAGGTCAATTAGTAACTGAGATATCGGGGTCTCAGGAAATTAACGTTTTCGCATGCGCTCACGCTACCCATAGTCCGATGACGATGAAATTCATAGGGACATCACGGGGCCAACCCGCACTAACCCTGGATATTTGATTGACATCGGATCAAAATTGTGGAAGTTATGGCTGTGGCAAGGAAATGTGGACAGACAGACGGACAGACCGACAGACACGGAACCAAATTTGTTCAGGTGGCCCTGAAATGCAAAATGCGAGTACAAAATTTTTTTTTCATTTTGAAAGTGAAAACAAAGCTTCCGCTGCTCTGCAGACTAGGAAGCAAAAGGAGGGGCCCAATGATTGTGCCCCCCCGGGCCCTGATTTTCTCTCGACGGCCCTGCTTGTGACGCCGAGAGCAAGGGGTTTTCAAATTTCCTGGAAGTACCTACTTACTACTAGAGACCCTACTTACGAGAAGGTCGAAAGGACCAGAGGGGGTTTTCATGGAGTGGGGATTTTCAAAGGGGGACAAAAAACCCTTCTCTGCTGTCAGTACGAGGAAAAATCCGGTACGCGTTGTCTCGTGTTACCTCATCTAATTTCAGGGACTTTGACTTCGCATTCTGGGGTGAGATCAATCCAATACCATCATAATTATCATCTTATTTTGACCTACATGTGAATCATGTTCGGATACATTATCTACCCAATATCAATGCCTGTCCTCTACCTCTATTATCAGTTATGTACGTCACCAACAGTCATTATCATTTTTATGCCATCAAAGGGAACAATACCAATATACCAATTGCCAATAAAAATATACCAATACCATTGTCATTTCATCTCGTGTACATAATGGGTGGAAAGGTTTGTCGTGTATTAACGGTTCGAAGCGGCACTGCCGTAAGGAAATTTATATCAATACTTGTGTAGAGGACAGACAATCACAATATATCACATTACAATGTCAGTTATGCCATACCCTACCTATGTACTTCGGTGAATGTACATAAGTACCTCCCTACAATTCTGAGCTCAATTAATAACGTAGTTATCAAAGATGACGCACATAATATCTGTATATCTGTATGAACCTACCTATCAATATCCATCAATAAAGATAACATCCTTCGTATTTATGTCAGAATCGTGAAGACCGTAATAATATTAATCTATTATTCATGTTCCCATAATCATATTCGTAAACTAGAACAAACAATTCATTTTCATCTTTTTATAACTAGCTGAATGAACGCTGTTCATTGAACAGATCGATACACAGATAACGTAAATTGATATTTGACCCACTTAACCTGTGAGCTTCCCGCTTTTTCGCGGCTGTGCCCTCCAATTTATCAAGTTCCATCTTCAGCGCGATCATTGACTGTATTATATACTCGTTCGTAGGGTTGCCACCTTGGTCCGTATAGTTGTATTTTTTCATTATTACATCCATTGAAATCTCTTTCGGATGAGTTAGTGTCTATGTAGGTTTAAAGGTACCGTTTACCGTTTTCTTGCTTGCTTGTGTTATTTCGTGCCTCTCTTGCTAATACATTTTCAGTATCTCACGGTAAACCGTGATTTGTTTATAAGTACGGCTCTACTTCAGTTTCTTAGGAACAGCATGTTTTGAAAGCAGTAGGTGATGTAATTACTCACTGTTATGACAATTGTAAGTCAAGTTTTTGCACTGATATAATGTCTTATGGCTGGATTTGAGTCGAAAATTTGTGAGTCGGTTTTTCTGTTGTAAAAAATAAATAGTGCCCTCGTCTTTGGACCTTTCTTTTGTCCAAGTCACCCCTGGTACGTTTTTCGATCAATGTTGCCTTTTGCTGATAACTTGGTATCATAGGTAGTTAGTCTTTAAATGGATACTGTCATTTTCGCTCCATTCAATCTTCAACGCATACGAGAATTTTGGGCCTGAATGAGTGCTACATCTATACTTACAGTTCGGTATTGACGAGGCAACAAATCCCCTGTATTGCAAAAATGTTTATACTAAAACTTAAGTTCCCATTATTTTACAGATCTGTCTGTGAATGAATAGGATAAGAAAAATAAATTGTACCTACTCGTATAAGTACCTACTCGATTTTAAGGAGGGGACAATTTCCAACTATTGGAGGAAAAAAGAAAATAACTAATTATCATACAATCTTATGTTACTACGAATAGAGAACCGTACGAACCTAATTATAATTTTCATAATTATAATTATGAAAAACCTAATGTTAGTGTATAAGAAGGCTGTCCTGAACCATCAATTCTCATAATCGCAGGAGCGGTCTGTGAGCACTAGTGGCCCTCGGCCATAACCATCTAAGACCCTCCGATTTGATGGCCCAATTTACTCAAACTTGGAAAACGGTTGAAGGCTGGCCTCCAGTTCATTTCCTATGAATTTCAACATTTCCGGATCATTGGTAGCTACGGTGCTGCATGCAAACCCATGAAAAAAGTAACGAGGAACTTTTTCGACGGGTTGATGGTAGTTTAGAATTATCAATTGATCGTAAACTTCTGTGAAGCTATGTGCCAGACCCTCTCATCTTTCTATCATTAATCCTCGTATTACCCCACTTATTGATTTATCCCTCATGCTTGACTCATAACAACTAGGTATTTCTATAAAATTATTTTATTGTTAGGTATAATAGTAGATGGTTGTGTCAATAGTGAGAACTTACTCAACTTCATACTCCATGCACCACAAATCCTTCAACACGCCAGCAGTGGCTCCCAGCAGCTGCTCAATAGTTTCATCCACGAGGTGGTTCATCCATGCGCATCGAAATCGAAACATCGCTCTGTCAAATGAGTCATATTCAAACCAGTAGAGATCCAGTTGGTTCAAGTTTCTTAAAAGATTGAACCTGTGTCGCTCCCGCTCTTCTCGGTGTCGTAAGTAAAAGGTAGACAAACGGTCCTTAAAAAGCAGCTTTGTTAAAATGAGAAATCAAACAACTCAACAACTATCTACTTACTTCACAATAATGAACCTTAGGAATCGATTTTTTTCTTAGCTCCCCCTCAAAATTTGATGTTTCAATGTTCGTAGAACCCAAAAACTAATAATAAAATATTAAAATAATTAAAAAAAAAACTTTGTGCTCCGCGCCTCGGCAGGGGGCCAGGCCCCCAAATTAATATGGGCGTTACCGTAAGTCTTCTCTAGGGGGTAGAAAATAGGAGATGCAATTTTCAAAACGCTGATTCCAAATACGCCGAATTCAAATAGATCGCAATTTTCACGTCGAATGAGACCTCGCGCAGCATTTTAGGACCAACCGTTTGCTCCCTGTAAGGACCTGAGGGTTGAACAAAGAAAAAGAGAAGAAACACGAGTGTGAATCCCAAATCTTCCCGAGTAGGCCAAATCTCCGTTCAAAGATCAGCTAATCAGAAGCAACTTTTTTTCAATTTCACCGATTCAAGTATATTGTTTACTTTTACAAGCTTCCCTGCTTACTGAATTAGGTAAGTTATGAATGAATGTCACAACTCTTGGATGGTAATAATAAAGTAGGTACCTACTCATTGTCCCCAAGAAATGATTGTGAACCTCGCGATATATTTAAGGTAAGCACGTATGTACTACAGGATCTTCGTACCTGGATGGGCGATCTAAACAGCAAAATGATAAACCGCTGTATAATAATTTGCAGCGTTTTTATGAAATATACAGGAAATGTGAGGTTTGGCCCTGGGTCCTCCCTTATACGTTTCAGCCGTGTCAGATCAGCTTCCTCTGCGCACGCGCTAACGTGAATTTCCTGAAACCATTAGGTATGTCAACAAGACTGTTCGGTAACATTCTGTCGGGACGGGACGGTCAATTTTCGAATCTCGGTCTGGGTCCTTCAAAACTCCCTAACAAATTGTGCCAAAAATAGAGTTTATAGATCAGTTCAATCTAAAATTGAGCAAGTACCTGTACAACCTCCATCCTTTTTTTAAAATGTGATACCGACCTGTAGCGATTTCAATTCCCTCCTTACTCTTTGGCCATTCGGTTCTACTGCTGTAGGGTTTTCTTCGAATTCTCGCCTGAACCCCTTCCGAGGTTGATGTGGGACGTTCACTGTTACGTATTGTAAAGCACTCGCCATGATTTGTGCTCTTGTTGTGAAAGAGGATGTGTCTAGTTATTTTTTGACTTTCCGGCCCCCTACTTGGATATTCTCCCTTGTCATTTTTTTTGCTCCAATTTCAATTAGGTATTATAAAACTAAGGTTACCGTTTCTCAATCTTCCAGGGGTTTAATAAATTTAATAAAGTCCTATAGGTAAAGTTGAATATTTAGTTAAGTTGAATATTTCTCAAACGTATAAGGTATATACGGCTGTACCTACTATTTCATATAGGTAAATACTCGTAGTTCAATATTCAACAGGTGGTGTTCACGATCTCATGTCCTGCTGCTTCAGAATCTACCTAGGTTAGTGGTGGAAGCCGCCGTGATCACTTTTGGAAAGTTACTTTTTTTTACAAGACCCATCATACACTATGGAACTTGCATGGAACAACTTGGTGCGGTGTACATTACAGAGCGAGACAGTGCAATCATATCTGCAATTGTAGCAGCGTTATGTTTCTTCCACAGCAATATGTACCTACCTATAACATTGTAATGGGGAACTTGCCTGGTTACTTTTTATTTCAGAGTTGAAAGATCTTAGAGAGGGCTTTACAAAAAGGTGATATTCGTGATGGGTACTTACCGAAAATGGGTCTTGTAATTTTAACCTAACTGCTGTCACCGACCCCCCGCCTGCCTCTGCGGGTTCCTCAGCTCTATAACCTTAATGACGTCACGCACTCCCTTTCAACCAGTTTTTTTGGTAAACCAGACGTAATTTCAAGCTGAAAATATGTACTTGGGGGTTGTGAAGGGCGCTGAATCAGATTATGAGGTTCAAAATTCCTACCCTTGCAAGTTGTCCATTGAAAACTATAATTATTTTTCTCTACATTCAATCTTGAAAGATAAGATTGGAAGGTAGGATCTGACGGTGTTGTAATGTTCTATGCCTTCAAGGTGTTGGTTAGTTAACAGAAGAACAAGTCATCGCTACCAAAAACAACTATTGTTTTGTCTGAAGTGGGACATCAATCGACCTACGTAATCGATGAAAAGGAGGTATGCCTTTGGAAATCAGCTACTCGCACCAATGGTAAGGCCGGGACCCACTTGTCATACACGCTTCCGATCCGACTCCGGTCATACAGTCGGACGAGTGTCTGAGAGGGGAATGGTAGTGGACTTTGAACGGCGCAGTTCACACCTTTCCGACGCGTGTCCGATCCCACTCCCACACGACTTCCATCCGATCATGTTCCGATTTTGCAGCAGTCTATTCGTTTTCCGGCTGCGGGACTCGTGTCGGACGAGTTTTAGCGAATTTTCAAAGAAACTGAAGCTATTGCCATGGCTTGAAAATTTTTGTAATGCAAATTTTTGAAAATTTTGTTCATGGAAATCCATTTCAGACCATTCTAAAACGATTCCTGAAATTTAACACTTTTTTATGTGCATATATATATTTATATAATATGTGTCACTCCAGACGATATCTGCCCGAGGGATCGAGATAAAAAATCCGAAAAATTTTTAAAATGTCAGCAATATTGAAAGAAAGGTTGAGTTCGTTGGCCAGAATTTTTGGAGTGCTCCAAGGGGTCAAATTTTGAAAATTTTGAGTCAAAAATAGCTTTAAAAAAACTTTTTTTTTTGAGGTTTTTGGTGTGAATTACCATCCTACACATAGGAACATATATGGTATATTCGGAATCAGCGTGAAATTTCCTATAAGAATCACCCACCAAATCGTGTAAAATTATTCTTTGAAAATTCGCTCAAGAATAAATAAATAATTATAGTTAATAAAGAATAGTGTTGTTAACATGTTAACAGCAAACTAATCATTTGTTTAAAGATAATTCTTTGATTATTTTATAATATTAAATATTAATTACCTTTTCCCATTTTCTTTTTGGGTTAGCTCTAAAAGGTTCCGCTCCTTAGTGTTAACACATTACAGAATTGGAAAAGGTAATTAATATTTAATATTACAAGTATTAATATTTAATATTACAAGTAACCAACTAAATTTTTTGAACATTTCGCGCACAGGACCTTTCCGCGATATTGTATGAATCGAGACTGGCGAGTTGTGTGGAGCCGGAAAGCAAAGAGGAGTCGGATCGGAGGCGTGTATAACAAGTGTGTTCACCCTTTCCGATCCCGCACCGATCCGATTCTTGGGGCAACATCGGACAGAGTCGTGTATGACATGTGTGTCCCGGCCTGTATAAGTGTATACTGATAAAGAATACTGAGAAGGTAGGCAGCCGCGCAGCTAAGCAACCGATCAGCTGATCCGTTGCCGACCGACGCTCAGCCGATGACGTACCCTCGCGATATCCCTCGCGATCATGTTCATGTCGACGAAATCGTTTTAAAACCTTCAATTGGTGTTGAGAACATGTTGTAGTCTCAGTTTTCACCATCACATGTGGTTTGCTCAACATTTGGCAGCCAAAAAGCCTCGAAATTTTACCTAGAGGTTGTCGCAGTTTTAACATGGATATGTTTATGGGCTGGTGGTCATTCTAAAAATTTGCGACCGAAAAAATGCAACGGGAATACTGGAATTTGCTACTGAAAAATAATAGGTATTTTATGCAACGCTCCGGCACTTTAGATTATTATCAACTCGAAAAGTGAAGGCTAGGTAGAAATCGCCTGTTCATTAACTCGAACTAAGTTATAGCGGCTCCTGAAGCCAATTTCTGGGCTATTCATCTACGAAGCTGTAATGTAGTAGGTATGTGGCCTCTTAAGGACTTGTACCTGATGATGTATAGGGCCTGAATCAGCTGAGCGTCTCCTAAAGCCAATTTCTGGGCTAGTCGCTCTACGAAGCTGTAACGTAGTATGTGGCCTCTTTAGGACTTATACTTGATGATGTACAGGGCCATAATCAGCTGAGCGGCTCCCAAAGCCAATTTCTAGGCTATTCACTGTAATTAGTAGCGAGCTGTAATTATAGTATGTGGCCGCTGATCTGAAGCCGGTCGTTCATTATAAATCAGGTTCAAAAATTTATATAATTCCTCAACTTCATGGAAAAACATTGAAATGCGGATATTATGCAAATACAGTTGCCAGAAAACATATCCATGATTCAATGTTTTTCCATGATGTGGAGAAATTATATTGATAAATGAACAACGTTTCTAACTTTGCATTACTTCTCAAAACTACATTGTTCCCAAATCGGAGGTACACCAAACAATATACAGTAGAGAGTTCCTAGTAGATCAGATTGCTTGGTAACAGCGTGCTATCGTATCCAAGGACACTACTGCGCGCGCCCAGAACTCGGTTGTATCGTATTGTCGATACCACCGTCGTATTAGGTGGTATACATACGACCCGGTTTACCGGATCCGATCAATCGTTTTGTAGTATCGTATCGAATAACCTACTATCCCAGTAACAGTTTTGCTTTGCCAATATCAGAATTTTGAATATAATTTTGCTCATAACTCGAAAACCGTCCATCCTACAGCAAATTAAAGCCCATTAAATTCTGCGTCGAATGATCCCCTAAGAACGAAGCTCCCACGTGAAAGTATGTACGAACTCTCCACTTTAACGCACTTTAAATTCTTTATATCGATGAATAGAAGAAGATTATATTCACAAAATAATTATTTTTGCACCGTGATCTAATTTAGATTGATTCTGTGCAGCATTAGGTAAATGAATATGAATCAAGTACAAATCTCATTAACATAATAAAAAATAAGGCATGGCTCGCCAGCTGAGGAAAGCTGTTCCAAGAATAAATCGGGAGAATTTTTCTCGAATTCCTATGAAATTATGTCAGCACCAGTTGATGTATTATTATAATTTAATAATGATTAACAGTATGGTTTAATTTTTTTACAACGACATAAAAAAGCGTTACGTACGGAGAAAATATCGCACCTTCGAGCGTTAGGGAAACCAGGTGGTTGTGTTTGTTGGTATTAATTTGATGTTAAGGTGAAATGTTCGTTGTTACGCTTCCGAGTTGAATGGCGTAAAATTAATCATTACTAAATGATCTGACCATAGGTCTACCGTCTGATTTTGATGGTGGAGGCAAGCACCATTCTAATGCTTCGGACATTGTAAAATCGATGAATTTCGCATTATAATGGATAATTTATATCTTGCTGATACAACAAATCGTTGCTTTAAGGCGAAATGTACCGCGTTTAGTTCCAAAAGCTGCCACCACGTCGGGCTTCAAAATGAACGAAAATTAATTTCCGTTTTTCTCTTGAACGGGTGGACCGATTTTCATTCTGCAAAGCTTTTTGTAAATGGTATCATCAAACTTAGGTTTGTACATTCAGTTTCGATTTTTAAAAAATTGCCTTCCACGGTGCGCAAAATTTGTTTGCTCAAATTTGAACATTTTTTGAAATGTCAGGTATCCATGACATAGAGTTTTGCTAGCAGAATCCAAATCAATTTCCAGATTCAAAATCGGATTAATAGATCGATCGGCCTGTTGGAACTACGAATTACAATAGACACTCCTTAATCTCTATTAGCAGGCCGGAGGCGACGTTGCCATACGTTTCCCCATTGTGATGGATTGGAAATCCAGGGTCTGAATCCGTAGAAGGTGCCTACCACCAACCACTCGGAACATTCGGACTGGTTCCTTGAATAAGAACAATATCTGAGGAATATTATGACTTTGTCGAGCAATAGGAAATTCTGCCTACGTGTAGCCTATCTGACACTAAGCCCTCATGCAAGTCAGAAATCTACGGATTTTTTACGATCTGAGTTCTACGATCTTGCTTGTTCTACTATATTTTGCCGAATTTTATATCCTCTCATAGCTTCCATATTAACTTATTCATTTTTATCTGAACTATGAAAGCCAGCCGTTTTACTTATTCATAATTTTATTTAAAAGTTTCAAAATTCATTAAATAGGGTTTTAAAACTGGAAATAAAGTGGCGGGAATGATATCAATGGTTTCAAGAGCAAGGTTGATGGAGAGGTGTTTGGTTTCATGATTCTTCTTAGCCGGATGCGGAGAAGCCTGGAACCGAGTTTGTCGGGGACATTGGCGCATGGTAGATACTCATGGACGTCCAAAAAAAAAAAAATATATATCTTCTCCTTTGGGGACGTTCATGCTTAGGTACCACCACACCAACGTCCCCGATCAAAACATGGGAAAGTATTACGAACGCTCCCGCACCCCCAGGGGAAAAGTGAAATGAACGAGATATTTTCATAAACATAACTATTATTATATTTTTTAAAAATTCAGTAAATAACAAGTCAAGTGGGGGTGTCATCATTTTTCGGTGGTATTTGTGAGAAATTATGTGTACGTATGAATTTGTATGTATAAACTCATTTGTGTAAACTGGGGGGAGATTAATCGGGATCTCCAATATAGGTACGTATTGTGAACATATTCGACATACTTTGTGGCATTATCTTCAATAATAAACCTTTGCACTCGCCCGGAAATCGGAAGGTATTCCGGAAATCGAAAGTCGTGAATAATTATGTAATAATAAATTGTCTTTGTACGACTCGCCATGATTGAGACTGGTGCAAATCATCAACATTCCGCACATTGAGATCAAAAATGGGAAATACGGAAGCAGCTTTTCCTCGATCTAGAATATATTCAAAGTATTGATGACTTTGTAGCCGAAAATCATTGAATAACTCACGGGTTAGCAATAAACATTGAGTAGACGTATACAACGTGCAGTGACTGACGATGAGAGGTCGTTCGTGGCTCTAGTGTGCGCTGACATGACGACGGTTTGAAAGCCGTTTCTTCTACGTGCACCTACTTGATTAACTTTCTGTTTCCTCTGAAAGTTTTCATGTTTTAGCTGACCCAACGGCCCCCTCATCCTCTCTTTACTAGGTTACAAAACTTTTGTCACACCCTCCTCCAGGCCGCTACTCAGCCTTATTAGCAGGTGAAGCGTGGAGACCACCCCACCTGTACTCGGAGGGATATCCTTTTTGCGAGTGAGTAGGTAGGTATTCTTCCTGCGGAGGTCTTAATACGGTAAATAACCTGCACGCCGAATTGGTGAAATCAGAATGGAACCTGTTGATAAGCGATCAATTAAGAAGCAACGTTTCGGGAAATGGGTCAGAGCACCCAACCGCGCGAAAGATACCTACGTAACATGAATACGCCTGCTAGAAGGTGATCAGAACGTACCTACTCCTGATTATTTTAATATAGCTTTTCCTGGTTGGGTTTTTATGTTTTATATCTGTAAACCCATCGATTATTCTTCTTGATCATTATGAAAGCATCATACTTACTTATTAGGCACCTATATCTAATAATTTCTTTCCACCTTTCCTGATGTTTAAGTTTCACAGCTAAGTTTGTATTCTACACGAGTACCACAAAACACAAATAACAATGCACACCATAACAAACAACAAGCAACAAATAACTAGAATGCCATAATAAATTAATGTACAGGGAATAATGTTACGGGTCACCAAATAGGAAACAAACAAATAACTGCATAAATCAACCTAACAGTGGCAAACAACAGCATCAAAATCGGTTTGACCGAAACGACAGTTTACCTATTATTTTTTGTAATTACGCTATGCGAACATGAATAATATTAGGTACCGACATTAGTAAATCGAAAGGAAATAAATGGGTACCATAAATAGTAAACCAGTACCTAAGTTATTTATTTAATTCATTTTTCAATCCTGATTGAAGCAATCTGAATGCTGATATTGTCAAATTGGTAACAAAAAGTTCTTCGCCCCGATCACCATCACATCTGAATTTGTAATGAACAACAATAATAGTTGTACGATTGTTCAAACTTTTCCAAACAATAAGTCAACAATAAAAATTATTGTAGAATTGTTCGAAGTTTTCCTATCACGAACTTGTGTCCCTAATGGAAACCGATTTCACTACGTATGAATGGAGTTGGTTGTATCTGCTATACAGGGTGTGCTCCCCCTCTTTCTATCTCAGTTTCAGAAAAAAATGTCATATACGAATCCTACACGTTTTTAAAATTTAAAAATAACCATGCAAGTTCCCATTTAATGGGAACTTGCATGGTTATTTTTAATTTTGTTATTTGAATGATCTTAATGAGGGCTTTCCAAAAAGGTGCTATATGAGGGGTATCCGATGATTGAAACTTACCGAAAATGGGTCTTGTCATTTGAAACTAACTGACGTCACCGACCCCCCGCCTGCCTGGGCGGCCCCCCCTTTTGCTGAACCTAAATGACGTCACGCACTCCCATTCAACCCATTTTCTGGGCAAACCAGTCGTAATTTCAAGCTGAAAATTGACACCAGGCGGTTTTGAAGGCCGCTGAATCAGATTTCGAGGTTCAAAACGCCAAATTCCTACCCATGCAAAAGTCTCCATTCCTAATATTTTGTCTGCAGAATCTCTGGAGAATAAGAAGAATCTATCAATTGAATAATCGAATCATGAAATCAACGCTAATCAAATTTTGCTCGTTAAATTGGTTGGCTGCTGGTGGAATGTTCAATTAAAATGGTGAACTTGTATGGGTACCTAGTAATTTTGCATTTTGAACCTTACAATCTGATTCAGCGCCCTTCAAAACTCACTGTGGTGCCAATTTTCAGCTTGAAATTATAACTGGGTTGCCCAGGAAAGGAAATGGGTTCAAAGGGAGAGCGTGACGTATTGACGCATCATCCAGGCAGGCGGGGTGTCGGTGACGTCAGTTAGGTTCAAATTACAAGACCCATTTGCGGTAACTTTCAATCGTCGTCCCTCATATAGCACCTTTTTGGAAAGCCCTTCAAGATCTTTCAAATTATAAAATACGCAATAACCAAGCAAGTTCCTCATTAAAGGTTATTTTTTTGCAGTTTTCATTTTGAAATAGTCATACAGTAAGATCCGCAATAAAATCCGTAACACGTGATCTCGAACGGAATCTATTATCGGAACGAATAGGAAGAAACTTGGTCATAGAACCGGACACACCTTCGCAGACCCTGATGACAGTCTCAACTGCAGACCTATCATCTACTCCCGTCTTTGTACAGTTCACTAGGTCAGAAGGACAGCGGTCAGATGAGGAGTACCTACTAGGTATCTACTCTCCCAGGAAAGCGGCGAGAGCGGGTTGGACTTGTATAGCGCCTCCGCCTTCTTCCACAAATCATTCAATTCACACGCAGTCTGTCAGCCTCTGAAAAGACACATCCGGAAATTATACCTTTCAAAGATGCTGAGAAAGTCCCGGAATATTGAGGTGACAGAATTAGGAGTTCTTCGACTGACTGAAAAACAGTACGAAGGGATAACTATAATCGTCGTTCCGTGGTTTCAGCCTGAATTCAGCCAACTATAATATACGTACATGTTATGGTGCAGGTCAATCGTAGCTAATTAGCTGGGACACCCTTTATGATATCCTTCCCTGTTGTATCATTGCAGGCCACAAGCTCGTTGAATGATGTCCGACCATCAAATAAATTTGTCCGAAATGTTATTATAGCAGGTACCTGTAGGCAGGTACCCGACAGATCTCTATCAAGGAATGGACGTATATATTCAATTCTCTCCCTGAAATTAGACTTCACACAAAGTTCTCAGGAAAGATCAATTTATTGAAGAACCAACGGATAGATGTTGGTACAGCAGAAACAACTCTGGGCGGTCAAAAGCCCGCACCCATCCGCTCCTGCCACCAGTTCCTCTCATTGTTCGGTTGGTCTTTTTATCTTGGCACAAACCATTCACACGTTCTGTGCCATCCTCTAACGGACAAATCTCACGTAGGACATGAATGTGTGTTGCCTTCACATGAGAGGTAGGTATATCACTCTCAAGAAAATATTTGAAGTTAATTTCAGTTCAATTTTATCATTACACCTCATGTTATACAATAAATTATGTTTCGAACAAAAATTTACAAAAGGTCCACCATAAATTGAAATTAATCATACCGTTAGAAAGTCGAAATCCGGAGGGACTTTTTGAACTAGAGCGCTTTGATGTTGTATAATTTATTTCCCTAGGATTCACAAAAGTTATATTTTCATACGAGGATGTCAATGTTTCAACCGCTCAATAATCCACCTATACTTCGGGAGGCAATTCAATGAGTTTTACTCCTTTGTCGAAAGGTAAAGTTCCTTGGTGTAAAATACCTAGACCTCCACCTAGATCCTCTACCTTAAAGAACATTAAAGTAGATGGTAGTACAATAACCTGGTACAGGTATGAATGAACCGAATAAATGAAGTAAAATATACGTTACACGACAACACTACGAATCACAGTTTTCCATCTGGCAAGGTCCCCTTTGCCATTGTTTGGGGAGTGAAAGTTGTTTATTATCAGAGCGCGGAACGTACAATGATGATTACGATGAGATGACCGCGCAACCACGTCACTGTATGAATGATCCGTCAGGGTGCTCGATCTTGAGCAACTGCGCTTCCTTCCTTTTTTAGGAGGTTCATCATACTTTAGGAGGTACGTATGACCAGTAGGGGCGGATTATGGGGTTTCTGTAAAAGGGGGGCAAAAAGTCGAAATTGTCTACCAAGTTGGGTGGGCGTTATAAAATCCTCCTCACATAACATAATGTATGGTAACTCTCATGCAATTAATGTCTAGTTTGCTCATGTTCAGTTTCAAACAACCGTTCAAAGAGCAATCCCTGGATATTATTTCATCAAAATCGGACGAAGAATTTTCAAAATTTTGCCCAGGGCATATACGCGGATTCAGATTTGTTTGGTACCTCCAAGCCACTGGGAACTTTGATTTCGGTGGTCAATTTTCACTGTTCTGTGTAGAAGCTCAGTCGCTTTGGAAGAGAGTATAAAAATCTCCTCCAAAATTTTAATGTCCATCCTCTTTTTGCTTTTCGTATTCAGAGCTCTCCAAACACACCTAATTAGTATCGTGACTGTCCGGCGATTGGCGGAGTGACTGTTGGTTGGTCTGATTGTGGTCAATTCCTTAAGTAAGCAGTGACAAATCATACTAGCCATTAGTCAGATTTTTGTGAGAAAATGTAATTTTATGTATTTTTATTTAATTTTATTAATTTAATGTAATTTTATTTGTGAGCAAATGTAATTTTATTATCGGGGAATGCGCAGGTTTACCCAGGCGATTCCCATAGCCACTGCGAATCTGCAAACGAACAACTTTTCATGAACGAACCCTCCGATTCATCCAAATTCGAAGGTTACTTAGCAGGGGACTAAGCTCTGGTTAATTCCACACAATACGGCCCACTACAGAACTAATTACCTACGTTAATTAAAGAGTTCCTTAATTTAATATTTCCGTGAATTCAAAACTCAAAGTAAGAACTGAGCTAAAAGATGACGCCGGTACGGATATCCATAGGTATCCATATTCGTACAGTGATTGTCCACAGATGGTGGTCCTTCATGAAATTCAATGTTATTGAATTTCGTTGGCTCCCTGCCAAGTCCTCATTGATTCCCAACACAAGAGCAAAATAAATTCGTTATGCAACTTCTCGGGTCAAACCTTGACCTCAAGGAAGCTGAATTGAATGCAATTGAAGTTATGCGGAACCATAAGAAGTTCAGAACAGATGATGGGTGGCTGTTCAAAGGATTACAGGAACATTGTAAAATCATGGTATTGTTAAAAAAAAAAAAAGAGTAGTTACGGAATGTTGATTGCCAAGCTGTAGAAGAATCCACCCTGGACTAAATAGTAAGTACTAATAATTGTAAGTGAGCAAGTGTCCCGTACTACGGCTGTACAACAAATGGGATCCAACTCACACATCGCACTACAATTTTCCGCTCCCAAAGAGGTTATTCGTACCACCTATCACAAAGGCCCCACAGTCATTAACACGCAACCGACATTGTATTCAGTGCCACTGAAAACTAGTTCCGAGACTGGGCTTAATTGCAAGTGGAAATGAGACTCCAAGTTGGGCAACCACTATCGAAAAAGGCCATTTGTTGTTGAAGTTCCTTCAATCTGTCCAAGGATTATTTGTGGTGAAGGACTACAAGGGGTGCTAACTTCAAATGGCATAATAGTCCATTCTTCGGGCTGTCCATTTTCGCCTCACTTGGCTCGTGTAAAAAACCAGTTTTTTTCGCAATATATCTGAAGTTCCTCGCTGCATTTTTTCCTACCTACTTAAGTTTAAGCCTGCGGATGACCATGTCCCACCTGAACTGGAAACGAGTTCACGTAGAATGCAATGGTTTCGAGCCTGTACCCGACTAGCTGTATACAATTAGCAAGTTAAACGGTTGCAGCTGAATCAGGATCGCCGACTTTCGCTTGAAATGGATGTAATCATGTAGAAACGCCGCAGGAAGGTATTATGTTGTAATGGTGCGACTTATTTCACTATGCTTAAGTAGGTACATATTATGAGCATCGTTGTATATTGGATGCGGTGGTTTTCCAAATACCTCCGACTGGCAATAGATAAATTATATAGTAATAATTGAGATGGAACTGATAACCATCAAATGAGCAACTGAGATCAGACTAGATAAATTATATAGTCATTGAGATGGAACCAATAACCATCTAATGAGCAAACTAGACTACAAACTAACTATCAATTAACTAAAAATCAAATCTGTTGAACTGTTGGCCCTGAAATGGTTTTCGAATACGAATTCACCGTTATTTTTAACTAGCTGAACCCTGCCACGCTTCGCTGTGGCACATTGTGGTTGTATGGATGAGAAATGAGAATCAAAACAAAGCATAAGTTTCATGGAAGTTTAATTTTGTGGGTATACAATATTTTTTGTTTTTCCATTGTTTGCGTAAGTTGGTTTTTCTGCGAGGCATATTTCGTTTTTCACTTGAACATAGAAAACGCTGCAAATTATTTCACAACGGTTTATTATTTTCTGTATAGTCGCCCATCTACAAAGATCCTATTGACATAAAATATTGTCCCACCTTCCGTGAGGTTCACAATCATCTCTTGGCGACAATGAGTAGGTACCATCTTGTATTATCATCGGAGAGTTGTATCATCCATTCTTAATGAAATTCAGAAACTAAGGAAGCTTCTGAAAGTAAACAACAAACTTGGTACGGTGGAATCGAAAGAAAGTTGCATTTGAACAGCTGATATTTGAACGGAGATTTTGCCTATTGGGGAAGAATTGCGATTCACCCTCGTGTTTCTGCTCTTTTTTTCGTTCAACCCTCAAGTCCTTACAGGGAGCGAACGGTTGGTGCTAAAACGCTCCGCGAGGTCTCATTCGACGCTAAAAAATGTGTTCTATTTTAAATCGATGGAAAAAATTTAAAATCACCAATGGAAGTGTAGGAGACAGTTAAAGGCGTAGTATCATTGAGCATTTCCATAAAGCTTGTACTCGGTGTCAATGTACCTTGGATTTCCTTCATACCATTGAAAGAGTTCTCTTTCGTGGCGACATGCGTGATTTGAACCTTTTTTTCGTTGGTTATTAAAGAAATAAAAAATGTCGGCACATTCATTGTACGCGACCAATCGTATTTTTGAAGGTGATTGTCCAAATACATAAAACGCGAAATATTTATCTCGTCCATTCTTGTAGTTTTCCAGTGTCGTTTTTCTTCGTATGGTACCTTGAATGGTCACATTGATCATTTGAGGGTTTAAGTTGGTGAATTTCAGTGCGTAACGACATCTTGAGAAGATCAACATCAAAACACCTTTTGAACACTTTTTCGTCCAATGCTTTTTCATGGATTGGACACACAATAGAAATTTGTTAACATAATTAAGCTTTATATTATCTCTCATCAATTTCAAATAGCTATCCATCTATCAAATGTTTAGTAACAATAACAGTTTAGTAATGATAATTTATGCCGACCTCATTGGACGTGAAAAAATGTTCTGCTATGAGGTTTTTACCTAATTACAAAGTTGTTTACCCGGGCGACGTTGGTAGGGAGGTCCAAGTTTACGACGAAGGAGTAAATGTAGAGGATTGTGATATAATCTAAAACCATCCCTGGAACTTGCCAGTCAATTTGCGCCCACCCGCATGGAAATCGGTGCAGAAGTTTTCGAAGCATATACAAACCAACACAACATTTTTATAGATATACATGAAAAAAATGCAATCCAGAGAATGGATGAATCCCTAAAATAAAGTGTACTTACACATTTAAATTCGTTTTGTTATAGGTTACAATATCAGGTAGGATAAGTCGCAGTTATCATTGATATTTTCCAAGCCTCCTTGCCTCTCTTTTTTTGCATAACTTACATAATTATAATTCGTACCTTACATAGTTCTTTAGACTTTTTCAGGTTGTGTGTATTATGCCAGAGGCGTAATCCTTGTACAAATGTTAGGAGTACCAGTGATATCGTCAGCATGGCACTGCTCTGGTGGCTTTCAGCATGTCATTGCTGCGCAGTGTTGATCAAGCGATCCAGCAGAATTGAATTACTCACGTTGCATGAAGCATAAGTTTGAGTGAGTACCCGTATACAAAACTTGAATGAAGAGGTATAGGTATGTCCAAATTTGTGGAAAAATACATTCGTTGAGAAATGTCGCTTGGTCACTTTTCACCACGATGGTAACTACATGAAAGATAAAAAAATGAGAAACGAAGCTTTAATATTGCATAAGTACCTTAAGATGTAACAAAAACATTGGTCTGTGCTACTGTTCCTAAAGGTTGTGCAATATTATTTGTGATTGATCGGATGAGTTTGTTATCGTGGATTCTCGTGAAGAGAGAAAGAGAGTCAGCAAAATTTGGTACAATTTCATGGCATCTCATAAAAATCTGCTAGGTAAAACATCTTAGTGAACAATCATCCATTAAAAATGCTCTCGAGTTTCGCTATCATTCTCTGGAACCAACCACTCAGTTTCCTTTAATTTATCTGTTTTGGCTTCTTCATTGCTGAAGGTAGGAAGCTACGTAAACATGCAAGAAGTATAAAGATGTGTTGTCCCAGAGTCTTCCAAAATCAAAATTTCTCCTTGCTATACATAATCTACGATAACCTCATCGCATCAGTCATAAATAATATTGCACAACCGTTAGGTACAGTAATATAGACCAATTTGTTTGTTACATCTTATGGTACTTATGCAATAATAAAGCTTCATTTCCTTTTTTTTTTTGTTTTCCATGTGGTTACCATCGTGGCCATTGGTTGAGGGAAAGTGAAAAGTTATGACTAAGCGACATTTCTCAACAAAAGTCAATTCCATTACGAGACGTTCCATACGCCTCGCCCTCACTTCGATTTTGCACTGGGAACTTTTTTTTGGGTGCCAGCCTTTTTTTTTCATAGGTTTTCAAATCATGAGTCAGGAACCTTTCAAGCGGTCACAGTTGCGCGAACTCAATTATTGAAATCGATACCGCCATTTCGGGGAGGCTCTGAAAGTGAAACCCAGAGCGAGGATCGAGGTGTGATGCGTGAATTGAATTGACAAAGAGGTTTCAGTTCGTGCTCCGGTCGCTATATAATTTCCATACATGCTCTCCATATGAAACTCGACTGAACTATTCGTAGAAGAGGGTCAGTGCGTCCGTTGAAGGATCGGAAATACTCTCATCACTTCAGCTTTTCCCTCACCTTAGTTGGAGTTTCTTGGTCGTTTGTCGTTAAAAGCGGAGAAATCGTTTCATCCTTGGTTAGAGATGTACTTTTATGCGGTGGTCAAGAGAAAGAAAGGAATATCTACGTGAAGTGATATTTTCCAATTACATGTCACGTCTTCGGTCGATTAGGAACGTTTGCGTTGGAGAAGTGCGTACTCGTCTTGCACCGGTACCTGGAAACACACTTCCTATAAGGAACACAGATGTTTTGTTTCAGCAAGCAAAATGTACGTGGTATACCGTATCTACGTGAACCAGTTCGTAAACCGAATACCGTATACCGGATTAATTTTTTTAATTTCAAAACTTCAAGATTTACATGAAATGTTGATTTTGGATTTGAGATATTCATGAAAAATCATGGTGGGGTTACCATGAGGTACGTCTCATGGGACCATCTCCACGTATTTTGGCTAGCGGTACCACGGAACACATGAAGGAGTTATGTTATGTTCGTTACCCAACCTAGTAAGAGGAAAGTCGAGGCTGCAATATTGGAACCCTGTATAACGAAGGTTGAAGCTATGTGTGAACCTTGTCAAACGTGGTTTGCAATTATTGATGATAATCTAAATTAGTGGATTGTATGTGACGGTTGGAGTTTGGTATACTCGTACGTTATGCCTCGTTGGGGACTTCGAGGGGATTCGTATTCGGAGGAGCAGAGACCGTGATGGCATGCCAAGCTGGGGCGATAGACGTCGTTACTGCCTTCCAAGGCTGACGCGGTGGTACCTGGCCGAAAACAGGAGGTGAAATATCACCAGTAGAATAAACAATAAAGGATATCTCTCCTTAAAGAGGACCACAATGGGGTAGGAATGCTCTTGGACTGCCAGCCGGAATGAAGAGTCCTGTCTTCAAGGTCAGCCACACGATTATTTCTGCTAGGGATACCGAGAAGGAGGACGTTTCAAAAATGACAAATCAGCTTCCCAGAGATTTTATCTAATTCGATTAATCAGTTAAAATTTGTACACGCCCGCCTGTACCTACCCAATAAGGATAGATGACATTTATTCTTTGACAATATTATAGTGGGGAATTTTAACTGCCTTTTTGTTATTAAATAGGTACAAATCACAAGAAAGTATGCAATTAAAAATGCCCTCTACTTTGGCATCAAGCAAGTCCAAAAAAATGGCGGTACTTTTACCTATAAGCCACACTCGGTGTTGGAAATCGGGGATTAATTTCTTCTTCCAACAGAAAA
>JAEMON010000002.1:12795740-12834407 GCA_030264115.1 Lygus lineolaris | reverse complement strand
GGAGTTGAAACTCCTGGAAACTGGAGGAGTTTTCTAACACTCGGGTTGTAAATCTAAAATATTCAAGGAACGATTTGTGATTTTGTGGGAAGAGGTTAATCATTATCATTCTAAGACTGAACATTGAAACAGACCAATATTCTTTGTAAAACATCATCGGAGTGCAAAAACGATTTTTCATCGAATTCTTCCTGTTTTCTCTGGATATACCTAATGAACAACATTTTGATTCACATCCTCAGTTGTGATTGTATAACCTAAAGTACGTACATCAAGAAATTTTCAAAATCACGAACGTGAAAAAAATTAGAAAGGATTTGAGTTGTTTTGGGGCACGGTTGAGGGGCTTCCCAAGCCAAACATGAGTGTGATTCGCAAATCTTTCTGCGAGTAGGCTGAATCTCCTTTCAAATATGAGCTGATCAAATGAAACTTTTTTCCGTTTTCACCGAATCGAGCTTCAAGTTTACTTTTATAGCTTTCTCGGCTGCTGAATTATGAAGGAACATCAGGTAGGTAATCTTATTTGATCCAAAAATTGTTGAAAGAACCAAAGATTGATTGATTGGTTATTGTGATTGTAATGAGTTATTATTGAACCAACAATTGAGTAATTATAGCAAGTTTATTATTGTAGAATTGTACCAAGTTTGTTGAACTAGGAACATATATATTATAGACCACTGTAGTGTACTGTGAGCTGATGCCGATCTTCATAGTCAAATTTACTTTGGTAGGTATGTAGTTTACAAGGTTTGAGGTCTAAACCACCGTCATTGCTTTCTCAGTAGCACTAACTATATAGTAACTCACTTCTATTTTTGACGTTCTGAAATCATAATTTATTAGTACGGGAATTCGATTCAGTATGAATAGTCTATTTAGCTACCTGCCAGACAATTTGGCACCGCTGGTTTGTTACTTTTTTCACTAGAACCAGCTCATTGTTGCACGACTGTTTTTTCGCGGATCCCTCAGTCCCAACGTCACCTTGAATACGCTGGAGTAATTAACCGACACTGGAGAATGTTACACTCTTGGGCATGACGAACTCTGGAGAACTCTTGGGAAACTCGGTGATATGACTTCAGCTCGTGTGCTTTTGCGTACCTATAATGTTACGGGCAGCTCTAGCAAAAAATTACACGAAAGCTGCTTTAATTCAGGGCATGATTTCATTACAAAGACCCATAAAATTCTTGATGATAACATACGGAATATTACTGCACTAACATAATGGAGCTTTGCTGCAATCAATAGTAGCCGTTTTTTCTTTTGTGGCACCAATAGGCAAGGTAAATAATAATAATAATACAATGCATACGTTTCAGAGTACGTATTGTTTCAAAAATCATATGTATGTATGTTTCTCTTTTATCAATTTAAAATATATGGATGTATGAACGATCCAATGCACTTAGGATTATGCAACATACTTCTAGAGCAATTGCAAATTCATTTGGAGTCTGTCCTGTGGGGGGAGGGGGGGGGGGGGATTGTTAAATAGTCTACCCATCTCTCTCCGACCACTTCCCACTATTGGTGATTTCAGAACAGGAGCAAATTAATTTTTCAGGAGTGATGAATTGTGTTGTTATGTATAGAGTAGTGTTCCCTTCCTTTTCTGTTCTCTCTCCTTATTTGTATTTTATTCTATTTAGTATGAGTTTTTTATTTGATTTTCTAACTACTTCTTATCTACCTATATCTCTTATTGGCATTGTTGACAATGTTCAACATTCTTAGTTCTCACATTAATATAAATATTTGTGTTACTTTTACTACAAATGTCATTCCATGTGTTACAATGGACAAATTTGTCTCATAAACAATAAATAATTCCATTATTATTAAATAAGCTCTCCAAGCAGGTGTTGAATTATAATAGGGGAAATGATTATTGAAAGTATAGGCGCGTTACAGTATTGCAGGTAATTGGAATGTAGCCTGGGAAAGAATGATAATCAGGCCAGTCGTCATTCATTTATCATAGTTTTGGGTATTTTATTATTACAATGGGTAATCTACCTGGTTATCCTTCAGTAGTGGAATAAGTTATATCTCTAGCGGTAAACCATAATTGAAGAATATGCGGTTACGTATTTCAATTAGTCGGGAAGTGACCAAGGAAAGAATCAAAATTCAGTAGTTACTTATTGCTAGGTTTCTTGTGGGAGGTAGAAGCGAAAAACTAACGTTAGGTAGAAAAAACTAAAAAGCTGAAGTTCCGTCAAAAGGAACATGTAAAACAGAACCCTAAGGCTATCTTAAGGTGCGTACAGAGTATATCTATAAGAATCAGCTAGGCGGAGAACGAAGATTGAAAACACACAGGAACCAAAAAACACATACCTATGAATGAGTAGGAATGGTATGAAATGTATTACGCAGTGGAATAATCTAAAAGCAAAATAAGCTGAAAAAACAATGAAGAGAAGAAACAAAAACTATAAAATCAGAGGTAGTTAAAATTAGAAGAGACACGAGAATACTTGCTGATGTTTAAATGGCTGGCTTAGCGTATGGAGGTCCGACACCACACCAAAATTGTTCAAGGTTGGTGGCTGGTGACACGTTCAAGAGATAGTAAACAAAGGGAAGATAAGCCATTTAATGAATATTCGGACAGAAATACTTAGGTAGATATGACTCGAAAAATGGTATGAAAAACTTGAATTCTCGTGGAACTGCCAAGTAGGCAAGGTTAAATAGAATTATATTGACTTTTGGAGCATCCAAGAAGCCACTCGTCTTAGTTTAGATAGAAAAATAGATACTGTTCAGGATGAACAGTATCTATCTTACTGGCAGCCCGCCAGCATTGTAAAACTTTACTTAGTCCTCAATATTTACCCGTGAGGAGTTCGTATTGATGTTAATTCAATAATGAAAATGAACAATATAATATTGTGATTCACGTAAAATGCTGGTGAAAATTTAGAATTTGGGGGAATTTAGGAAAGTGAACTCGATGCTACCTTTTTTTCATTGCTTGAAATATCATTTCTGAATCACATACTCGTTGGCACCCGCAGAAATTTAGTGTTAAGATGTAATACCTCATTCATCAATGAGGTATGTAATATCAAATTCAAATAGAAAAGCCAAATTTTCATGCTAATCGTCCCTACTTCCTACTAACCCTCCAATTGAGTGACTCTCTGATGAGCAAGAGGAATGATTCCGGTGTTGAAGGTCTAATGGTTCTGAATACATAATAAACTTTCTTAGCACACATACTTTCATCTCAGCGAGCCGCTCGACCGATGAAAGGAGCGTCGATCGTAAAGTTGGCTCAGGGATCCTTCCTCATCGCTTTGAGGTCTCTGGAAGGTCGTGTTTGCTTGAATAGGAAATATTAACGTGCTAGACTATTAGCCGCACCTCCAAAGCCTCATAATAAAAATTTCAAAGTACTAATAGGAAAGAAGTGACTATTTTCCCTCCAGCTGCGAAATGGGCACGAAACGTAATAGGCAACGACCCTACCGCATTCCATTCTCACTCATTCATTATATTATAACTATACTTCCATAATGTTGAATTAAGGAGTTTCTCATCAGAGATTGTTGGCGTTCTATGATGGCTGAAGTTGGTATGTGCCTGTTTATTACTGGTATGTATCATTAGGGCATGGGACCCACCTCGCACGCTAATTTGTCAGAATGTACGGAGATACAATTGATTGTAGAAGTAACTATGATGGCAGGAGCCTGGGGGTCGCTAATCATGCCTGAAAGGCAAAACAAATATAAAAATAATAATAATGTAATAATAAAAAATAACAATAATGTATAAACAAGTAGGTACTTAAGGAGGTATACAGATAATTTGAGTTACAGCAGTTAAACAATATAGTTAGTTACGATTCTAACTGGGAGGGAGGGGAGAAAAGAATATAAGTAGGAGAAGGGGAAAAATAAACGAGCTAAAGAAGAGGAAGAGGGAAAGGGAAAAAATACTATTGCTTCGTAAGGAAGTGGAGACAACCGCGCTCCTGAACGCACCAAGGGCAGGGGCGCAACGGATCCCCACAAGCATATCGATTTCAAAGTTCATAGACGGGTTTTAACATATTTAATCAGACAAGCAGAATGACAGGGGCCAAACAACTAGTGGTCTCAGTTCTATTCACTGACATTTTTCTTATTTCGCTCATGATATTTGGACAGTAGGTAGAGTAACTAGAAGGCAACTAGGTGTAGTAGCACTTGTCGTCGAGTTTATTTGATTAAGACAATTGATTTGGAGAGGGAGGAGATGATACTACCTCCTTTTTCTTGAGCGACATTGTTACAAAAGCAGAAATCCATCACTCGTGCTGTTACAGAAGTTGTAGGCCAAAAGTTCAGTATTCGGATGACGTGTGTACTATTCGTGGAAACCAGGGGCATTGTCCTGGCTAGAGTCAATCTGCTCCTCAGTGAGGTTGGCTTATTGCTGCTTCCCATTGTCTGAGGTCGTTCATACCGCCCCTCAAATATTTGATCTCAGACTCAATCAACTAGATCTTTTCCTTCCTAAGGTGATGACCTCAAGTCTCCCTCTTCATTCAGAGGTATGATATGTACTCGTAGACAAGGTCGCCACGCCCGGATCGACTTGATGATGATTTGATTACATGGATAGTGCCTATATGGCTAATAAGACACTTATCCATATTGAAAAAGTACTGTATCACTGTCCTACATCACTTCGGTCTGTACTTTACAATCGACAATGATTTCTATAGTCATGATTGGGAGTAAAGTGTGGGAATCAGAATAGTGTCACTAAACAATAGTAATTTCAAAAACTACAACCGTATTAAGGTTGAATGTGCGTGATTACTAAATATTGCCCTGCACTGCAGGAATTTGTTAAACTTTCCTGGGTGGAAATAGTAGACTTTTCTGATTTGAATAAGCTTTTCGATCTCTGGTTGCTTTACCTGACCCTGGAATGGAATAAATGTTCGTACCCCTATCATTGGAAGAATTTGTAGGCATCAGATCTCACGAATGAATCAGATTTTCTCTTTTGAGATTCATTAACAGCCTTCAGGATTGCTTGATTCAGATTGATTGATAAAACGATATCATTCTGACCCTGGAATCTATCTAAAAGATTTTCTGTCTTTTACATTAAATGTGATCATTTGCAGCGTTTTCAAGGGTATTGTAATGAAATTGTTGTGTTGTCTCGATGTAGAGGAGTGAGTTTTATCTCCTAAGGGAAGGGGATTTCTGTTTCCCCCCTTTCAATCCAAAATTGGCCAACCTTTTTTCTCATTTCCGATTTTGTTAAAATTGTCGTCTACATTTGTTTATCCAAATGTCAAATTTAAGAGAGAGGTTAGAAGAAAACGGGTTTATCCAAAGAAAAAATGAAGTGTTAATAGAAACAAAGAAACCATGTCACCTACCACATTTGGTACTAGTAAACAAACTATCTCTATAAAAATAATACAGTCTGTTCGAAGGAAAATTCATGTCAAACCCTCGTAACTAGGTTAATGTAACTCAGTCGGGTTTTCACCCACAAAAACCGTTATCCACTCGTTGGAAAGCTCTCGATTTATGCCGAAATTGTATGCTGACTGCTCGGAAATAAAAAAAAACGTCTGCCAAGTTGGGTGGGCAGTAAAGCTTCCTCACTTTTGTAACATGGACGTATAGAATCAGTTAGTGAACATTTTAACGAGATTTCTAAAAAAACTAATTTCAAAATTGCGCATGCGCAGTAGGTATTACTGATAGAATCGTGTTGAAATTCGAAGGAAATTGTCAACCTCCAACTACCCTCCGAATTAGAACGAAATCGGTCCATTAGGAACAAAGAAATCGTAGTTCCAGGAAATTCATGTTTGCGCATGCGCCCACGCTACTAGTGGTCCGATGGCGATTATATTAATAGGGGACCGTCATGGGACTAACCCGCACAATCCCTGAAAATTTCATCAAATTCGGACCACATCTTCATATAGTTTTGCCTGGGACAAGGAATTGACCACAGACCGACAGACCGACAGACAGACAGTCAGACACGGAACCAAAATTGTTCAGAAAGCTCTGAAACACAAAAAGCAAGTGGAAATTTTGATTTTGGAGGACAAAAATTTTTTTCGTTTCTTGCACGAATACATAGCTTCCTACCTTCGGTAGTGAGGAAGCAAAATGAAACCATGTCAAACATGTTGAGTATTCATTTCAATATGATACATTTTCAAAGTTCTGAGACCCCCAAGTAGCATGATGAGACGTTATTATGTTGTCAATAGGGAACCAAATAGTTCGGTTGATGGTTACGTTCACAATACAATGTGTGTAAACATGTCATGTTTGCATTGTTGAACTTTGGGGACGGTGAGGTTTTTGTGTGTCTTCAGCCCCGATATAGAACTACTACAACTTGTAGGTAGTTCTATATCGATGGTCTTCTATATTAATGGTCAGTGAATAGATAGGTAGGTACTAGTGACATGAATAACCAACCACGCGAGCGAAGCGAGCGTTTGGGATGTTGACAACCAACCGCTAGCGAAGTGATGCCTACTTACATCCACATGTCTAATCCATTTTCAAAGTGGCCAGCCTAACTTCGGAATAAGGATGTAATCAAAGAAGAATACCCATATCAACTAAGTGGATAGTTTAGTATAGTTGTTCTAATAGTTCGCAAACTGGATAGGTAGGTACTTGAGCCACAGGTCTCTTGAATCGTTTCCAAATTGGAGTTTAAAGTTGATTATTTCGAATAAGAATCAAATTCATGCCTACTGAAAGAACCCGAATATTCCTTATTAGAATAGTTTGAGGCAATTTGGGGCAAATGTTCTCTACCCGAAGAGTACTATGTACTTGTAACTACAAAACTCTAAAACTCTAAAAAGGGGTACAATCAATTTATCAAACTTTTGAAAATTATGAGAAGAACAGCTTGGCGTTAATTGTGCCCCTATATTTATGTCAAATGTAGCCCACTTTCCGCTGCTTGTAGTGAGCGCACTCTATGTGAAACCATCATCTTTCTTTCTTACAGGTATTCCATTGTTACTTTTGGTGATCCAGTGCATTTTCCAACCGCAGAATACATTTCGTTCTTCTTCGTTTCTAATGATATTTATTGGATTTTGTTTCAGTTGAAAGGATGCTCTCCAGAGACTGTCTCTCAACTGTTGGAACCGCTGGCAGCGGAGTTTGGAATTGTCGGGTGGCCAGACGTTCGGCTGGCCGGAAGTCAGGCCGAGGTGGATCGAGAAGCTGACGTATCCCTGCTTGAAGCAGAAATATTGATTGTCAACGTTCCACCCCTTCTCCCGCTGACAGGTGTGTTGATACAAAGTTCAATCGGTTTATAATGAAGGCATGATTCAAGTAGGTACAACTTTTCAAACAGAGCGTAAACAATGAAGTATGGTACATGCTATAATATTCATAATTCAATTTGACATCTCTATGCATGTCTGTTTAACGTCTATATTTTTAGTAGTAAGAGTATAAAACGACTAACGATATAACACTATCTATAAACTGACAAATCTATTAGTTACCTAATAACTATAATAAGAGGCATAAATATATTAATAAAAGAAGCTTATATTGTGCATGGATCCAAATTAAGTATTTTCATTAGTTCCTGAGCTTGAATTCCTATTCTAATTTTAGTGGATTCAATCTCACTGCAGTGATTACACTACCTAATTTAAAAATACTGAAGGTTGTTCAATTCCTATATTTCCTTGTTTTATTGCCAACAACCCTCCTCTCCGCATAATTACGTAGATACAGACTCATTGCCATAAACGTATCACGTTTGCACCTCACTGAGGTTATCAGATCAAGGGAATTAGAGTGCCCCTTAGAATGAGTCTGAAGCCAGGACCCGCATATCGAGACAGTTCTGCGGGTTTCGGAGACTCCTTGAGAAGGGGCTCGATCCAGCTCCACCAGCCACACTTCAGACTCATTTCCTATTGATTTGGTACATCTAGTTCGTACGTATCAATTTGATCACACCATGTTGGTATTCATTATCATAATGTTTTGGAACACATATGACCACCGCTTGGAACACATAATAACATAGCTCTACAACAAAAAGGAAGAACAAAGTACTAGAAAAGGGCCAGTGAATCTGTAGGTTTTCGAGGACGCTCAACCTAAAAATAGGGATTTATGATAAAAATCAAACATAACCTCCGATGTTCCTTCAACGCCTTTGTTTTTCTCAGACTACCAGTGTTTCTACAACTATAGATGTAGAAACAAATATGTTTGTTGTTCAGATTTTAATTTTATTTCCAACTGTTTCAACCCCTTTTCATTAATAACCATTCTAGATAGTAACAATCCGTATTTAAATTTGGATTCAGCACCCCCAAATTACAATGGTTGCAAGCGGGAATACATAGCATAGATATTAATGTTTAAATTTCACAGTTTTAAATCGTCAAAAATAGGTGAACGAGCTATTACTCAGAAATATGAGCCAATTTAGAAAATCTGCTTGCATTTCCGGACTCAGCGACCTCGAAAACCTACATATTCACTGCTGCTTTTCTAGTACCTTCACCTAACTTTTTTTTTTGTAGTGCTGTGTGTTGTAATATTAGAAAAACTCAGATATTATTGCAGTTCATGATTTTTTAATCTATCAAGAAAAACTCTATAGGGGCTTTATGTATACATAGTTCATAGTAGGTAGAGGCAAGCAGTAATTAATAAATTAATTAATATCTGCTGTTGGTACATTGTTGTTACACAGTTTTATTTCCATTATTATTTCAAAATTGTATGCAAAATTTGATTTTCGTCGTTTTTTTTTGTACCTACACTTTTGTGTTCATACCTACTCTCTTTTGCAAGTTGATTAAGGGGCCAAGGAACGGAGGAAATTCGTTTTTCCAATTTTCCTCATCCGATTTTGGTCCGATTTTGATGCAGTTTGCGGCATTCTTCTTGTTATTCAATTCTCTAAGGGGACCAGCTATGTAGGTACAGTTTTAATTTTGTAATTTTAAATGTTTCACGCTTTTAAAAAAAATTTAAATTGGCATGACGACACCCAATCCCCCAAGAGAATGATAAAATAGTAAGAATGCCGCCAACCGTATCAAAATTCGTTGAACATTGGCTGTGAAAAATGGGGAAAACTGTGCAACGCTAAAATAGTTAGGGGAGGGGGCGAGGATGGGGAGGTTTTCAGTTTTTTAAACTTAATGGTCCTAAGTAGTAATAATGTTACAGTAAGATTTCCTATAAACTCTTCGGTAGCCGAGATTTAGGCATTTTTGAGGAAATTTAGGGCTCCTTTCCTAGCCCCCCTAATTCCCTTGTTGATCGTTGAATGATTCGAATTTTTTTTCATGAATCAATGGTTTACGAGTACTATTACTACATCCAATATATGTATATAATCTATCTATCTATTCCACAGTATCTCTGTTTTCCGTCTGTGCAATTATCACGCTCGAACTGCTGCACCGAAAATTGTGAGAGAGTGATTATAGGTGGTTGTCCTAAATAGGTACTCTTCCTCCATCAGAAAAAAATCGGCCTTTCTTAGTGACGTTCATTCAGTAAACACGTTCTGTAATTGGGAAAGTTCGTGCATTTAAAATGTGCAATATAATAATGCAAAACATTGAAATATATTTAGGCAGGTACCTACATAACAACTTGAAACTGTACGACACCCATCGTGGTATCATAACTGGAAAGTAGGTAGGTACGTAACTAAACACATTCCTTGATATTCAGGTGGTCGCTAGGATAATAAGTTATAATGTGGGTCACAACGTTAGATAGGTAGGTACCTGCCCAAAATAATTACAGTATTACCATGCAGTCACACCCGTCGAACCAAAACTATCAACTAAAACGTTCTTCAATTCCGAACTAAAAAAAGTACCTATTGAAGTTTTAGTTAGGTCTACGTTTTTATCTCTCAATATTATAACCTACAATAAATTGAATTGAATCAAATGACATAACATAGGTACTTAAATTATTATTCAATTGAGTCTCTTGAAGAGACGATTCTGCTTCCGCATGATCTAACTCGGACGTTTTAGTTCAGTTTGATTCCTCACTCCAAGTGTGATGTAGTTTGAAGAAGATACCAAATCACATTTTTCACCATCATTCCACAAGAATTATTGGAACAATCATCCCGTCAAAATTTTCGATTGGGTTACCTCCTATATGGGTCTCCTTATTCTAGTGACCCATTCATTCAATAGTATGTAATTTTTTCAGAGTTATTCGGTTTGTTTTTGGATCGGAGGATCGGGTGTTTGTGCCATCATTGCACAGTAAACCAGTAAACGTAATGAGTTTTCCAAAATACCACAATCGGATACCGTATGTAGCTAAATTAGGTAGGCAACAGAAGAAGCATGAGTAGCCGATGAATGAGTTGATACCTACTGTGGCGCGGGCGCCCTCGTGCCGTTGTCGGTCACTTCACTAGCCTTTAGCATGGTTCACAGCTTTCTCACAAGAGCGCGCGGGTGCTCGTTGTTCTTGTCATTCAGGTAGCTACCTACCACCTACCTATCATCTATCAAAATAATCCTCGCAATTTTGTTGCACCTGACATTATTTTGGTTTTCTCTACCGTTCGCTTACAAGTTCATTATACACCTATGTACCCACCTACCGACCTAGGGCCTACCTTCCTACCGACCTTGGACCTCCCTACCTATATTTATATACTCGTACCTATACCTACCTAATAAAAGGGATTTGCAATTTTTATTTCTACATTTTTATTTTTTACGGTAAATACCCAGATGTTATTTCATAGTTATTTGCGACAAAGTTTCACAAACTCCCTTACACAACCTCGATTTTCCGATACCTACATGGTGGTGGCTACTCGTCTTATCACTTCTTATCACGGCTTTAGTACACTACAGTACTTAGGTGGGGTACCTTTCTCTCACATGAAATAGGTTTTGTATAATTTGTTTGTCCGCTTTTCAGGGTGCAGGGAAGAACTACGCGTATTCGTGTATATGTAGAGATAGTGGAGACGTGCTTCAAGCTCCCATATTCCCGTATCAGCTACGCGTATCGTTGCAATGGATGAACGTGTAAAGATGATGGGAACAAAAACTCTCTATTATCCGATTTTGATGTGGTTTTTCGCAAAATGATCGGCAAGCCTGAATGAAAATTGTGCGAGTTGATTGCTTGGTGATTGGTTAGAGCTACCGTAAGTGCAGTGACAAGTAGAGTCTCGTGCTAAAATACGGTTTTTCGGAACTGGTCGTCACATATCTTTGAGAAGAGGGGGTTCCGCCAGTAGTTGAATCATTTCTCCAACTTTTCTCAGTCAATAATCGATCAATTTCAAATCTTTTTTCGGCATTATATCAACTTTTTAATTCTGCAGGGCAACACACTATCGAAATTTTAAATTTCAAAAATTCCAAATTTTGTTATCAATTTAAAATTTAAAATTTGAAATTTTGAAAATGCGTTGCCCTGCAGAATTAAAAAATAGAAAGAAAACAGAAAACAGATTTGAAATTGATCGATTATTGGCTGGAGAAATGTTTTAACGGTAAAATAATAATAGATAATTAATATTATAAAATAATTTTAAACGGTAAGGGGAGGGGGGGGGGGAGGGGCGGTCACTTTTTAAAAAACATACTGACATGAAGTAGTAATAAGATTTGTGGTGAGAATTAATATAAACTCTATAATTCCCGAGATTTGCGAATTTTTGATGACGGTTCACACTCTGGCCGGAACACCCTTAACTACAAGGTAGATTACGTACATCATTATTCCTTTACTCCTGCTATACATATTTTGGCCCTAATGACGAAAATGAACCGTGTTTGCATACACTACCTACCTAATGTTGTACAAGAATGAAGGAATAAATGTCTCAAAATATGTAGGTACCTATCTATTATATTTGCGAATTATTCAGTGTCTATAATTGGAATTAGATATTTTGGTGACTGAGTGATTTGCATCAAGAGTGAGTGAAATTATTTTATAGTCCTTTCGATTATGTTACTCATCCCTTTCAGAGAGTAGAAACTAACATGTTTCTTAATTTCGAAAATTCCAGGCGATAGGGTGAAGGACGTCTGCTCAGATTGGCTAGAAGAGGAGAGGAAGCACGTGAGCAGGTTGAGGAGCTGCCTGCCCCTGTATGGATCGCCGCTGACAAACCTCGGAGTTTTAGCTCCAACAGAATTTTCCAAACTCTGCCAACCACTGGCCGCTCTCGCTGAAACTTGCGAAACTGCCGTCAGCAGTGTAAGTCTTGATCGTTTAGCTTGTTATAAAATCAATTTGGTGGGGGCCGCAATCTACTCACCATTCACCAGTACGAGACGAGCTCTCAAACTCCGAGGAATCACGTTAGTGGTAAATTTGTAACAAGATGAGTTTTTTAGTGAATTTTCGAAGAAAATGAAGCTATTGTAATGGCTTCAAAATTTTTGCAATGCAAATTTTAAAAAATTTCCTTCATGGAAATCCGTTTAGGCCATTCTAAAACGATTCCTGAAATGTAACATTTTTTTTTATATGTATATATATAGTGTCTGCCGATGACACTGAGTACGAAACATTCAGACGAGTCGTAAGTTCTATATTTGTGTACTTCATTCCCAATCAACTAAACAATATATATATATATATATTTATATATATGCCAGTGACTCCAGACGATATCTGCCCGAGGGATCGGGATAAAAAATCCAAAAAAATTTTAAAATATCAATAATATCAAAAGTAAGTCTGAGTTCGTTGGCCAGAATTTTTGGAGTACTCCAAGGGGTCAAATTTTGAAAATTTAGGGTAAAAAAATCCCAGGTTTTTGGCGTGAATTACCATCTTAAACATAGCAACATATGGTATATTCGGAATCAGCGTGAAATTTCCTATAAGAATCACCCAACAAATCGGTTGAAATTATCCTTTGAAAATTCGCTCACCAACTCATGGTCATGCAGCATGAATGTGACTTTTTGTCTTGCCATCTCTATAATTATCTTCTGTGTTTGGAGTCTTCATTATACTTCATTGCATGTCTCGGTACAATAATTGTTTCGATGGTGCTCTGCCACTTTCTTCAGCCTTAACTGTAATTATTCATTACACAGATAAGTTATCTAATAAACTAGTTAATAAGTTAGTTACAACAACCATTAAACCTATTTATAGCAAAAAATATGATAAGTTCACATCATGATGCAGACATGACTCGGGGAAGAGTGGGATAAGCCCCACCTATCAATGAGCATACCAAGCACTTACCTTATGTATTGATGGACGTAATGATTAAATATTGTAGATATTATGTACATGTTTTTCTATAACTAGACTAAACCAAAAATTTTTCATCAACTAACGTATTAACTAGTTTATCACATAACTTACCTGTGTTATGAAGAAAGTGGCAGAGCCCTAACGAAACAATTGTACCGAAACATGCAATAAAGTATTATGAGGAAACACAGAATTTCCAACATGGGAAATGGTTGCATGTAATAATTGGTTTATCCGTCCAGAACTGATAATAGATGAAACAGCTCTGCCAATTTTCAGCAAATTTGATTGATTGAATCATCAAACACTCATCTTTCCCATTGCTTATTTTGTTATGACAACAATATTGCCTGAATGGGGTCTGCGCATGAGAAATAAAAATAGGAAAAAACCATTAATTATGTTATTTGAGTTGCCATGACTGGTGAACACTATTTATCAGGACAAAAAACTCCATGTGGGAGCAGAAATCGTCATGTTAAAATGGAATGTTTTGAATTTCGCGGGGGGGTGTGACGTAGGTACCTCCGGAGGTACCTATAGAGACCAGAGACCACATAATTATGAAATAACCCCACTTTGGCTTTTGAATCGATTCCCTTTCAATAAAAATTGTTTAAAAAAAATCATGCGCAGACCCCATCATCTTTTCGATTCCAACGGCTCCAAAACAATCATAACTACTGTGCGGAGCCATCTGAGATTGAGAAATTTCAATGGGATCGGATGACAATAAATATTAGGTATGCGCGGCAAGGAATGCGGACACACAGATTGACTGATATACAGACAAGGGATCCAATTCGTTCAGAAAGCTGTGGACATTTTCTTTTCGGAGGAGACAAATTTATTCGATTTTAGAGACAAATTTATTCGATTTTAAGGAAACGATCAGGTTTCCTTAAGTTGGCAGACGAACCAGTGAAGGTAATGGTGCCAAGTTCGATTAATAGAAACGGAAACGAAGCTAAATTTATCAAAAATTTAAACAAGATTTTGACTTCATTTCGGGTTCTGAACATGTTGTTTCTCATATAAACCAGGGATTGAGGCAAACAGGTCGTTTCCATCAATGCAGTGTGTTTACCTCATCGATGATAATTTCTTATATCAATTATTTAGATTATCTGTACTTATACCAATCGTCATCTGGTGTAGATATCTTCTATCCAGGAATTGCAAAGAGATGTTCTACTAACAGACCAACCAATGTCGAGGATCAATGTATCCATCATCCTGTCTTGTAAAATGGCACACCCTCAGCACGAACCCCGCTTCGGACGATAACTTCACGCTCTTTGGGCAACAATAAAAAATATAGTTTATTTCGTAAAACATGCTCTTTGGGAAGAAGAGGGCTGCTCGTTAAAGAAGGGCCGACCCAAGGAATGTTTTATTCCACAGAATTATGGGGTGGGGCCTCCCCTGCAGCGACGACTTTTATGGGTGCCTCCTAAGGTTAGGAACTGAGCTGGGCAATAATAGCTTTTTTACTCATTGCAACTTATCACAACCTCAAATCTAAACATTTTCTGAGAGGTCCTTCAGAAAAACTATAAAATCTTCGGGAACTAATTTCCAAGACTGAACTTAGAAAGACTAAGTACTAAGTAGGTTAGACGAAAGTAGGAAAACTACGTGAATAATTTACATAGAATAGAGTGATGATGATAGGTTCTATTCTTCATTTTTGTATCTAATTTTCAATAATGAACAAGTGGAATTGTGCTTTGAAAACAACTCTTTACATTTTGGATATACGTTCCTAACTTGGAAGAAGAATGAGAAGAAACTTGGAATATCTAGTTTCTACCCTTGCCCTGTCTCATCATTGTCTTGTACATAAATTTTGATTCAATGAAAAATCAAAATGTCGAAATCAGGAACATGATGGAAATTGAAAGAAGTTTCAAGCGTTTGAGGCAATTCAAAGTTCAGTATGGAAGCTTTTTGTCTATGAGTCCATTAGTATTAGTGTCTTAGTCCATTCAACTTTCATGCATTGGGAATTGCTATAATGCTATGTGCAGAGTAACAGAACTAATTATTGCAACATAAAAATATTGCAGAACGATTTATTTACCCTTGGATTTTCGAGTCAATTTTAAACCGTTCAAGTTACTTGTGAGTACTTGGGCTCTTGTTGGAAATTATAAATGGTTTCAAGCGATTGAAGAGTTAACTCTAGGGTTCGGTTTAAAAAAGCTCCTTAGTCTTACGATCACGTCATTCTAAATTACTTAACGAGTGGTGTCAGGTGGTATAGCGTGAGATGGACCCGGGAGGTGGCAGGATGATGGTTGTTTGGAGTTGACAGAACAGCTGAGATGTTGGTTCAGCAACCTGCAAAGGAGAGAAGGGTCGGTGACGTCGTATACGTTTTGAATTTCAATATCCTTTCCCGCTTGTCGGATACACCATTCTATTTATCAATTTTATGGAAAGCTCTCACTGAGATCTATCATTTGTATTAGTTGCAAATAACCTTGAATATAGACCAATCTTTCCTTTTAGCATTAGGGTGATGATAGTTTGTTCCCATTTGCTCTGATCATTGAGTATTACAGAGACCAAATCAGCCCGATCTTCAAGAACCCCAGGATTCATCTACGATCAGTACTAAGTAATCAACGACTGTGGTGGGAAAATATCTCACTATAACAAAGCTCTATATATATAACATCTACACATAATATGATTATTTGGTTTTCATAAATCAAGCCAGTCATGATATAGACGGAGTTGACGCATCTCAGACGAAACTGAGTAGTTGTTTTTGATAATTCCAACTCTAATATCTCAATCACAAGTCTAATATCACAATTTAGACTTTGAAAATCGGAACCGGAGAGATTTGAATTTGGTTGTATTTATGACGTACACACTTTTTCATTCATTCCTTCATTAGAACGAAGACTATTTATAAATGTCAAATCCCAACCTGAGAGGGAGTTTCTGTGTGTATGGGAGGGGCAGAAAAGTTTATGGTGAAATTTCGAGAAGCGTTAAATATAAATAATAAATGTATTAAAACAGAAATATTTTGTGAGCAAGATTGATTGAAAGTATCATCAGTACATTGATAAACCTTGAGGTCGTTGAACTTAGTGGAAGTTGATCAACGAATCGCAATCCAAGATCAATTGGATTCATATAGAGGTTCGTCGACAATGACTTTGTAGTAACGGAACTAGCATAATGATCATCCAGTTAATTATCCTGACCGTTTGTTTCAGATGAAAGAGCTCTTGGACGGCTGGGAATGTGATGGAAGAAGTCGAATAGGTAAGCGTTAATAACACTGATTGATCACACATGTTTCCCTCCGATTAAAATCTGCATAGATTTGAAATATTCTCCCATTTCAAATGTGTCTAAGTTCACTGCGGTTACCTGGGTGACACCGAAATTCCACTAACTGCGGATTTTAGATATCCACGCATCTCCTAGAAAGATGTACCCCAGTAAATCAGTTAGTAAACGCAGCAACAGATCACTGAACTGAATAGATCGCGGAACTGTACCAATGGCGGCTTTGGCTGGCCACAGGTGTACAGATGACAGGCTACTAAAGAATCGAAGAATTTCTACTAGCGGAGGACCACCTCTCTCACTTGTTCCTGGCCCTCAAATTAGTTACGAACGTAATTCGAGTAAGAACTCATAAAATGAAAGGCTCAATGTAATGAATACAACTAGAACTCAGAACACATAAACTCAGAACTTGGAACTCATCAAATAAAAGGTTCAATGTAATGATAGTACAACTATCAATATCTCAGTCTAAACCATTTAAAAACACTTTAGAATTTCTTTAGAAAAATTGTAATATTCTTTGATTGCTATGGTTTTTATTTGATTCAGGTAGGTAATCTTATCTCAAGGATACTGTGGCGTAAGTTGACACAGGCAATGAAGGAATACCTAACGGATAGTTGGGGGAGCCTGCCTAACAAAAAATGACCTGTGTTATATTGGTGTCATCTGATTCAGGATATTGCTTTCAAACCGCATTGTCTTTGAAGTTTAGCGATGCATTGTTTCTTATAATGGGAACATATTCCATTCACGTTAGGGGACGATCCGTTGGGTTCCTTTAGTGCTACGTACGTGAATTACAAGGTAGGACACGATGTCAGGGCATCGTTCTTCTCCTTTGAATAGTAAACATGTTAACAGAAATCAACGCGGAATACTTATCAAGTTATGACTACTGCATAGCTGTCCTGTGATTGTCTATGGTAAATCTGGTTTGGCTTGGTGCCAATGCCTGTACTGTCACTTCCTTCCAAGCTTATAATTCTTGAAGCGATATCCAGGAGGGGAAGGGGTATAAAGTTATTTCTGGTTGGTACTTTGCTACAATAAGATGACGACTTGTTTTGTTGTTGCGGATGTGAGAACGCATGGTGTTGTTAAGAATGGAAGAAACTTCTACTGATTATCAGTGAGTTATCAGAATATCTTGTTTCGACTAACGTAACTAATTATTAATCACATAATAATAATAATAGATAAGGGATGGATCCGTGATACCACACAGAATAGGATATCGTCATAGCACTTCATTGAAACCAGCTAAGAAAGTGTTCATATATCTATTAGGTTTGTAATTACACAGATAATCTCGCCTCTCATCTCTAATGTAAACTTCAACTCCACGAACGATTAGTTGCCAATAGAACATAGGTATCTACGCGACTCCACGTTATTGTGAGTAATCTTCTCCATTGGTTCATCCCTTTCCAGCAAATAGATTTTGAAAATCCGCTGTGTGAAATGAAAGATGAGACACCGCAAGTAATGATTTGGATATACGTAACCACATGATGAGCTTTTTAGTAATCAACAAACAAAGGAAATTCTTGGAGTTACGCCAGGACTGAGGTGTATTACCTAATGGGGTTCCCAGACTCGCATTAACGGTACCTTCGTCGTCTCAGTGAAGGTTTTATTAAAACCGAAAATTCAAGGGAAAATACCACGTTCACGAAAAACTAATCTAAATATCGAACTTATATAAATTTTAAATCTTCATACCTACTGACTTTAGTGTAGACGTACGTTTTTGTGTACAGTTGTTCAAGTAAGTTGCATGATACTTTTTCATCTAATTTTGGCCATGATTGAAGAAAACTGGTGGTATATATAGCCCCTTTGATAGAGTGAGAGGGTTTCTGTAGTTTGGTTTTGGTGATTATTTCTTAGGACTAAAAACTACGAATTGTTAAATTTAGAATATTAGAAGATATAGTAGCAATGGAAGAAAGAAACTCAGAAATTACTCTGAATTAATTTATATATTATAACTTTTGGGGATTTTAAGGGCAAAAGAAGAGTTTGCATTTTTTTTTTTTAATGTCAGATCTTGCCTCATACCTATTTAATTTATTTACACCTAACATTTCTCCTAAAAACAACCACAACAAAAATGGAAATTTCATATCAAACTCTTCAGAAAAAATCCATCCTTCAGAAAAAATGCACCAAAGTATAGGTGTTTGTGTGTGTGTGTGTGTGTGTGTGTGGGGAGGGGGGTGTTGACCATGTAGGGGATACGATATCACACCCTGCACCCTTCTACAAAAAGTCTTCATCCTAATAATTAATCGATGCATGAGTAGAATTACTCTTGTTGTTCTCCTAAAATTTTACTTTGTTTCGGAAAGCAAACCACTTCGGAAATACGATATAGCTGTCAGCTGAATCAAGGAGATATATAAGTTATTTCTGGTGTGTGATACGCTATAATGAGAAATATTCATTGTTACACTCCTTGTGGGTTAGTGATACTTTCCTATCAGGGAGCTGTGATATGTGATGATAACCAACGGTTGAGCCTGCAGGCACCTTCTTGAGGCATAAAACACGTCAGTGGCAGCCTGAGTAGATAGTATAGCAGCTCCGTGTGGGACGAGCTCCTTCCGTTACATCACGAACCGCCTGATAACAAGCTGCACTAATGCACTTCCTTTTCACCCAGCGGGGATCATCGATTTTTGAGTTATCTTGTCGACGGGAAGCCGTCGAGCCTTTTTGGAAAAAGCCCTTCGAGTGTACTTTTTGATCTGTGGGAGTCAACAGTTCTCTTGCTTTAGATGTAGATAGTCCCATCAATCAGTTAACGATTGGAGGATCAGTTAACGATTCTTCCGAGATAAGAAACTCCAGAGCTAATATCATGCCAGTGATGGGAAATCTGAATTTTGAGGCTGAAGGAAGAGAGAAACCTTTAACAAATAACATTTCGCCATTTTCTATGGATTGAATATTTAAATGGAATGCAATATGCACACTTACCGTCATCGATCCCGTGACAACGTCCGTGATAGTTCCTGCAGATAAAAGGAAAATCAAAGTTTTACTTAGTGTGTATTTATACTCGTAGTAGGTACATGTTCCTCACGCATTCCGTAATTTGAATGACATGTACCTAAGTGGTATGCGTAATACTTAGCTAATGGTGCACTTGGTAAGATGTTATAATGTACACTGATATACACTGGTGCACATGGTTGATTTCAACCCGCTTCACATACAGAACAGAGATCTACAGTAGGTATGTGTGTTCAATCCCTTGAGTAGGTAATGTTTAAGGGGCAAGGGACGGAGCCCAAAAGTTCCTCAAAAATGCCTAAATCTCAGCTACCGAAGGGTTTATAAGAACTCTTACTATAACATTATTACTACTTAGGACCAATAAGTTTAAAAAACTTTTAACCTCCCCCTACCCCCTCCCATAACTATTTTAGCGTTGCACAGTTGTTCTCATTTTTCTCAACCAATTTCCAACTGATTTTGATGCTGTTGGCATCATTCTTCCTATTTTATCATCTCCAGGGGGATGAGGTGCCATTATGCCAATTTAATTTTTTTTAAAGGATGTGGAAATTGAAATTATACATAGCTAATTCCCCTGAAGAATCGAAAAAACAAGAAAAACAAGAAGAATGCCGCAAACCGCATCAAAATCGATCAAAAAATGGCTGGAAAAAAGGGAAAAACTTAATTACATGGGTCCTCGGCACCTCAATTTTCTACATACCTATGTATTTATCTTATGTTGCAGGTGAAGTTTTCAACGATAAGTTATGGGAACAGTACGACACATACCAGAGCACATATCGCTCTGCAATGCAGTGAGTCATTTTGCAAATCAGTATTCCAGTAATGAGGAATAGACGTGGGTCGGATTTTGTTATTTTTAACCTCAGAATCGGATTCAGCTCCCTCGAAAACCCCATAACTCACTTTTCAGCCACGGAATTCGAGTAGTTTGGCTTGAATAATGCAAAAGGAAAAACGCGTGACGTCATCTGGTATGTATATCCCTTCCACGTGGTTCCCTCGTGAGGGAGCGAGAGGGGAATACCATACCAGATGAAGTCACAGCCTTTTTCCTTTCCGTTTTTCACCCTCTCCCGTTCATTTCCGACCCATCGTATTGAACCTTTTCGGAAAGCTCTCCGTTAGAGCTACAATTTTAGAGAATAAAAAAAATTACGTCCATTCCTCATTTACCATCATAGGTACCGTTGTAAAAAATAATATATTTTTTTAGTTTCTCTTCCGAATTTCCAACGAAACAAAGGACACCATGCCATAGTGTAGGATATGAGGAGATGGTTTCCAAAAGGTTCTATATAAACGCAATTTTGTTCAAAATGGAGTTAATGCTTTCCCGGGTTTTAGCGGAGGAGTTTTTCACAAAAATGCCATCAGTTTGGAGCATAAGATACTCTTTTCCATTGAAAAAACGAGATCGTTTTATTTCAAAGGTACTAGGATATCCAACAGTCAGTAGCACGGTCATATGGTTTGTATCAAAAAGTACTCTTTCCTCATTGAATAGCACAAACATGGCTTTCATTGTTTGGAGCAAACATTATACGATATCCATTATTTTCTTGGAATTCTCAACTTTGCAAGCTAGTTTCAAGGGTTTTAAGCAGTTGAATCAATTTGATTTTAGTTTATTGACATGATTTTGAATAGTATAAATGTTGGTAAAATAATAAAACCTCCTTCGTGAAAAATGTCTGCCAAGTTGGGTGGACGGTAAAGCTTCCTCACTTTTGTTACTGAAGTCAGTTTGTTATTGAAAGTTTCAGCGAAATTGCCAGAGTAATGACAACGAATTTCATGTTTGTGCACATGCAATAGGTAGCTATTACTGATCCAATTGTTACACAATTCTAAGGTAATCATTTTGGATTTAGTCCCAAACTACCTTCCGAATTTGAGCAAAATCAGTCCATTGGAACTGAGAAACAGTTGATTCAGGAGAAATAGGTACAATTTCAGTGATGTTTTCACTTACTGCCTCCGTTCAAAATATTAAACCAGGTTTGTTATGCTTTCATAGGTTGTTGAGAGATAAAGCGAAGAACGACGATGACTTTGTGGAGCTATGCAAAATACGACGTGGAGCAGCAAAATATGGGCTTCATGACCTCATTCATTTACCGGTAAGTTAATTATTAATTGAATAGATTATGAAGAGCGTAGTTGTTAACACCTTTGAGTGAGCGGAGAACTGGTTGCTAGTAGAAACACAATTGACCTTCCCCCGAAAGACTAATTTTGGCTGTAATTTGGATGAAATAATTTATTATTGATGACGTTTTGTCATTCATTTTTTCCCATCATACGCTCTTCCTGTTAACGCTTGTTGCACTGTACAGAACCATAATGGAAATCGCTGGTATTATGCCTGTAACCATAAATAATATTACATTTGATTCGTTTCTCTGCCAGTTAGTTATAAATATTCGAAGCATTCTTCATCGAACCCATTAATTAAATGGCGTTGAGAGGGGGTTTGACCTACCAGAATGATATACGATTCACACGCGTGTTTCAGCTACGGAATAGGTGAAAAACATCATTTTATTGCTCTATTTTATAAATTGTAAACTTTCTCTTACGTAAAACTCCACTAAAGTCGCAGTATTTACTCATTTACTCGTAATAGGAGCAATTGACTCGTAATAGGAGCGTAATTAGAAGCAAAACATTCCAATCTCCCATGCCCAGGTAAATACACAATTTATAGAATCTAATGATTTTTCCTGTCTTCACGTGAGGAAAGTAGTATTAAACCTCGGAGCAGATATTTATATTTATCATTATTCTTTGTTACCTCTACCTATTTAAAATTAAGCTATACTATAGTGCCAACGAAACGGTCTGTATTGACGGGTCACGTGATCCTGATCGATTAGGCGCCTATTTGAGCGGCCAGGTGATCATAGAAATTTGAAAGCTTGTAGTGTCAGTAGCTTGCAGTTTCTACAATGGCTTATAACTTGGTCAATCTACCTGGTAACTATTAACTTCTAACCTTTATACTAAAAAAGAGCATTATTATGTTACCCAGTTAAGTACCTTTGTACAACGAAGCGTGTATACAAGGTTTTGTTTTCCCCAATTCGTGAAATTGATTCGTATCTGCATCATTCGATTAGGTAAACAATGTTCTCATTCCGCAACCCCTCCAACTTTATACTGGAAAGTTCAATTCAATAAAATGTTGGCAAAGTTGACTATAAACTCGGTCGACGAAACCAGTTATTCTGAACGGAAGTGATCGTTACATCATCCTAATATTTCGACCTCTCAGCTTCATGTAGATGAGTGGAGCGGGTCTAGAATCGCAAAACCCAATGTGACTTGCGCAAGAACTGGTGAAAGTGTTGTAAAGTCTCGAGATAGCTCGTAAAAATTTTGGCAGCAGCGTTTTTGCAAGGCAGGAAAGTAAGGTCGCGAGCCCATTCCCTCAGGTGGCTCTCTGTAAGTAGCCTAATAACTCACGTGTCTGGACGGAAACGAACGGTAATGTTTTCTCGAACTCGGGAAAAAGCTGTAGGAAGTTCATCCCATCACGTCCACGACGTTTTGGAGGAAGATGATTCTGACCCTCGGGTGCCTCTTATCTTGGGATGGTCTTAGGTAACTCCTAAAAACTCTTTCAAGCAGGTCGATTCTAATGAGCTACTTCTTGGAAAACGTGGTGTTCCTCCACGGTATTATTGTATAGAAGTAGTAGGTATACCTACTGACTAACACAAAATCATTGTGTTATAGACATTTTCAGGAATTCGCGGATTAATTTAATCCACCTAGTTCTATGTCGTTATTTTTTTTAAATCATAATTTAATAGGTACAACAGCTAACTGGAGCCTGATGAACCGCTTCCAGTACGATAGTAGTTATCTGTCAAGTAATTTCATACGTCAGCTATACTGACTGCATGGCTGATAATGTTCGTTCAATTCGAGCGTCATCATGCAAATCACACACACAAACAAAATGTCAAAAGTTGCCTACCTGAAAAAAATATTTGAAAGTTATTTGAGGATTTTCTGTAGGGTTAATATAAGATAACGCACGAGATAATGAATAAAAGAATTTGAATAACGCTTGCATATGAGTCTGCAACACATTGGGATATTTTATGTCTTTAGCCTCCCCCATTTTCTAAACTTTCTTCTACCCTTCCCTTTCCTTCTTCTGTACTCCGCTCTATGTACGAATTACAATTGATACAGGGTGATGTATTTATTTGGTTATTGTTTCTTTTTGTTTCCTAAAGTGTAAAGCATCAAAATTACCCACTCATCTGATCCGGACCCTGGTCATCGTCAAGTAAATGTCCTAAAGGGGCTACATACGAAATTACAGCTTCCTAGAGTGTAAAGTATAGAAATTACCAATAAAAATGATTTAACCACCGCTTCACAAATCAAACCGTTCTCGCAATATTCGGATAACCTGCTATGAATCAAATCATCGAAACACCAGCTCAATAAAATCATCAGAAATTAATAAGCGGTTGCAATCATGTTCAAAATATCAATTATTGAGAATGATCATCTGAGTGTACACAATTATTCAAATAACCATGCTCATAACTCAGCTTGTTGGCCACGCACTTCGCAGTAATATAAGTAACATAATATGGTTGGATGAATCGAGAGCTTTCGAACGAATGTTCAACGATTTTTGTGGGATGAAAAACGACGAAATACCATTTCACTAGCAACGACTTGGTTGTATATCATCAGAAAACCAACCGTAACGCTTTTTCTTAACGCTTTTTGTTAACGCTGTTCTCGTTTATGTGCCATAGTAAAGACATAAAATGTCAAAACACAAACATTGTGAGAGTGAAATAAAAATCAGATAGCAAAAAGGAAGAATTTAACGTTATTCGCGACAGAGAAAAAGTTATGACACCTGTAATTAAATTTTCGTAGGGACGAGTCTAAAATGCTCTGCCAAGTAGTATTTCGCACATAGCTTCCTCGCGTCCAAGAAAATGAATATAGGTAAGTACGCGCAGATAAAATGGAAAGTTTGAACAAAATCAGAACATTGCACTGACGGTGTAATTATTATTAGTCGTATAATCGGTAATATCGAATCATCGAAATATTGATTTTCTACTAACAACCGATTTTCAGCCAAATTGGATTATAAAGGTCGCCATTTTGTGAAATCGTTCATCTCCCTAACGGACATATTCCCTAAAAATGTGAGCAAAATTCAATAAAAACTATTTAAGTTATACCTGTTTGACTAAGTTCACGTTAGCGCAAGCTGATTCAATCATGATGAAATTCATGTGGGACTTCTAGGGGCCATACCCGCGTAATCCCTGGAAATGTGAACAAAATAGAATGAAAACGCCAGAAATTATGGCTGTGCAAATTTGTTCAGGAAGTTCTAAAACGAAAAAATGAGAGTCGACATTTCAATAGTGATCTGCGCAGAAAAGTTGCCATCTAGGCAGCAAAGCAGGTAATTAACAGTTGGGTGGTAATCATTTGCAGCATTTTTATTTTAGTATCTCCTCCCTCTCATCTTCTTATCTTATCTCTCTTATTTAAAAAAACACTTAACAAAATTCATTATCTTATCAACATTATTTTTGCATGTAAACTAAAATTCAGATTCAGTGCCCAATTTGTTCCGAAAGCTCTGGGCCGTTTATCAAACTGATGACACGATCTACAGATTAATGTTCTATTCTCCATAATGGAAGTTCACCCCCCTCCCCCACCTGATTTCTTCATGGACCAATTGGAATTCCTTAGAAACTACTAAGTAACGATTAGGAGGCACGTGTCACAAAACGCAACACCATAAAATGAGCACGGTGATGTATACGCGCTAAGAACCCAAAGCCGCACCCAGAGGTTAAGAAAGCACCTTTATCTGACCCATCTTATTGACACCGTAAGAGGGTCGAGTTTCCTCAGAATGATTATCGTCGACGTAGAAAGTGGAGATGACACTCCTATGTTTGTCCTTGATCCTTCAAACTACATATTAGACACGGGGGAGATGAGGTCTTCCTTCTTGCCACACGTGTACGGAGAACAATAAGGTGCTGCCGCCGCACCCTAACACTAATTAACGCTTGCATTGTTCGAAACTCAAGCATCGCATCTTTCCCTCAGCGTCGGTTGAGAGGTTGAAATTTGAATATAGACCGATGGTTAACGTGAAAAAATGACAATAGGTGAAACTACTAGGCTAGAATCAAGCAATGCAGCTGAGTTTTCTCTTTCCCTCGAAATGAACCCTTAATTATAATTGACTAGTGTTTATTTTTGTTTGTTATGTAATGGAGAAGAGTAGGCCTCCAATAAAATAAAGACCTCGGGATATGCACAGACCTTCTGCATAGATCAGTGTGCTGGATTTTTTAGAAAATATAAATATACTCACCTACCCACAACAATAATTTCATTAGTGAACGTAGTAGGTCACACTACAACAGATCACTGAACGGAGTAGGCACGTAATCTGAAATCGGAGTTTCACGGGCTAGAGGACAATAAATTGCAATAGCTTTTCAACAGCATATGTGTGATAGTTAGGTATGTCAGCAGAGTCGAATACCCACAAAACACGATCTACGGTTGGGTAGTAAGTGATCCGTTACGGACTTAGTCAAAATCCAATTAATGTGGAATGGTTGGAACGCTTGAATATGGGACAGGTTATCCTCCTATAATTGGCCTTGATAAATTGTACGTTTATAAAAAAATTAAATTATTCATGATTAGGTAATTATAATAAGGTACCTTATCTATTGTATACCTACTTCGACACCTTTTGAGATCTTTTTTGTATTATATGATGAACCTACCCATTAAATTTGAGACATACTAGTCAAGCTTTGAAGAGTTAATAGCAGGGCAAGAGTGTTGAAAGGAATGCGAGAGCTGCAAAAAGGTCGAGGAAAGGTCGAGTTTCAAACAGTTGAGAAATCGTTGACCTCAGTTGAAGACTCAGCGAAGGTATGTGAGTGCATACCTACCACTATCCAGGCATATTGGAGCGGATATTCATAATAATCCATCAAACCCAAAAAATTAATAAATTGTTAAGTGAAGAATATTTTTTTCTTACCCATTTTGGATTTCTTTCCACCGTTAACAAAAAATCGCAAAAGCTTTAACAAGAAATTATATTAGCCCTGTATACAGTAGGTAGAAGTACCAACGGTGAATCCCAATACACGATAGGTACGTAATGGTTCGGTTCAGTATCACGTCCGATGCACATTACAGAATTGATGTTTTGTTGTGAAACAATTCCCTGTTCTTCTGGGAAAACCAGTCATGTATATCAAAGGTATGTATAAGTAAATTTTGGATTCAAGGGGGGACACAAAAAAGGAGGCTTATCAAAGTAAAAATGAAACTCGATTCGAAGGAGATAACAACTATTTTTTTTTTCTTTTCTCAACGGAATAATATATTTATTGATCTCACATTGGACTTATTTTTCTTTCCGGAGCAAATCCTGGGGGGGGGCAGAGTTTTGCGCTACGGAATCCCTCATCTTCGTCTTTCTTTCTTCTTTTTCTTTTGCACCTCCTTACATTTGGATCAATGGCATGAGTGCGCCGTCTTCTAGCCCCAAGCAGCGTACCCTCCTTCTCGAGCCTCTTACTCTCAATGAGAGAATTGCTCTCACTGCTGCAATCTGGGTCTTCACCCTAACCCATTGGGTTACATGTGAGAGAGGTTTTGACCATTTCTCTGCTAGCGTGATGGCCAATCTTTTGAGAAAACGGTCATACTCTTGGTGAAGAGCTCCGTCGCACGAGATCACCAGAGGTGTGAAGGATCCTCTCAGATCTTCCGCGGCTCTATCATATTTGTTGTGTTTTGCCTGTTCAGCATTTCGCGAGACGGTTGTCCAGTCCTGGTGGCGGTACGAAGCGGCGTCTGCGTTGACAACGCGAATATCAAAGTACGCCGTTCGTTCCGCATCCCAGGCCCCATGGATCTTGATGGACAACTATTGCATTTGATCAGCTTATGAGCCCACTCATTAGGGTTCTCGTTTCACATTCGTGTTTCTTAATTTTTCCCGTTCTTCCATGCAGGAGGCGAGCGGTTGGAAAATGTTCAGCTTCGTCTCATTCGACGCTAAAAATTATCATATATTTTAAGTCGATGGAAAAACTACACCTTCCTATTGAAAGTTTCCGAGCTAGGGCGTTTTTATCATTTCATCCCCTAGTTTCTACCCCTTGGAGTCAACTGGCTTTTAACACCAAGCTTCGGGAAACAACTGACTCCATATGGAACTTGCATACCACATTTAATTTTTTGGTCCCTGGTAACTAAGCAAATTGCCGGACTTATTTCATTCGATTCTCGGAGTCTACGTATCATGAAACGTGAAACATCAAATTTTGAAGTAAAATTAACCAAAATGTTCGTACTTAAATAGAAGTAAACCAAAATAGAACATGGTACGAAAGGTTTTCCGTATTTTTTTAACAAAAATCTGACTTGCTTAGCGTTTGAAGGAATGAGGGTAACATTGATGAAGGATGATTTACGTTGGAACAACTTTAACTGTCAGGTGGCCGTCGCACTATATTCCTACGGAAGTAGGTTCTTTCTTCCATGGTCGGATACATGGATTTCCGGTATTACTTCTATTTCCCAATCGAAACTATGTGAATTTACAACGGTACATGTAGGAACGCTCCCACATCTTTCACTCTTGCGGGAGTCCTCATGTCCTGAACACTTGTAGGAACGGTCTCCTCCAATAAAATTGGTAGGCACATGAAGAATAATAAACAGAAATTGCGTTTTTCGTACTTGCCTGCTTTACTTACCTACCCATTTCGTTATAAAAGTAATAAATTAACAAAAATTAAAAATATCAACTCAACTACTATCTACCTACCTATTATAAACAAACTGTTGAAGGAGTGCCTATAAGGCATTTTCAACCGGTACTCTAACGACTACAAGATTCACAGATCACTATCGCGCTTTGCACCTTCCTTCATTCGTCCATAACTGCATCGTAATCGTACTGCAAATCCTATGGCACATTTAGAATGTAATTTCCAATGGACCCACCTAATTATTTGTAATGTAAAATCAATTTTGACGAGCAATAATGTATTTTGACATATTTATGTGGGTATGTATCTACTCATTAATCAGACATTCTCGTGTCTGTATTCCTTTCATATTCCAGTCCCTTTTTCTAAGTAGGACTAGGTAGTGGATATGTTTGTTCCTCCAGCCAACCTCTGCGGCTAGCAACTCACGCACAGTACCTAGTTTAATTGGTCGAAAAAGGCGTTCCTTTTTTCGACAGCGTTGCTAGCCGCAGGTTGGCTGCAGCTACCTATCATGTTATCAGAACTCATTACTCATCCATACACTTAACAATGAATTACGAACCCATTCCTGAATCATGATTTCTGTTTACTTAGCGTTTTGAAAGTTATTTCAAGTTTAGAGCAGCGAACAAATAACATACTTGAGTGCTGAAAAAATTGTGTGCATGTCGCTCAAGTCACATGCCACATTAATGAAAACCTTTTTTAGAAAAGGAAAAACAAGTCCCTTCGTGCCATTTAATAGTTTAATTAAATGCAATTCTTTCACGTCGCTAAGTCCCCATCCATGAACCGGTCTCCCGGAGGGGTTAGTTTGAGTAGAACAGCTAATAGGGTCGAGCTCTGGAGGTTAAGAACCTGAGCTGCAACAAGAATGAACTTCTTGAATGGAATACAGACAATCTGCCACCGCCGATGGAACCAAAAGAGATAATGCTTGTCTCTCCCCAGTTATATAGCATTGTACATACATTCACTAACGTTGAGTGAGAAAAACCCATCACAACACACGACATCTACATTAATAATATCGCTGATCTGTTTGTACGTTGAACAGTGATTAAAAACTTGAAATTATTGCTTTCATTTCCATTTGGTGGGTATTTGAAGACAATAAATAATCATTGTTCAAAAAAGGGGGTTTGAAGTAATCCCATAATTTTTGTGGAGCTCTTTTCAGAGGTAAAATCAAGATCAAACAACATATCTCGTCGGGCGTTTGACGGAAAACCCCAAGTAATTTTGTAATTTAATGTCTTCGAAGGAGAACAACTCAACTATTCTCCCTCACTAGTGAGTGGCTTCCTATTGTTTTCGATCTGGGTCAGAGGAGGACAACACTCAACTGAGAAACAAAATTTCCATTCTGCAGCATGAGTTGAATTTTCGAAGAATAATTTGAATAATATTATTGACATTATAATTTTTTTTTTTGATTTTTTATCTAGTTTCCAGGGTCAGATGGAATCAGGGTCGTCTGGAGTGAAACATTATATAAATATGTTTTGTACGTTTTTTGACAAAATCTGACCTTATAGTTCTCAAGCGATTTTCTTGCCTTTTTTTGTTCGACTCAGAAAACTGTCTAGTTGTGTAATTGGTCGCTGGATTTTCGAAATCTGAATTTGGAGGGAGTGAAAGGGGGGTTGATGCCGAAAACGCGATAATTCGCATACCTAATCTAGTGTGCGCTCCATAATGCCTAATTCACAACCAATTCGCGTGTTTTTTTGTCTCGTACGGCTGAGGAATCTGTCAAGTTGTGCACTGCGACGCTATAATTTTGAAAATTGCATTTAGAGGGGGCGGAAAGGGGGGGTTGATTCCGAGAATTTTTTTTTTTAACTTAATCCTGTTTGCGTTCCCCAGCGCCTCTCCACCGTTTTGCTTTCTTGTTTTCTTTTGAACTCTTACATTCCCAACGCAACCATGGGCTGGCGCCATGGTGCCGCCACACGATTTTCGTGTTTGGTGTCGATGATCATGGATTTTGGAATGCCATTCAGTTTCGGAACAATCCTCAACGCCTTGGCCTGGCGCACTGGTGCCAGACTGGCACCATAAGGTGGCCCCACGATTCATGTGTTTGGTATCGTTGATCATAAATTTTGGATTGCTGTTCAGTTTCGAGACAATTTTCTCATTTGGGAGTTTCCAACTTTGAGTTGAACGTTTTATGGGATAATGGCTATCAATCCGTTGAAAACTAGGATGTACTAATGATGGGTACATTCGGAATCATCCCAACATTTTCTAAAATAAGTAATAGCCCATCAGAGTAGGTACTCTGATAAGAATTTACTCATAGATCGGAAATTGATAAGAACCCAAAAAGTTCCAAAAACCGCTGGAAAGTGGTTTTTTGAAAGTTAGTTATCAGTATATATATACATAATTATACAGCATAATATGTATTGCTACATTATAATATATTAAAATGTATTACTGTATTATAGTAATATTTGAAATTATGTCGTAGTTATGTTATACGAATATTTTGCAACTACATCCACTACTATAAGGGACTACTAAGGGGGTATTATATGCCTTGTGCTTGCCACAATCCATGGACAATAAATTGTATTATTCAGCTCAACCGGAGCAACAGTTATGGTGATTCTAAGCCCGCATAACAATAAGGGAATTGTACACGCGGAAGGAACGTTCGCGCTTCGAGTTGAAATATTCATACCGAGCTATCCCGCATACTCCTGGAGTCTTATGATTTAGTCATAACTGGGAAAATAAAGCTGAATACTACATTACTATAGTCGGATAATGTTTATGAATAAAAATTGACAGAAGAAAGGTCACCGATAACTGATAATATTCATCTGGCTACTCATAGATCTGGCCTGTCTTATAGAATAAGAACCAGGTGTTTTCAGAGTTGATGGCCCTGAAGATCCTTCCTGTTCCTCACTTCTAAAGACCATTGGCTCGAATTTCGGGCTGCTTCTATGCTCCTGGGCTCCTGAGGTTCACGTGACTCTCTGGAGGTGTCCTGTTGCAGGTGGAGAGTATCATTAGCCTCGAGCGATGAACCATTCGTTATACTTTGGGACTTAATCCGAAGCATCGTGTTTTGTGAGCAGCATCGTCATAAGTCATAAGTGGTCGCATAAATAATATTCGGTTATTTTATTTTCTCATTGCAGCGTTTGGAATACTAGATAGACTGGATACTGTGATCTGGAAGTAGACCCGGCTACTAGAAACGGCAACAGCGTTGTGTTTCGTCGTCCGGCCATAACTTAATTGGTACCTTTTTAATGAAAAGTTAGAGCCTTTTAAGAGAAAATCTAAATGATTTCAATTAAAATGGATTTTTATTTTATGTGTACCAATGTATATTTATATACCGATTGATAGGGAATTTCGAGATTAAGCTCGTGAGAAGTTGCTGAAATAGGCATAATATATACTGTTGAAGAATGGGTGTTCCTTGGGCCTTTCTTGACAGTAAAATCTCATCATACCGTTTAAACCGTCGTAAATTTGTCGGTTGCACTGTAGATTGGTTTCACCGTTACATTGTCGAAGACAATAGGTGGCTATTACTGTATAGTGCTGGTACATGTACGGGAGTACGAATCCAATAAATGGGATGATAACTCCAGCATTGAATACCTTATTCCGTGCAACTATCTTACTTCTTTTTTATGTTGCTTAACCTCGAATTCATAATGAACGTAATATGAGTTCTAAAACAATAAAAGGTCCAAAAATGGAATAAATGTTTAAGTATCGCTATCAATATCTCAGTTCCAACATTTCTCTCTGCTGTTGAATTCCAATCGGGGAAGTCTTGTTTGTCGGAATTTTACATTTTTGACTTCAAATTAATTTTGAATAAAATTAATTTTTTGAGTCCGAATTCGGATTCAGCGCTCTTTCGGTAATAATGGACTGTTACTTTTGGATTGATTTTAATATCTGTCAGAATGTCACTTAAAAGACATGGTACAGGTATTCTCAAGGTTATTATTGAAAAGTCCATGAAAAGTCTTTCCGTGGATGATATCAGAGGGTTGCACACACTGGGCAGTGCCAAAGTGTGTTAGTTCCGTAGGTACGAGTACGTAGGATACAGTGTGTGGCGGTGAAGTAGGTAGTGGTAGTGAGTAACAATTTCTAGCAAACAGCTACTGTGTTACCTCTCAAGGGTAACATTCTTTCGTCCTCGTTCTGAAAGCCCGTTCGACTGACTTTTGACGCGCACACGTTCTGGAATTCCGAGCTGTCTTCACCATCTCATTGTTCATCAGGGCCTCGCGTTCCGATCCCGCTTTCGTTAACAGACTCCGATATCCCGGGTATACCGATTACCGATATCTCAAAGACGGTCGAAAGGTCGGATCCAATCCAATAGAAGACTGCCTTTATCTAATTTCCTTTCTCATCCCGGTTGTTTTCCTAGAGGTTGAAGGTCAGAATAGAAAAGTAATGTTGCGAACAACATGGCTCGTGCCCTAAATGCTAATGTGAGTCACAATACCTACATCTCCATTTTTAACTGTCGAATAACATTCCACATTGAAAATGTGTTACGTCATGATTAATTGTTCATTTTTAGTTGCCTGAATCATTTGAAAATATCATAGGTACACTGTGTTGCATGGTCGTGAATTGGTACAATAAATTCATGTCTTCGCACATTTTCTCTAACTCCGTTAGGACTTATGTATGAGTGCCACAATTTTTTATAATATAAAAACATATCGACCTAATCGTAGGCACTTCACGTAAGTTACTCAAGCTCCTAAACTAATAAGTTTTAAGCTTCTTTAAAAATTGCAGACGCCCCATTACGAACCACTCTAGCTACCCACGTCTTCACCCGTAGAAAATAAGGAAGGGGGGTTGCTATATTTCGACATATAACAAACAATAAAATTTTTTCGATATTCCTTCCTATTCAAAAATCTCTTCATGCAATTTACTCTCTATCAAATGCCGCTTGTGCCTACAGATATGGAATGTACCATATGTTTTCCCCTGCTTAGCCTTGTCATCCCTAAGGAGACTAGGGAGTGAGGTAGGATAAATGATAATATGTTTTGTATATTTGTTTAATAACCTCTTAAAACGAAAATTTCAGGACTGTTAGGTGCCAGGAAAAGACGATTTCCACGCCATGGACCTAGAAGAAAGTTTCCTTCTAGGCCCATGTGCCACGCTAAAATAAATAGTCTCATTCATGATTTCATTCGCGAGGCAATTGCACAGGACGTACGCCACAGGTGATGAAGTACAAGAAACGTTCCGACCATCCGTTTCGAATCAACGAGGAATACCTGTGGTATGTGAGAAATGGGTATTTCTGTAGTAGCAATTATTGAAGATCCTGGTACATACCTATAAGGTACTAGTAAGGAAGCAATATTTAAGACTCGACGGTGGGTGTACTAGCGGCCGGATTCTTCTTCTTCTATGTTCTTATTGAGTTAGAGTAAGCCGTCATTAGTTGCGTGTTCATTATGTTGGTTTCTGATCTTCAAAGTTACAGACAAGAAAGCTCAGAGAGTGAGGATCTTCCACAGAACCCCCCAAACCTCCTGCTAAAATTTCAAAATTTTCCTATTATTATGGACACGAAAAATTGTCAATCTTCTTCAACAAATGATAATGATATCAAATTGAAATAAGACACAAAAATTTTGTATTTTTCATGATTCTAATCTATATGTACTGAACGACTGATTGCGACCTAGATTTGTAACCCCCGTACACACAGAGTCCTATTAATTACCATCATATAATCACAAATAATAGGTATCATTGAAAGTATTCAAAGTTTGGTTATTTGTTAGATTACCTACCTATCTGTTTTTATCACTTATTGGAATTATGAGTAATAACCTGATTAGTATTTCTTTTGTTAAACTTTGGCCTCTGTTGATTTCACCTCCTTTGGCAAGGTCCAATGCCCATCTCCTTGTTTTAACATTCAGTATGTATGAACTTTCGGATCTTGGTCTGCACAATAGGGGGAAGATTGTCGCTTCAAAATAGAAAGGTTAGGTCATAGGAGATCGTGAGGAACGGCGCAAATAAAAGGCCACCTGCGAGTACCACACGACATTGTTCGTAATCTCGCAAGGCACCCCAAGGTTAGGTTTTCCACGTCTTCACTTGAGTACCATCCCTGAGAAGGGAATGCGAAAGGTGATGGGTAAGCTAGTTCACCAGAACTATTCACTGACAGTTCATACTGATTCGTACTGGCGAATAGGTATTGTTTGAGCTAAACTCAATAAGAAAAGAAAATATAACGTGGATCTTATGAAATGAACTAAAAAGGGCATTGAATATATGAAAATAGAAAATATGAATTTATTACTGTAAAAAAAACAATGTGCGTATGCCTATAGTCACCTACCTACCTATGGAGCTCCGAATGTTAACAGGATATTGAGAAATAAATGTAATTAAAAAAGCGCAGTGGAATTGAATTTTGATAGGTAAGTAGTGGTATGGTCCGACCTTGACTCCGGGGGGAAGATGGACGTCCGGTGGGCTCCGATCGCAATAGGTATGTATGTACCAGCAAGATTGGTGCAGCTGGTAGTAGGCAAGTAGGCGTCCTGACGATGCAGCATAAACTTCTCAGTAAGCGCGAGATGTCACCAACACTATTTAAGTTGATAGTGAGGGAAAACTGGGTACCCAGAATAACTTTTGGAAATATATATAACGGACGGTAAAGATAGATGATGGGCGTAGGTCCGTGCTCCTAGGAGACTCGATTGTTACTGAGAAGCATGTTCCAACAGACCTGATGGGATTGATAATGATGGACAGGGGGTTTGTTCTGGACAGGGCAGTGGGCGAAGAAGGCGGAAGGCGCAGACGAAGGTGGCGAAAGTTCAGTACATATACACTTGTAGATAATAAAACTAATCCTAACTACATAACATGACAAATAACAACAAGTGGCTGGTGGCGCCAACAGGTATGGAGGAGATGTTCTGGAAGAACAAACATAATTATGTCTTTCAAAAACTTGGTACCTACCTACCTAATCCTCGATTATTTTTTTAAATATATTTTTCTAGCAGTGTAGGTACTATGGGAGCTTGCAGTATCAGTATAGCAGTGAGTGAGATCACAACTTGCTCAGAACGCCTAAATTGCAAAAGGCAGAGGCAGTAACCGCGCAACCTGAAGCCGCTACACAAATAAAGCCTACTCCTTATTTGACAAGCTCATTGCCGACTCACAATCGAAATCCTTCGGCTATTCAGTTGCGCTCGTGATAAGGGCATAAGCATTGAATAACCCTTTGTACTTATGTAACTCGAGAAGTGCGCTGAGATCTAACCGCGGCCCTCGTTCTTTAGTGTATGAAGTTGGCCCCTTGGAAACCGCACTGTCACTATGGATTATGCCCGCCTAGTGCTCCAATCCGATGGTTTTGTGAGGGTAGGTAGTCTCTATACTATACACGTATGACATGCGAACCAAGAAAGGATTGGCGTTGATAAGCGTAACATTACTTCTCTTCCCTGACAGATGGGTTGGTATTACAAAACCAAACCAACATTAAAATTCAAACTAGCATTGGGAGATTTGGACGAATCAAAAGAAATGTGTCTCGAACTCATTTTAGACTGCTTAAGCAGCTATCTTTGATCATTAGGTAAACATTCCTGGGTACCGATATCACGGACGAAGGAATGAAAACTTCGCAGGGATTTCTTGATACACTGTACAATTCGAGTAACCCCTAACCACAATAGGAATAACGGGCTGGCATATCCTGCGGTGAGGTCCTTCATGAGCCGCGTAAAAGCATCCCGACAGGGTGAACGATTTCGGGAAAGGTCAGGAATTTTCTGACGGCTAATCACTTCGCACAGTACAACAAAACAGGCCCCGTTGGATGTAGGTACTTTTTCGCTATGTGGGATTTGGTTGATCTCTAGAAGCCGTCAATAGTATTGAGTGTGGAAGGAGCTCAGATGAACCAAAAACTACGCTGGAATAAAAGAATCTAGCAGCGAGAATTTTAACCCAGCTGCAACCACGTATGGGTGGAATCCCACCCATGCTGTGATTGGTTGAGGCTGCGCATGCGCCAATTTCGCGCATGCGCCTTTTCCATTTCAGTACCCTCGTAGTCAGTTTTGCTCCAGCCTTGGAAGGTGAAGGTATGTTGTTTTTTTCATTATTTTCATAAATGTTTGTTTTTTTTTTCATTATTTTTGTGAATTTTTCCTGTGGTAGTCCTAGTCTGTTTTCAATTTTAGTTCCTTCAAGTTTTTCATTTTGTGAATTTGTTCGAAGTATTTTGATTTCCTAGTCTCTCAATGATGTGAATTTGCGAAATAAAGATTAGCTGTTTCGTTTTACTGTTACCAATTCAATTTTTTTCAAGAAGAAAAATGCTACGTAGTAGGCACTTGTGTTTACTACTTTTTTTCTCATATATTTGCATTTAATAAAAATTTTATTGACTGAAATTGATGATTTATTGCTTTCCTATGAATTAGCTATTGTTAGTTCCTTTAAAGTGTCGAATTTAACTCCAAAAGTCATGAAATATTGCGCTGGGTTGGATTCCACCCAACGTGAGTTAGCTGGGTTAAGAGAGAGAAGAGGTGTGGGTTTTGAACAAGAACACAAGTGGAAACACACGAGGCCAAGTTTAGTAATGCATCGAACGAATAACCTGTCGCATCATGTACTAGTGGAGAGAGGAAGAAGCACACATACCAGTAACGGCAAGTGGGTTTAATGTTCTTCGGGCAGAGGGGGAAAAGATGCAGGGTTACTCGTTACTGTGTCTACGAAATATACTGTCTTGATCCACTTTACACACTACGTTACATATTGTGGTGGGACCGTTGGGCCTAGTTGTGTTGTGGTTGACGACCGATGGAGAGTGTCTGGTATAGTCGTATTCAGGATTAAGTTTCGGGGAGTGACCACAGTGCAACGGATGAAAACCCAATATCTCTAATATAATATATCATCATAATTTTAGTAGTACAGCCGAATAATTAGGATGTTCTATAGAACCTGGGTTCTGCTAAATTAATTTGTGTTGTTATCGTGAACGTGCCGAGTTCTTCCAACAGGCGACTATAAAGAATACACGTGAACACGTGCCACGGTCGAAGAAATTGAAAGACTATGGAGCTGTAGAAGAAGTACCTAAGACGGACGGTAGTAGAGTTGTGACAGAATGATTCAGATAAATTGAAGCTGATACCCTGTCACTATCGAACGAAAAAGTAAAGCGAAATTACTGTATAGTATGTCGAAACTGAAGTACCGCTCTTCTCGAAAATGTATCTCAACCTCTCCGTATCTCTCTCTCAGAATCCCGTGCACGGACGATAGCGAAGAAGAGGGTTGTGTTGTGATGACACACCAACCTAATTTCCTCGTCTTCTTCCGTTCACAAGAGTTAATGAGCGGTGCATGTACACCACTCCGTCCCCCTGAGAAGTACAAGGTTGACATACGTTTTTGAAAAGAGCGGTATACCATCATTATAAATCCGAAACTTCTCCGTTCTCCTCAAGAAGTGGACGACCGATTTTCTTTCAATTTGTTGTTCAAAATCAGCTTGGGTGGTTATTTGTTTGAAACGTCCCTTATTATCATTATTATTGTTATTTTTAAATATTACTGACTTTTCTAAATGAATTATCGCACCAATGATTATGTAGGCAGGTTAGTACGTATTTCTGTCAAAATAATTTCTTCATAAATACTGCCCTACTCATTTTTATTTGATTGAAAATCACGGAAATTGACCATTTTTAAAACATTGAAAAACGACAGGGCTGAATATTAACACAAAAATTGCAGTCTCGTGAGATAGTGTAAAAAAAGTCCCATTCATGCAGCATGAGTTGATGAGCCAATTTTCAACGAATAATAATCGATTTGGTGGGTGATTCTTATCGGAGATTTCACGCTGATTCGGAATATACCATTAATGTTCCTATGTTTAAGACTTTAACTTAACTTAACTTTGACTTTAAATTCTCAAAATTTGAATCCTTGGAGTACTCCACAAAAATTCTGGCCAACGAACTTGATCTTTCTTATGATATTATTGACATTTTGGAATTTTTTCAGATTTTTAGCTCGATTCCTCGATCAGATATTGTCTGGAATAGTACACACACATATATTAGGTACATATAAAATATGAGAAAGTTCCATTCACACAGCATGAGTTGGTGAGCGAATTTTCA
>JAEMON010000002.1:12755842-12792643 GCA_030264115.1 Lygus lineolaris | reverse complement strand
GGTATCTTCTCGAATCATATACCTCGTTCATCTCTATTTTAGCATTTCTCTGCCAAGATTAACTGAGCTACAGGTAGTTTTATCTATTTATTTGGGATTCTTACCCACTTTAATTATACAGTACCTTTATTCGATGATTTTTATTCTGAACTGGAATATTGACATAACAACCATAAATTTTATAATGTGTGCAACACATTAGAAGAAGTTTGAATAAAAGTCTACCTACGATTTCCAGCCTAGCTAATGCGGTCAGTGGAACGAAACTTTGGGTCTCCCAGAATCGATCAGTAGATAGTTTTCCTTAAGTTTATTTGAAAATTTGAGTAAAAAGCAACATGCAGACAAACGTATTCGAATTCAGCTTCGGACCTATCCAACCCTACAGAATTAGCCCTATTTCGTTCCACACCCTCCCGATTGTTTTGATTTCGCAATTTACTAAATTCAATCTCCAAATTTGACCAGATGGACCTAGGCAGCTGCTGGCAGACGTTCATATTCGTATGAAATTACGTATCATCGATAGAACCCAACAATTTCATCCATATTCCATCACTGCACCCTGCCGATTGTTTTGATCTCCCAATTTTAGCAAATTTTATTACCCGTAAAATTCATCTGGATTCTGCATATCTACGGAAACTGTACCCTTCCGATTGAAAGTTGTGGCGAAAGGACAAAACGTGATTTTTATAGTAATCGTGGAGTGTTTGAAGCTTTACGACGGACAACGAATCGGATAAAACTAAGGCGCTCGGGTTAGGTGTTTTGTGGATTCACTCTCTATCTAAAGCCGAGTTAGTAACTCTACTTGAGACAACTCACGTCGGTCAAGATCTAGATACTTTGCAGATCGATCAACTTCGCAAGTACGCAGTCGCCCCCTTAAGAGACCGGCTTACCATCCAACCTGCAAGCATCAAAGAAGTACAAGTAACGCCCAAACGAATCATGAATGATTCGCTCCCGCATATTTTCTTCATGGTGGGCAAGGACAAGTGGACAGCATTCTAGGAGGGACTGGAATTGCACTCCATTGCACAAGACGTAGATAAAACCAAGCAAGTAGCCGAATTATTAATTGAGGTAGACGAAGAGACTTACGCTCATTCGTTCGTTAAGTGCTCCCAATAAAACCGAAGGATATGACGTACGATGACCTCTCAAAATTGGTGAAGGATCATCTAGAACCTACTCCGTCAGAAGCCATGGAACGATGTGCATTCAATCGAGCTCAATAAGCTAGAACTCACGAGTATGTAAGTCCCAGATTTCAAGAAGCCCACTTGCAGTCTCAGACAGGTACGTAAATCATACGCCCTGTGATTCACCGGTGGCCAGGATTTGGTAACAACTAGCGAGTGAAAAGTAAGGATAGGTATTTTGGTTTGATTACTATGAGTGTAACACAGAATGAAAACGTTACAATAATTTTGTAGTCGCTCTTCTGTCTCTTGTCGTGACCGAGCGTTTTTCGGGTCTTTCGTCTCACAAGCCATGCACGGACGGGAATATAACAATCATCTTCTGTTTGCTTTTCGAGTTCTCGATACCGACTGTGGACAATTTCGGGCTGCTTCAGTAGTGTTTGAACTTCGGGAGTTTTTCCGAATGAAACGAAGAATCGAAGGAGGCTTTCAATGATAAATATTACAATAATTAAGAAACATTATTTTGACTCAGTTTTTCTCCTAATTGGGAATCTTGAATTTATATTATTGTAATAAATTTTAAACGTATTAATCATACCTATCTATATGATTGTTATTGATTACTTCACCAATCTGGTATCACCTACTTTTATTTACAAGAATTATATACCTACTATTGGAAACTGATCCAATATTTATTTAAATCTATACTTCTCAACCATCAATATGTTGATAAACAAAGAGTCACAGTTCACCAAAAACCTCTAAAGGTGTATATTGTTTGAACAAATTATTAATTTATTTATTATTTAATAATTTATTTATTAATAATAATTGTTTCACAAGTGATCCTTCGAGCCGGAAAAAACTGTCTAACAACCTACTTATTATGGAAGGGCATAAGGGAAGACATACCCCAACATCTAGTATATTATCAGGTACAGCGGCGAGAAGGCAGGAAAGACTGAGGAGGCTTCGTGAACATGAGAAAATGATGGAACAAAAAGAAAAAGAAAGACAACTGAGTTAAGCCGAAAGGCAACGGGAAGAAACTGCTCTGATGGAAGTTCTTCAGCTACAGGACGAGTTGGAAGTGGAAAGAGGAATGAAGAACCAAAGCATAGAAGAGAGGAAGAGTGACACGGAGCGAATGGCAGTGCTGAAGTGTTGAAGACTTGCAGAAGTCTCTGGATGCCACAACTGCAGAAAACGAACAATTGAAGTATCACGTTGAAGCTGCTGGGAAAGAGACAGAATTATTGGAAAAGGAACGGCAACGGTCAGAGGAAAAGGAAAAGAATTTGCTGCAATAAGGAAATGCTTTCAAAAGAGTAAGTAATAAAATATTTGGAAAGCTAATTAGGAGAGGTAGAGAATGGATCAGAAGAATATATGACTAGGGTTACAGATCTGGAGGCTGAGAGTTGGAAGTTGAGAAATGAGGTGAATGGGGCAAATAAGAAAATGGGAATGCGCAGATTACGGTTCCACGCTTTGCAGAGGGATTCAGAAAACAGGCAAATAGAGACTCAAAGAACAGTGAAGATCAGCTCGAAGTGAATGCTAAGCACATTGATGTATTGATTGAGTCGGGAGTCAGGGTGGGATGGAGATAAGCGCTTTGAAAAAGCGAATGATTGCAAGAGATGAAGCGAAGAACGATACAAGTGATGAAACCGCTGCTCTCAAAAGAGATTTGGACAAGGTGACAAAAAAGGGAAGCAATGAGTATAAAGCTGGAAAGCACCGTTAAAGCTAAGAATGATCACGAGAAGAAAGTGAATAATGAAAGAGAAGAACCCTGAATGGGTTGAAACGTATAGTAGACAAGCTGGTGGGAAGGCACAATCAACAGCATGATTGGATGGAAATAACGGAAGGGATGATGGAGGAATTGAAGGACGAACGAGGAGGGGAGGTAAGACTAAGGAAAAAGATAATAGTTGAGGAAATTAAGTTAGAAGGGAAAGAGTTGGTGGCAAATGTGATGGTGCAAGGATTCATGACAATGGAGGTAGATGATAAAGGGAAAAATTACCGTCGCTCCGCAAAAAAAAAAAAAAATTATGGACCGAAAACAGGATATCAGAGGAAGAGAGCAAACGAACGGAGATTCCGCTATATAATGAATTTCAACATCATTGAATCAACGGTACGTATGTGCTAACGTAAAATTTGTTCACGATTGTGCTGACATTTTGTCTAAACTGACAAACATTGATATACCTACCCGATTAAGAGTTTATTCTCATCAGTCATTGTTGACATTAACTGGCATTACTGACAGTTTTGATTCAATTTCGCATTCTGCGCATGCGCTAACTATTCACTAATTCACTGAACTTCGTTGTTACAGCCCTAATAACCACAAATCTCATCCGATTTCGTTCAAATTTTCTTGGACGTGAGGAAGCTATGTACCATTACCACTTTAAAGAGTATTATTTAAATGTTATCTACCTCCTTGGTGAAAAAAATTATGCATCATGAGCGTTTTGACGAATTTTGATTCACTGATGGAAAATAAAGAGATTGAAAAACGAATAATATTAGAAGGGGCAGAGGTATCTGCCTATAGGTATAATTAGGTATGTTTGGCGGATGTCATGTATCTGATAGCCTCCAAGATGCAACAGGCAAGCGAAACAATCATTATTGATGCGTTCTTGACGAAGCGAACATTGAATTGAACACCTAATCTTTTCGCCGTTTCCCGAAAGTTGGGTTTTTGCGAAGATCTACCAGCATTTATCCGAATGTGTGAACTGTCATAAGGGCTAAGGTATCAGTTTGTAGGTAGACACATTGCCTTACATAATGTTATGAAACGTACTCGTACGAGTTGGGTATCACACCACACATACTCGTAATAGCTTGGAGGATGTTTGAAAAAAACCTCTGTCAATTACTCTTGCCGTGTTCTAAGGAAGGAGCAAACTAGGTATTTGAAACGCGGAAGCTCAACTCTGATATTTTCTCCAAGTGGGATAGTCTTTGATTTATTGCCTTTAACGGATACAGAGGGTGATGTGTTGCAAAATGGGCCTTACCTCTTGAAATGGGTAGTGAAACCGACTCATAAAAACAGGCCCTCAGCTATACAAAACTTTCTCTCTGATCATGACCATGGGCGTAGGTTCCAAGTTATCTCATCTTTCTCTCTTGAGAGGCAAGTTCGCCGCCATGATTTACCGCCTGATTCGTGGGGCAACGTCCTTCGTCGTGGAACACATCGAGGGTTCCAATTTTTAGACTCAACGATTCATTGATACCCAGCCGTATACGGTTACCGAAGAGTTACATCAGCTATCTTTTGGAATGAAAGAAGTTTAATCATGACGGGTTCAAGCTGCAGAGCCCCTTGAGGTCGAATAATGGCGGCTAGGGACAGCAGGTGCGCAACCCCAGCTAATTGATGGAGGTTCTCCAAACTCAATCCGAAGGCCAAAGTACTCTTTCCAAAGGAAACTTGGGAGATAGAGTTACAAATCTAACCACAATTTTTACTCCACGGAGAAAGTCGCGGAGATCGTTGTATTACTCGTGTATATATTATGATGTAACTGCTTGCACTTCCTCCAATCTCGGTCAGCATGTATTCGTAGGATGGTTGGGCTTTTCTGACGTACCTATGCATTTTTCATCTGAGGAAATGGATATCGTGTTTCTATGCACTTTTTCGCCTCGTCAGCTACTCACTAAGGTACCCACTCCAACCCAATCATCGATAAAGCAATCCCAACATTCGAGAAAAAAGTTGGTTCCGTCAAAAAAATGGGTACTACATGCCAACGTGAGAGCAAGACTTTTTGTGAGTATTTGATTTGCTCATTATCACTCACTTTGATTGGAAAATAAAGTTTGAGTGGTTAAGAATCAAATTGTTCCTTTGGTGCAACTTACATGTAACAAAAAATTGTTCTATGTCAGTTTACTATGAAAGGTTTACAAACAATTCCGCCGCGTAACTCATAAAAATATTTCAATATTTCCATGATTTCAAGGCCGTACGAATGAAGCGGTGGTGATTTTTCCACGTACTTGAATTATGGTAATCGCTAGTTTACCTTGGGTAGTGTGGTGGTGGACGGTCAGTTATTCGGCCTGATTTTCCCCAGATAGGTAGTGAGAACAGAACTGCACCATCACCATTTTAAAGAAAATCCCGCGTTGAACAATGATGTTCACTAAACAGCTTTAATGTTTTTATTAGTTTTTTTGTTTTACAGTGAGTAGTAAAATGGTTGTGTGGTTATCAAATCTTTTATACAACAGTGGACAGTTAATTCGAAAGTGTAGCGCGACTGATTGTGAAGAAAGGGAATGCAAAATTAATTTTGGACAGGATGATGATGTGGATTTTGACCCTTTTTTTTACTGTTGTTTCGTTCTTTACCTGGCCTGGGGGTGAAACGAACTAATCTTTGACGTTTCACTATATTTATGAAGCATCTTCTGGGATGAGATTGTTGAAGTTATCGTGGAGGGATTGGAAGTGTTGATGATGATGTATCTTATTGATGGGCCATCAATGATGGCCATATTTATCCGGCTGCCGGTCGTGGAGGACCCTCATATCTAAGTGGAAGAACAGGATGAGTGTATTGAAGGTGTTCTCCTACTGTAGCACCAACAACCTGACCTGGCCTTTGCCATTGTGTTGCTAAAAATGTTATCGTCAGAGTCAAACTGGGAATAGGAAGATCGACCCAACAGGACTGTTTCGTCAGAAATGAGCAGGAATGTGGCCAATTAGTAAAATTTCGCCGTCTTTACCCAGCTCTCGGCTAATTTTTCCCGTTCACCAGGGAAACAATAACAAACGTCAATAGTCGACATGAATTTTGAAATGTCGCAAAAAATTATTAACTATAAAGGTATATTGAAGAAAGCATGCTTAGTAAAGGAATATATATGCAAAATTATTTCACTCAGCCCTATTCCCCATATTTCGTCGCTTTATGTCAAACCTGAGGGACATCTTTATCAAATAGACGATAGCCAAGTGTATAATCTAAGCAGGTAGGTATAGCTCCTCTCCTCAACACAGGTACATTCATGTGCCTAAAGAGCAGAGTATGCTAAAGATTCAAGTTAATTTATAGTGAACACGGATGATAAGTTATATATCATTTTTGTTTGAATAATTATGTACGTTACCTATGTATCAAATAATAAAGAATTTATTAATAAAATATAATCTATTATATTTTTTATCATATTTAATATTATATATTATATAATTGTCTGTTTATTTGTTTGCATTTTTCTTCAATCATACACATACAACCTAGAAGGAAGTGTGACTTAGGTACTATAGATGGATCGATAGATGGATAGGTGAATGGATAGGTAGACAAGTTGAATTGCAAAACAAGAAACGAAGTGTCTAGAGCACCCTCTTCATTCACCTAGAAATTACGGTTTTCCGAGACAGCACCCGGGACAGCCGTCTGACGTTTCATAATTTGTGTATAACTATGAGACGAAATTTCAAAAAGTATGGAGAAGCTCGTCTCCAAAAAATATCCGTGCTCGCACGGGAAATCGGCCATCAGATTCCTGTTATTATGTACACCTGGTCCATGGTAAAAGGCTATATCTGTGCAGATAAATAATATTTGTTATTGTTTGTGAAGAATTGTAAATAAATAAGGGAATGGCACTATTCTAATTTCCTTGTAAAGTGGGAATTTAGGATCCCCTCTTATATTGTCTAGTGTGTGGCTATTGAAAAAGAATACTGGATTCGCTGAAATACACATTGTATGTATGTAGGACATGTAGGTACACCCAAAGACATCACAAAGAAGTCCTAAAATTCTTTGTGTTTGGGTAAACCGCGCTCATGATCATTCATATGTCGATCCGAATTTTAACCCATTCAGTCATACCATTTCAGTGTATCAATTATCAACATCCACCGGCGCATTTCACACCACCAATATTATTCCCATTCATGTGATTGGAAGATGCCAACTGTCTACCCTGACTAAAAGGTTTGCAACCTTGCTGAAACCATTCAGTGAGTGGCTTCCCAGATTTGCATGGTGTTCGCATGCATCTGGTGGATGAACTGAAAAGTAAACATGACCTCCTGCAGCCCTCAATCCCTGCTCACTATCAAATATCCCCACCGTGAAGACCTAGTACATCGGAAAGGTTTCTTAAACTGGTTACATAACCTTTTTTTAACTGCCTGAGGCCCGGCGCAGGGCCAGTGGCCTCCTTCATATACCTGGTTCCAAAAAGAATAGAAGCAGATGAAAAAGAATTAAAAAACATACCAGGTAGCCTCATTCTTCCCTCTCACTCCCCCTCGTTCTAAACCATCTCTCCTTTTAATTCTCCCTATCAACCATGTTACATCAACTCCTATTTTTATTTGGTTGCCCTAATGTTTATGACATGGTTATCGTTGGACTATTTTACTTATTTTTCGTCTCTTTTTGATATCCTTCAACTCCTTGTCTGCCAGCAAGACCCGCAATTGACTTTTCAGTAAGCAAATGCTACTCTGCTTTCACGATCCACCAGCTGTTCCTAACCAATATTTTAATGTAGGTACCTACCTATTATTTTATAAATATTATGTATGATACATTAATTACCTATTTATCATTTCCTACTTCCTTTGTAATAATATTGTTTTTACGACGATTATTTGTAAGAAACGCTACAAATTATTTGGACAACGGTTCATCATTTTCTTTACCTGTCTATTTGACCCCCTTCCATCAGTCAAAATCAATTTGCGATTTACAATCGCGTTTTAGTTACGTCAACCCTTGTGGGGAGCGAAGGGTTGGCTATTTTGTAGTACAGAAACACTACTGTTCGGTTCTCAAGAACTAGACCTCAAAAAGGACTCCATTATTTGAACCTAAAAATTAGATTAACTTAATCCATGGTTAACGCGTGGAGGGCAAAATTCATGTAAGAACGGTTGTTAGTAGGTACATAGTAGGTACCGGGTGGTCTCATCATTCAATTCTATAGATTGGAAATTGCTAACTTTCAGCCGTCATTAATTTTAGGGCCAAAAATTAGACATTTTTGCGTTTAATAATTTAGTGGTCATCATGGGAATATAATATAATAGCCCAACGAATTTTCATAAAACTATTTTATTAGTCCAAAATTGCCGGAAGTGACTATTTCCTTGAAAACAGTACCTCTCACAGTAATTTTACGGGTGAGAAAAGTAGTGTGAAGCCTCGCACCAGATGTTTTTCTGATACATTCCAATACAACATTTGAGGGATCGAACTAAATTGGTCCTAGGAACTTGGCTCGTATATAAGTACGAAAAGTGTATCCAGTCGCTAAACTGTCCAACTATAGACAGTGAAGGTGTCTTGCACTTTTTTATCACATTGAAAACATCACTTAGCTATGCGTCCTCCTTGCTAGTCGAGAGGTGTTTATAGTTTACAACTTTTTCTGGTCACGTCTTCCACCATTCGCTGTCTGAATGTGAGATGTCTTTCACCCCTCTCGCCTCTCCCTTTTGTGGGACGATTTATTCCGCCCGCTACCCGAAAGCAAAAGCACTTATGAGTCAAAACCACCCGTTCTTCAAACTTCGAGGGGCTCATCACTTCCGTTACTGGGGCAAGGAAGACTAACCCAAAGGCTTGGAGAGCACGCGCGTCGATTCGCCTCGGCAAAAACTCAGGAACGGTAGTTCTGATCTCTCTGGCTTCAGGATTCAGGCACAAAGCATCCCGCAGAGCTCTTTTCAAACCGTCCAGCGACGCTAACGTCTCCACCTTGATTAAGTAATTCAGTGCCTACCAAACCTAACGCGAGACCGAGGTGTTGCTCAATCATCGAGAGACACGGCCATTCGAATCGGATGTCTTTAATATCAATCCATTCCCTCTCGTTTTAATTTTCTCTGATAAAATCACGACATTCTTCAGACTTGGATGGATTTGTAATTTTTCGTGGATTGAAAGATTCCACATGGTAGGTACTTTGAAATTTGTGACACGTTTTCTTCTTATAGACCCGGAATAAGTTACGTGATTCTCTATGCCTCATATTTTGAATTTGGAGGACTCCTTCCTAGATGCACAAACCACCTCTAGGCTTCATGACATCTCCCACCATTTAGTTGACCTTCAAGTATGTTGCCTGAGAAACTGAATCAGTAAATTCTTTGTACAAAAAATCATCCATACTCGAACAACTGTACTCGTGCTTCCATGTCAAATGAAAAACTAAGATTACGAGTATTTGCCTCTTTGTATTACGCTGCTCCCATAAAATATAAATGAAGTTTTTGATTGGTTAACAAGCATTCCTCATTGAATTTTCTCGTTTGAGTCCAAAAGACTCATAAGTTTCCCCTCACGCACTCATTCTGTTAGTGTGAGTCCCGCACTTCAAGAGTTCAATGTTTTTCTGTACTTACGGATGTTCCTTCTGCGTGGATCACTGTTCTTATATAGCCAATATATTGTCAATATCTTCATCAATCGTACCTATTACGTTGGTATATCTCAAATCCCCACGATATTCTCTACAGCCAGTGATATTGGTGTAGAATAGGTAATGCAGACAAGCACAAATAGTTGAAGGTTCTAAAGGTTCAAGCGTCATCCAGGATGTTTAATTTTTGTGTGCCAGAAGCTGGGTCCTTGAGAAGAACAAGCGATCTCTTTGTATCGAACTATCTCGACTATTCAGAGTAGTTGCTGTTCTTTTTCCCTGGAGACCACTTGAGAGGGCTAATGCGGACGTCAGATGGAATGACTGCGGTATCAGCGCTCTTAGTTAGCGCGCTCTCAGCCGGTCCTTAGCCCATAAACAACGGCTCCTTTCAGAAAAAGGGCGTCAGCCGATCGCTTTTGTTCACATTAATTGATATTGAATGAGCTTAGTACCATAGCATTTCACTTTTCACGTTTCATAACCTTTGTGAAGGTTAGTGGGTGCTAGAAATTTGTTTTCGAGTACATGATCCTTGTATCGACCGAACAACCGCTGCTTGCGAGTTATTCCATCAAGATTCGGAAGCACTTCTGTGTAAGCACTTTTTTCTGCTTAAGTAAACAATAATTATTTTATTGGCACTATGTCGGTACATGAAAATTAGGATGAACCAGCAAGATAATCAGCTCTTGAGGTCCCTATTTCGGGGCAACTGTAGAGAGGAAAATCGTCGTTTTTAGCACATTTTCAAGCTCTTCCCTAGTATTCGAATACCATCACAATTTCCACTGGCATAGTTAAACAAATTTCCATGTCTCTAAGTTTCTAGAGGAATATTCTGAGGGTAGTCATTAGCGTCAAAACAAACATATAGGTATGTTTTGTTTATTTAGATTAATACGAGTAAGTACTCACCACCTTTAAATTGCAACCAGATTCATTTCGTATTAGCAAAACTTTTCACCACAATTTTTGGACATCACCTGTCCGCGTAGCTACAAATTTGTAGTGAAAAGCTTTGCTATTATGGAAAATACTTGAATCTGGGAATACTCGTTATGTGGTAATAAGTGTCGCCAGATTCGGCGATTTGATATTATTTGAATTAAATACAAAATTAAACCGATTGTTTGTCATGTGTTTGGATTGAGTAGATCGTGCTTTCTTGAATAACAGTTCAATGTTGTGAAAAGTTTCAGCAAAAGAGTTTAGGTCTACGCGATAAAATATTTAGGAGTATAAGAAATAGGTACGGAAGAGTAGGTAGTTTAGAGAGAACGAGTTGTAGACAGTAAGCACTCATTATTCTACATAAACAATAATTATTGTGAGTGATTATTACTTGAAATCCATGAAAACTTTGAATATATGTTGAAACCAATGATCATTTTTTAGTCTTGAAATGGTGATAAAATGGCCTCGTACTAGATTTTTTTTTATTTAAAATTTCGGAGTTTCTCAATGGCCAAGCCTGGATCTCGAAATTGAATGCCCCTTCATTTTGACTGCGACTTTTTAGAAAGTTTAGCATGTAGTATACTAATACTGCAACTGGATGGTATTATCATTGTTGAGATAAGTTATTAGGTAAGCATTCTAAAAACTTTTTCATTGAAGGAAGACGGTAATTTTCATCAATTTTCGTAATGACTGTCAAGTCATGTCTATTCAGACTGTAGCTACGGGACGTTGAACGTTTTTCTAAGAAATTGGGGGTCTGAGTTGAGGCCGAGACGGTAGTAAAAGCAATCCCACCGCTTTGAGATGGAACTCAAATCACAAAAAACGTTTGGAGTAAAAAAGAGGGCTGGCCGGCCCTTGGTTTCCTAGACTTTTAATTTATTGTCCGTTAATTTACTGCCACCGGCTGCCCCCCGTCCTAAGAGACCGCATTTGTTAGGCGGAGAAGAGATCTATTACTCTCAACTAGGTTGGTGTTGATAAACACGTGTTTTTCACTGGAGGAATTAGTAGGCTACATTAGACCATGTTTCTATCAGGCAAAACTCGGAGGCGAAGATCTTCCTACACTCATTGAAAAAGTAACTAGAAGACGTTCATGAATAGAAATCGTCTGGTGCAAGGCTTCACCCTAATTTCCTTACCCATATAGAAACCCGAAAAGTGGCTATTTTGTAGGATTTCGGCCCTCAGGATATTTTTCTGGAGATAAGGGGTACCTATTGTAAGTTATTTTTACTCGATACAAAAAGTAAACCCTGTGAATCTCATTAAGATCCTTGGAGAGATTTTGGTGGATTGCTTAGAAAAAATGTCCTAAAAACTCACCTTTTTCGCGTATTTCGTTTATTTCCTCCCTAAAAAGTTACTTTTAGGGCTGAAATAAACATTTGAAAAATCTTGTTTATCTTGTTGTTCTCTCATTGATATTCAGTAATAATAATTATAATGGGGGAACTTGCATGGGTAGGGATTTTGCATTTTGAATTACAAAATCTGATTCAGCGCCCTTCCAAACCCCCGTGGTGCCAATTTTCAGTTGGAATTTACGGCTGGTTTGCCCAGAAAATGGGGTGAAAGGGAGCGCTTGACGTCATTTAGGTTCCGCAGAAGGGGGGCCCGTCAGGCAGGGGGGTCTGTGAAGTCAGTTGGGTTCAAATAAATGACAAGAGCCATTTTTTGCATCTTTCAAACGTCGGGTACCCCTCATATAGCACCTTTTTTCAAAGCTCACATTAAGATCTTTCAAATTACAAAATTAAAAATAACCATGCAAGTTCCTCATTGAAAATAACATTAGACGTTAATAATGGATTCTGATAACTCAATAAGTAGGATCCTCCATTGTTAGTCGGGAGGCGGCCCAGGGTTGTAGAAAGAAACGAAGAATCAATTCATTCTACCTTTCATTTGCTTGACGTTTCGTTACACTTCGCGTGGACATCTTCAAAAGCTAGTTTAAAATTGTCGTAAACTCTATGGATTGTTGATAAGAACTTGTGAGAAAGAAACATTAGAAGAAAATAACATTAGACGTTAATAATAGGTTCTGATAACTCAATAAGTAGGATCCTCCATTGTTAGTCGGGAGGCGGCCCAGGGTTGTTAAAGGTAGCATTGTACCTTTAATTTGCTTGACGTTTCGTCACACTTCGCGTGGACATCTTCAAAAGCTAGATTAAAATTGTCGTAAACTCTATGGATTGGTGATAAGAACTTGTGAGAAAGAAACATGTGAACGTGTGTTTACCAAAAGTTGTTGCCCCAGCAGCTCTGCAACAGGCTGCCACAGCTGAATTGATTTGTTGCTGCTGTTTTCTTTTCCTGGGCAAATTGGCAAGTTCGGGAATGTTTGGGGGCAGAGAAGTGGTTTTCCTACCTATATTTTCTTATCACCGATTCCCACAGCTGAGTGGAATTGTGCTGCTTTCATTTTGACCTGCACCCTGATGAATTTTGAGTGCAGAGAACTGGTTTACCTACCTGTAAGTTCCTATCACCAATCCATGCAGTGTGCCTACAAAGCCAAAAACTTTTTGACTGGCATCCAGTACTCACTTATTTTGATGTTGGTTTCTCATCGGCTAATCCCTGTCCCTACATGGATTTAAGACAATTTTAATCCAGCTTTTGAAGATGTCGACGAGAAGTGTGACTAAACGTCAAGCGAATAAAAAGTAGAATGAATTAGTTCTTCGTTTCTTTCTACAACCCTGGGCCGCCTCCCGATTAACAATGGAAGATAAGACGCAAACTGCAACATCAATAAGCAGGTACTCATCACGTGATCACTAAGCGAGCTGATGATTCCAAATGGGAACTCATGCAACAGTTTCCAGATTCATTTTGAGAAAAATAACGAGCATACCTCTGAAAATCCTTATGAAAGGAAAAAGCTGTCGTGTGTCATGATTATTAGAAGGTACCTACCTAGTTATGAGGTGCAGTTCCGTACCTCTACGGGGTTTCTCATGTCTGATAAAATGGAGTAGGGAGCGAGATCGGCACTGAAAAGACTGTCTCACTTAAAATTCACGGGCAAGAGGACTGCACATTACCATACCAAAGCGAGGCTGCGGCAATGGAATTTTCATGTATGTTTTGTTTATTTTGCCTGTATGAGGCGAGTACCGCCGTAGTGAGTTCACGTTACACTCTGACCTGCCTGTTAGGCAATGAGAATTACCCTTTTGTTTGATGTTGGCGGATTGTTTCTCCAGATAGTTTTCTGTGTTGATAATACTGAGGGGGGGAGAAATCAAATTGTTCGGGAGCAATATCGAATTTTTCCTTGGTTTCCGGGAACTACTTACGTTGAACTGTTGACGTCACATGCACAATGAACAACTTCCTCTACGCCACACCTTGGAAGTTCACGGCCAAATGAGTTTATGTTCATAATCCGACGCTGCTGCTCCCTCGCCATTTAAACCTGGTTTTACGACAGTTTCACACATTTGCAAGTGATAATCTAATCCTGACACCAGCTGATGAGATAGCATCAACAGAATCATCCAACCCCTTGCAACGGTGACGTCTTCAAAACTTTTAAAATTAATTAAATCTACGCATGTCTCGCGTAAAGCAAAATAGTTACCATCTCACAGGTATCATCTCATCTTTCGAATAAAAAACAGTTAATTCAACTTAACGTTAAAACAGCAGTTAATTCAAATGACTAGTCATCTTCACTTCCTATTCTTTGACGATGAAGTTTTGTAGGATTTCAAACCAATCGTAGAACGTTTTTTATTTTAAGGGAACACACGAGGGAATATTACTTTCAATTTTAAGGGAATACACTCGCAATAGGTATGTGTGATTTATTTTTTTGTTTTTGTTCATGATATTCGCCAATATTCACTCAATCACGATCATCACCCTGAACCTAATAATCACCTTGTCTAATAATTAAACGAAGGTTATGGGGACAGATGAAGGCATTTTCCAATCCCAAGCCTCCCGAGTGTGCAAGGAAGCGGAAGCATTGTTTTAATTTTCGAAATGAAAATTTTTTTTGTGCTCGAAATAAAAATTTCCACTTGCATCTTGCGTTTCAGGACATAACTCCATAAACTTTGAACGGATTTTAGTCAGATTTTCAGGGATGATGCGGGTAAGGCCCCTTGAAGTCCCATACGACGTTCATCATCATTGAATCAGCGGTGGCAGTGGCACTGCGTACATTCCAAACGTTGAGCATTCCAGACCATTGAACAATAAACCTGGAAGAGCCTCTGCGTTGACGAATGAAATGACGGGCACCGCACCCTGCTCAGCTGTCGCGTTTTCAATCACGCCTTAACGTAGAAACGCCGTTTTTTCGGCTAATTTTAGCCGTTGTGTGAGGGTAAATGGTGGGTTTAAATTTTTATCGCCGCCCGTATTGCCCAAAAAAAAAACGATTTTAGCGAACTTTCGAAGAAAATAAAGCTATTGCAAGGGCTTCAAAATTTAAATAATGCAAATTTTTGAAAATTTTTTCCACAGAAATCCGTTTCAGACCATTCTAAAACGATTCCTGAAATTTAACATTTTTTTATGGTATGTATATACATTTATAATTTATATATTTTCATATTCATATGTTTATATATTTACATATTTATATGTTCTTATATGTGTCATTCCAGACGATATCTGCCCGAAGGATCGAGATAAAAAATCCAAAAAAATTTTAAAATGTCAATAATATCAAAAGAAAGGATGAGTTTGTTGGCCAGAAACGTGTTTTTTGAGGTTTTTGGTGTGAATTCCCATCTTAAACGTAGGAACGTATGGTATATTCGGAATCAGCGTGAAATTTCCTATAATAATCACCCACCAAATCGGTTCAAATTATTCTTTGAATATTCGCTCATCAACTTATGCTGCGTGAATGGAACTTTTAATTTTTGGTTGCCCAGAATTCTATCGTCATGAGCATATTCAATGGTGACATACTGTGAAGGCCTCGAGGAAGCTTCTGTGCCATGTCCTTGGCAGTGTATTTTCATATGTGGCCTTTCATAGCCTGTCCTGCCATCAGAGAAAATGAGGTGGTACCTAATACCTAACCCTGGATATGGCAAAAGTAAGAGGATTCATACCCGTGACATACTGCCGAGGTACACTACTAGGTACATTTAATGCCTAGTTATATAGTTTGTGTAATATTATATAACTAGGTATTGTATTATGAGCAACTGAACTACTGAATAGGAAAACTAGTAGGTGGGGTAGGACTACCTAGTTTTCCTATTCAGTTGTTCATCCCTGTGCGTCAGGTCAACGATGTTCTGTTTAGGTCGACAAAGAGGACAAGAGGAGTGAAGTTGCGAGTGAGTGTGTTTTGATGTAGGTACCTTACCTACCTACCTAGCTAATGGTGATCACGCCTGTAGAACCTCCCTAATTTCTTCTACTGTTGGTGTCCGATAATGATAGTGTAGAGTTGTGAAGGGATAGGGTAGACAAAGGATATCATGAAAAAACGCCTCTTCTACAAGGGAAAGAATGGAAGAATGAAGGAAGAAAACAGAATAATAATCGATCTAATGAGAAGGGTATCAGGAGTGTAAGATGGTGGAGGAGTCGGGAAGATTGGTAGTGGGAGCAACAGAGGCTGGTTGATGGAGAAGGGGGGACCAAGTGCCGGGAGAATGCCAACCGGTCTCTCCAGCCGCGCCAGGCCTTCCAGTCTGCCTTTAGTGTTGCGTCAGTGTACAGTAAACGGGAAAAAAACTCGTGTCTGTCGGTGTTAGTCGTCGACTCGATAACAGTTGTGTGATGTGATGATGTTAGGTCAGTTAGTGCAAAGGTTACAGACGTTGAGCCCGGTGACGTCCCCGTTGGCGTCGCCGAAGGTGAAGAGGCGCCCGGCGAAGAGCCTCGCGGCCCGGCGAAGCCTCAAGGAGGAGTACAGGGAGATACAGTCGGAGCCTGAAGACGCTCCAGGGTCCGAGAAAAAGCCCAAGAGCAAGCGGAGGATCGACAAGTTGAGGAACCGCCGACTTGAGGTCTCCGCTCCGCTCCAGGGTTCCAAATCCATGGGCCGGCTGGACGGTCTCAAACAGGTTAGTTTGAATGCCAAATACCGCACCCCCTACCAGGAACTTGCGGAAAATCCGCAGTTAGATGTTCTTATCAAAGCCCCTCTTATCGGTTATCGCATCAGTACCAGCATACCTTTGTTAGCGAATTTTCTAAGAAAATGAAGCTATTGCAATGGCTTCAAAATTTTTGTAATGCAAATTTTTGAACATTTTCTTCGTGGAAATCCGTTTCAGACCATTCTGAAACGATTCCTGAAGTTTAACACTTTTTCATATGTGTATATATATATATTTATTTATATATTTATTTAATATTTATATATGTGTCACTCCAGACGATATCTGCCCGAGGGATCGAGATAAAAAATCCAAAAAAAAATTTTAAAATGTCAATAATATCAAAAGTAAGGATGAGTTCGTTGGCCAGTATTTTTGGAGTACTCCAATAGGTCAAATTTTGAAAATTTAGTTTCAAAAATCGCTAAAAAACTTGTTTTTTGAGGTTTTTGCTGTAAACACGTGAATATATGGTATATTCGGAATCAGCGTGAAATTTCCTATAAGAATCACCCACAAAATCGGTTAAAATTATTCTTTGAAAATTCGCTCACCAACTCATGCTGCGTGAATGGAACTTTTTTTTTTATCTACTTTCAACGCCTTCAAATGATAGGCCAACCTTGGGCTACCGGATTGCCCCTTCCGAGGATGAGTATATTTACTATACATATACGGTTTCCAAGACAAATATAGAATTTTCTAAACCAAAATTGGAATGTTGAATTTCAAAATAAGTTTTTTCTCCAAAATTTCATAATATTGAAAAAACGTCTGCCAAGTTGGGTGGGCAGTATAGCTTCCTCACTTTTGTAACATGGACGTATAGACTCAGTTCTCATTTCAACGAAATTCGTAAAATAGTTGCGGAGTTAGGATCATGGCAATAAATTTCAAGTTTGTGCATTCGCAGTAGCCATACTTATCCAATTGGGCGAAATTCATAGGTAATTGTCTTGGAGTCAGCCCACAACTACCCTTCGAAATTGAGCGAAATCTGTCATTAGGAACTGAGATCTCGTAGTATCAGGAAATTTATGTTAGCGCATGCGCACACGCTACTAATGGTCCGATGGCTATTAAATTAGTAGGGAACTGAGTAGGGGCTACCTCAGACAATCTCTGAAAATTTCACCATCATTGGTCGAGTAGTTCCGGAGTTATGGCTATGAAACTAATTTCAAAATTGCGCATGCGCAGTAGGTATTACTGATGGAATCGTGTTGAAATTCGAGGGTAATTGTCAACCTCCAACAACCCACCGAATTAGAGCGGAATCGGTGCATTAGGGACAGAGAAATCGTAGTTTCAGGAAATTCACGTTTGCGCATGCGCACACGCTACTAGTGGTCCGATGGCGATTAAATTTATAAGGGACCCTCTAGAAGATAACTCGTGTAATCCCTGAAAATTTCACTGAAATTGGTCGAGTAGTTCCGAAGATACGCCTATGACAACAAATTTCAAGATTGCGCTTGCGCAGTAGCTATTACTGATCCAATCGTGACGAAATCCATAGGTTATTGTCCTGGAGTCAGTCCTCAACTACCCTGCAAATTTGACCGAAATAGGTCAATTAGGAACTGAGATACAGGGGTGTCAGGAAATTCACGTTTGCGCATGCGCTCACGCTACTAATGGTCCGATGGCGATGAAATTCATAGGGGACCGTCATGGGGCTAACCCGCACAATCCCTGAAAATTTCATCAAATTCGGACCACATCTTCATATAGTTTTGCCTGGGATAAGGAATTGACCACACACAGAAGGAACCAAAAGTGTTCAAAAAGCTCTACAACGTAAAAAGCAAGTGGAAATTTTCATTTTGGAGGACAAAAATTTTTTTATTTCTTGCACGAATACATAGCTTCCTACCTTCGGTAGTGAGGAAGCAAAAATTCGATTCTGGTTTGGAAAATTCTTAATTTGACTTGGATGGATACCTGGCATTGGTAGCTATTATATCCTTGCTTAAAAAAATATAGATAGATAGATAGATAGATCGTTTCTATGAGTTGGTAGGCACATGAAGTTATACCAAACTGAATTATTAACATCTGGTGTGAGGCTTCACACTACTTTCCTCACCCGTTGAACCCGGAAAATGGCTATTTCTGCGGGTTCCGACGCAAAATTCGGCCCCAGGATATTATCGGGAAATGAGGGAGTTTTTACTTGGTAAATGAGTAATTCTTGAGAATTTCTTCAAAATCCTTTGTGAGATTTTTGGTAAACGACGTTTTATGATCTAGTTTGCTTTGCTTCTCCGCTAATTAATATGCCCTAGAAGGCTGTAATTCTTGCTGATGCACCTCACACATGTGCAGTGTAGGTACCAAGCCTCGAAACCCGTGAAACAAATTTAAATTATTAGTTTAAACATCCAAGAGGTACGAACTTGAATAGCTCGCGATAAACTCAGTTCTCTCGTTTCTCTTCTGATCTATTTGATCCATTTTTGCCTGCGAATGATTGTTCGGATGATCGGAATGTTTTTTGTTGGTTTTATGATTGTATGCTTTGGATACTAACAGCCTATTTGCTGCCATCCTGGATATCAAAGCTTCCTATAATAATAAAATATATAACAATAATAATGAATTATTATATGAATAATAATGAAATGTTTTGTATAATAATACATTTTATTTTAATAATAATAAATTAATATATGAATAATAATAAAATATAATGTATAATAGTACATTTTATGCATATTAGGTATGTAACATCCGTGGAGATCATTTGAAATTTGGTACAGATTGAGATTATGAAAATTGTTTAGAACCTAATACAGGTATTACAACAAGGGACGTCCCTTTAGATAGGGAATTGAATGCTTACTTCAAATCAGTAGCGAACATTTTCTTATGTTCGTGATCTAGAATCATTCAATCTTAGGATGACCAAAGCAGTAGCTTCCAGAATGGTGGAATGGTGGTCATGCTCTGATCTAATGTGAATCCAAAATACATGGTCCACCATAACAAACACATTCGGTGATCGCTACAATCTGGTGGCGTACTGACACCACAACGCATCGATGATTGCCGCAAAAATACTCAAGTATGATTATTTTACTAGGTAAATATCAAATACCCATGAATATCCCCTCTAAATATTTAAAGGTGTCAGTAGTAGGTACTTCTAAAGGTATGTCAAGTTGGGTGGGGTGGTATAGCTTCCTCACTTTTGTAACATGGATTTACAGAATCAGGTAGTTCAAATTACTACGAAATTGGTGGAATAATTCCGGAGTTATGCCTATGAAAACAAATTTAAAATTTGCACATGCGCAGTAGCCATCAGTGATCCAATTGTGGCGAAATTCGCAGGAGCCAATACTGATCCAATAATTGTGACGAAATGGGTAGGCAACCGTCGTGTCGTGCAGTAATCCCGCCGCCGAGTTGAGCAAAACCGTTCCATTAGGTTTCAGTAAATTCAGGTTTACGCATGCGCACATTCTACAATGGTCCAACGGCGGCGGCGATGAAATAAATAGGGAGCTATCCAGGGGGTAACCCACACAACCCTTGAAAATGTCATCAAAATCGCACCATAACTTCATATAGTTTTCCCTGGGACAAGGATTTGACCAGAGACAGACAGACACTGAACCAACAATTTTCAGAAAGCTTTGAAACGCAAAAAGGTGGTTGGAATTTCGATTTCGGAGGACAATTTTATCTACTTCTTGCACGGGAGCATAGCTTCCTTCGGTATAACTAGAAGCAAATACAAAACGTCTTCAAAGTTGGGTGGACAGTATAGCTTCCTCATTTTTCAACATGCACGTATAGAATTAGTTAGTGAACATTTCACCGACTTCGGTCGAGTGGTTCGTGACGAAATTCATAGGTAATTGTTTTGGAGTCAGCCCCTAACTACCCTCGAATTTGAGCGGAATCGGTCCTCTATAGGAACTGGGAAATCGTAGTTTCAGGAAATTCATGTTTGCGCATGCGTACACGCTATTCGTTGTACGATGGCGATGATATTAATGTGGGACCGTCATGAGGCTAACCCGCACAATCCCTGAAAATTTCATAAAAATCGGACCACATACTTTAAAGACGAGTATTATAGTTTTGCCTGGACAAGGCATATTGACCACAGACAGACGTGGAACCATTTCAGAAAGATCTGTTAAGGAAAAAGCAAGTGGAAATCTTGATTTTGGGGTACCTACCTATACAAAATTGTTCGCCTCACGAAAGTGAAAACAAAGCTTCCACTATTTACCTCAATATCCTCATTGGTAGAGTCGTATGTATTTGAAATAGAAAAAAATATACATAGATGAAAAAGTGTTAAATTTCAGAAATCGTTTTAGAATGGTCTGAAACGGATTTCCATGAAGACAATTTTCAAACATTTGCATTACTAAAATTTTGAAGCCACAGCAATAGCTTCATTCTCTTCGAAAATTCGATAAAAATGGGGTTTTGTTACTCCTCTCAATTTCACTCATTCGAAATACTTCAACTGTTCTTCCATATTGAGTTGTCATTTTTTTCACATTTTTATATAACGCCATGGCTTTCAAAGACCCGATTATGATGGAAATCATGGGGAAACCATCTGGAGGCCAGCCCCCAACTGAGCAGCCCCTTCCAAGTTTGAGCGGAATCGGGCCATTGGATCGTAAGAAATCGGATTTTAAGGAAATTCCATTTGTCCAGCTGTGCAGCAAGGTGTGAGCTTAGGTTGCTACTGATCCGACAGCGCTGAAATTCATAGGGAGCCATCTGGGGCCCAACCCGGTCAATCCCTGAAATCGCCATCTAAAGGATTTCGATTTTATCGTTAGCACGGGCACAAAAACACATAGGATAGACGTGGAACCAAATTTGTCCAAGAAGGTATAAAACGTAAAATGTTAGTGGACTTTTTGGTTTTGGGGTACCTACCTAAACAAAATTGTTCGCCTCATACGAAAGTAAAAAAATCAAACGAGTATCAACGCTTCACGCTGATACATTGTGGCATGAATATGTCTTTCTGTACTGAGTAGGTGGTCCAAACGCTACGTACATTCCACAATGTATACGCGTGAAATATACAATTGGGTAGGTACTAAGGCATAGATTTGATGATACGAACAAGAACTTCTTGTTGATATTTTCCTAAACTTAAAAACAACAACAAGATCAAGAATACCCTATATCAGTACCTCCCAACCAACTTTGATTATCGGTTGTTGGGTAACGCTTTTCACGGGACAAAATTTTGGATTGACCTCAGCGAAAAGACATATTCATGTCAAGAGCTTCCACTAATTACCTCAATCCTCATTGGTCGATTCGGAAGCAAAACTAGTTGAACAAAAGAAGTTGATATGTGGCTCACAGCTTCCTTGTATTCAATGACTTCAATGAAGAACTTCACGATGTGTTGTTTTACTGAACTGAAAACACCAAGGCGATCAATAATTTTCCCTCATCATGTTGACGTTTTTCACTTTTTCAAGTGCACCAATTCTACCGATGATCTGATTGCCATGGAATGCATAGGGAACCATTTGTTGCCCAGCCTCCTACTACCCTCCAGCTTTTATCGTAATTGAGCTATTATTTCGTAAGAAATCGGTGTTTGCGGAAATTCAAAAATTCAATTAACTGAAGCTGCTGCTATTGATTCGATAGGGTTGAGGTTTATTATGGGGGACCGCATTTACTTGTGACATATCCAACCTAAAGGTTCAGTTCCTCAATGGTGACAATAATATTTTGTTTTTGTTTTTTTAACAGTGCAGAAACAATAATAATTAATTATTGTTAAAACGAAAGTCATTGCAGAATCCGTTATAACTAACCAGTCGTGTACAAATGGCTTTAGTTGTAAAGGCATTCTCATCTGGCCGTCTAGAGAGTGTTAAAAACTCTCGAGACGGCATCACCAAATTTTTCCAAACTTTTCTCGGCTAATAATTTACCATTTTTTTCGTGATTCTTATCTTTTTTAAATCCAGAGGACAATGCAATAATTGATGGCTCTTCCGAGTCGAATATTAGAAAGAATGTCGAAAAGTGGTTGGAAAATTTATCGATCAGTAAGGGTGCGCGGGACGACGGGCTCGAGAAACGTCTCAACCATGGGATTCTCAAAATCCTATTTATTATTTTCTAAGTTTGTGATTGTAAAAAGTCCTCGATATACGTATGTTATACAATAATAATTACATACTTTACGATATGAATCATAATTTCATGTGTATTCCATCCAAAGAAAACTGGAAGAAACTGATCAAAAACCAGGTTATCTTTCCAGTTTTCTCTCGATTTAGTTGGGTACTTGAAATTATTATTCACATCGTGAAGTATGTAATTATTATTGCATAACATACGTATATCGAGGAATTTTCAAAATCACAAACGTGGAAAATAATAAATAGGATTTTGAGCTGCGATGGGACATGGTTGAGCCCCCCCTCCCGAGCAGGGTAAGGTTTTAAAAACTTGCCAATGCTAAAATGGTTTTGGGAAGGGGAGAAGGAGGTTATCCTTTTTTTCAACATATCAGTCCCAAGTAGTACCTAGGTAATAAGGTTATAGCAAGAGTTCCTCTAAATAAACTCTTTGATAGCCGAGACACATAGGCATTTTTCAGGACATTTTGGCAGTGTCCGGTTCCCCCGGGGCCAAGAGTGTAAGCCCGAAATGTCTTCAGAAATGCCTCACTCGGCTACCGAAGAGTTCAAATAGGAACTATTACTATAACATTATTACTGGGACTAGTGAGTTGGAATAACGGATGACTCAATTTTGATGCGGTCGGCGGTATTCTTCCTATTTTGTCATTTTCTGGTTGGATGAGTTCACTTTATGCCAATTTGAATGTTAAAAAAGGACGTGAGAAATGTAAAATCACGAAATTGATATTTGAGGCTGAGGAAGTATTGTTTGCATTATGCAAAGCTTATCCCCCTGGATAATTGAGTAACGAAAAAAATACCACAAACCGCAGCAAAATCGGCCAGAAATTGACAGAGGAAAATGATAATCCCGTCATAATCCGTTAGAGCCCCTTGATAATCTCGTCATATTTATAATGAACTGCTGACTTCATGAAACTCGCAAGGTCTATAAGTCATGATGAATGTAGGACAATAGGTAGGTGTATGGTAGGTACCGAAACACTGTTTGGTTCCTGCGGAACATTCTACCTTAAATAAACAGAAGAGAAAGGCAAGACTTCTGTGTAGTTTGTATTCCAACACTTTCAACCTCGAGTGCACTTATACCAATGGAGGGCATAACTTCGTGAGAGTCCTCCGTAGGATGAAGACCTCTCCTGTTATTCAAAAAATAATTACTTAGAAGTACGTTATTATTAATTATTGGTGTTCTTTTGCGTCTACGGGAGTTACGATTCATTATTAAAACGATTCATTATTAAGACCCTTTGATTTTGGGCTGATTACATTGCATTCACAGTTTCCCGATTCTCGATTGGATTATACTTATTATTGTCATCCTGATTCAAAAACTTCTGCCAAGTTTGGTGCGCAGTGGGTATAGCTTCCTCACATAGCGTAACATGGACTCATATAATTATCTGCTTGTAAGGTTCGTGGACATTCCTAGATACTGACAGACTTGGAAACAAGTTTGTACTGAAAGCTGTACAAAACGTGAAGTGGAAGTGGAATGTTTGATTTTCGGAGGTTAAAAATAGTTAACCTAAAATTTATATTAGTTAGCTAAAATTTATAAACAAGCATCCACTACCTCTGTAGACTCGGAAGCCAACATTGTAAGTACTTTATTCTTCATATATCCAAACCTTTACACATGAGTATATAATCTGAGTATTTTAGAGAGAGCCTTTACACATGAGTATATAATCTGAGTATTTTAGAGAGAGTATAATATGTATTGTATTAGTATATTATACAGTATCTAGTATCGTGCCAATGAATCTTTGGAATGCACTCTGAACTAGTTATCGACTATACTAGATTTATTATTACTGGAGTTTGAGTTACAAGCTACAAGGATGTTGCAAGAATATACCCCATCCTATTAAAGTAAATTCTAGTAGTGGATAGGATTTTGAATTCTTCTCCTCATTGTTGTCCACAGTCCCTTTCTGTCATACTCGTAGATACGCCAGAATCCATCATTAAGGTACCTATTTCTATGGGGGTGTCCCGACTCCGCCAAAAGTGTGGCCAACTCCAACTCCACCTGCGTTGTATAATCCCCCTCTAATTTTCCACCCAACTCCGCCTGTGTTCAACTCCGCCAGGTTCCAGAATAAGAAAATGCAGTCGATTATGAATGTTTTGTATTCAAATTAATTTTCGTCAACGAAAAAATAGTCGAAATAAAAACGTTACGATAATTCTGAATCAAATTGTCCAACACTATTTTTTGACGTCCAAACGAATAGTTGGAAGACTGTTTATGCACATGTTCGTTGTTCTTCCGGCTGTTACGCCGCCCTGTGCCCATACGAACGGAGGGAATTTAGCATCTTCATCGATATATATAACAAAACAAGTACGTGTCTGTCACATAATTTTGACAATCACGGGGGAAACAGATCATTTGCTGCAATAACTTGGGGAAGATGGTGCTCTTCTCAGCAACTCAGGATGTCTTATGCAGTATAATAAACTTATCTTAAAAAACGCCGTTTTCATAGGAGCATTGGTGAATATGGTGGTAGGAACTTCATCATCATTGTAGAAGAAGTCATGAAATCCCTAACAGTTTGTAAGCGATGAATTCTGAACTGAACTGGCATTGGCGGAGATGGTACTGACCTTCACTGATGCCTGATACAATCGAGGCGGAGTCAGCATGTTTCTACAAGTGCAGCTTCCTTGGTCTGGCGGAGTTAGTAGCTCCCCATTTGTATTCTTGTACAATCCTTATTCACTAGTTTACGTGTAACGTCACGACTAAGGGAGGATTGAGTAGATTCTCTCTAAGTATTGGCATTGATTGTCACATGGTTAACATATCTAAGAAGAACCTCAATCATGGTTCATAAAAGGGGGCATTGTGCAATTTCTACATGGTACTCGGATGTCCTTCGCCTTTGCTTATGTGAAGATTCCCGCCTAGAATTGCATTAGTTATGCTTCACCATATTAGATAACTCAACCTACTCCTCGGCTCCTCTTTTGTGTTGCCCTGCGTCTCGAGTTCTCGATGCCGATGAGCCTTTTGTATTGAAAGCCCGGGAAAATCTCCCACCGACGATCGTGGCCTTCCGCGGTGTTTGTCCCCGTTTACAGGGGAGCCTGTCCGTGGAACTAGGTTGTGATGGACGTATGTCGAGATGGGTGCGTCTTGTTGTTCTTCATTGGTAATTTCTTTTATATTATTACCTAAATACTAATTTATTCTCTTGATTTGTAATAATTGAATGCCAATAAAGTCCCATCTTATCTTAATATATCACCCCCTTCGGAAAATAGACAGGACTCACGCAAACTGCTTAACTTAAGAAGAAATGATGACATATTTTTGTCGTTTGTAGACCATCCAAACTAGGAAAGTTTTGAAACAGCAAAAGTTGGCTGCCTCTGTCAATAAAAATAGCCTTCAATTGAAACTCGCCACCAATTAAAAATTATATAAAAAGCTCCCGCGGAAGATTTGTGTTGAGGTTACACGTTTGCCAGGTAATAATTATTATTTCGTTCCTAAAAAATCAAAATTTTGGGAGGCAAACCCTCGACATACCTACGCATAATTATTATATCTTAGGTGCTCTTTCTGCATTATATTTTGATGACATTTTCAGGGATTCTAGGGGTAAAGGCCCTCGCTGGCCCCCTTTGAAGATAGGGGCACATCCAAGGTAGAGGCACGTCTGATCGTGAGTGATCCATGGGTTATAATAAGGCTCGGCTCTGAATTTATAGTTGAGCGAATTATGACCATTGAGTAGTGAGGTATGGGGAGTTTCCACAAGTTGGCACATGCGAAGTCACTATGACAGTGAATTTAGGAACTTTCCACCAAAATCCGAACTACCTACCATCAAAATCTGGGTGAATTTGGGACATGGCAGACGTTTTTCGATTTCTTTCCTGAGTTGTAGAGAGGAACTTGCGGCTGTGACGATTGTCCGTTTGAGATGAATGCTTTGCGTTCTAACCTTCATCAATCAAATCTTCCCTTTTGAAGATCGACGGGATACATAAAACTAGAGATGGAGTTTTTTTTAAATGAGTGAAAGTGCCGTTAGAAGGCGTGGGCAAAACACGATTCCGAACGGTTAGAACAGTGAAAGTGATTGGTAGGAACGTTGACTGCTAGGTAACATAGTCTCTACGCCCTTCCTGTAGCCTATGACTATAAATTAGTGCTGCATACTGATGTGATCGGAGTTTTATGTAAGAATCCTCATAGTCCTATTCAAAGACAAAACCAGTTACGTATGGACAACTATAAATATACAGTCTCCACGGTTCTTACCTGGTTATTGTTCATGTTGGGAGTTACCGACTGCAATGCATAAGTGGGTGTGTATGAGATGTATCAGTTCTTGGAAATCTGCGCTTCAATCAAATGAAACTTTACGACTGAAATTTTCAACAAGTTGATTACCTCGGATAACAAGTGTTTTGCCTCGAATGGTTAACATAATATGTTATGTTAACCGATGGTTAATATGTAATGTTTTCCGATCTCTGCGTCGAAACGGAATTCCATTCAGTGTACCTAATGACAAAAGCCGGCATCCACAGATCCCGGTGTCATATATTGTGTGACACCGGGATCTGTGGATGCCGGCTTTTGTTATTAGGTACTCTGAATGGAATTCCATTTCGACGCAGAGATCGGAAAACACAAACGGCAGAATATTCCGAAAGGTGATCTGATTTTTCTCAAACTCGATGAAAAGTTGTGTTGAGTGGGATGTAGGCAGCGGAAAAATCTGTAACTTTGTGGTACGTAAATAAACTCAATTTGAGCTATATGATAAGTCCATAACTTGCAAAAAGCACTACGAGCATACATATTGTTAGAATGAAATATATCGTATAAAATTATGTATTATCTTATAAAGAGACTCTTGTCAATTCGGATATGATTCACCAAAGCATACGATCGTTCATCTTTGAAAATAAAAACTCAACAATCTCTGCCAAAGCTTCCCCTCCCAGTATCTTTGCGGATGATGTCACCTCCATCTTCATATTGAGCATCCTCAGCTGTCCCTTTTCTCTTTTTATCCCTTTCCCTCTTTGTGAAATCCCCCTCTGCCTGATAGCATGAGTGTGACTCATTCCAAGAAGTTGTCCTCTCATGAATACCAATATTCCTAGTAAATCGTTTGGAAACGGGTTTATCGCTCATGGGACGTCTATTACGAGATACTTGGAATACTATACGAGGATATTTTGTCGAATTACCACAGTAACGCCCACGATCAACTGTACCACATGGAACCAACCTTTGCGAGATGGAATATTGAAAATTTATAATGAATAATGATGTGAGTAAGCATATTTATGTGACTTTCAAGAAGACAACATATAATGATCGGATGAAGATCAACCATCTTGTATTTCAGCAGACCTGCAGACATGTTGCATGCGAGTGTTACGAAGGTGGCAAACTGTATTCGCTTGGGATTTTTCGGGACAATCAAACCGTTTCCTGCCCATCGACCGATGTCCTATCAATTCCCCATCCCGGCACATATTTTGTTGAATGAAGTAGGTATGTACTACATGTACGTACATGTCCTCCTTCTTTACACATTGATGTAAACTCTTCACAATTTTGATGATCCGAAGTTCTGCCTAGATGCCATTAATTTGAAAATCGGTTGAGTTCGAAGGGCCAGCGATTCTCAATCGCCTGAATTTCTAGAAAGTACTAACTACTTGATAATAACTAGTACTTATTCATCCTTTGAATAGTATGTTAACAAAGTCAATAGGTAGGTACTTCATGACTTCAATTCGTGTTAAGTTTGTTGTGCTTATTCGTGCAATGCTTTTCAAGTTTGCGAAATCCCATAAAATGGGATTGAAAAGAGTAACCGACATTGTCATGATCCATAAGATATTAGGTACATACTGCTCTCAAGGGAAAACACCAACCCACTCAAATCAAGTACCTATACCTATATGTACCCGAAAACAGGTGACGACTTATGGAAGGCATCTACTGCTGCACTGTGTGCCCATTGTTTTTCGTGTTGTAAACCCAAATCATCGAAGCAGAGTTAGAAATATGTCTGCTATTATTTTATCGAGATACGGTGAAGTACAAATAACACGATTACGAATCGCCCCAGTTCCTATTAGGAAACTTTTAAGTGAATTATTCTCAATAAAAAATATATTATCTACTTGCTTGTGAGAGAGGGTGTAATGATATATATATATATGTAGGTACTAGTTATTATACTAAGCATATAATGAGGGATCCAATACTGACATACTGTGTGTTATTCCATATCTGGCATCTTTATCATGAATATTATGTCTCACGGCATTATTGTGCGTCCAGTATTCTCTGGTTCTCGATCACAAAGAATCTATAAGATTGAGAATCATCACGAAGTTATCGGATCAATATATTTTACTCACCCCGTAGTTTTGAATGGTAAAAGAGAGTCATTAGTATTTTACACGCTACTAGATGGCATCATAAGAAACAGAAGTTTTATGGATCTGCTATTTTCATTCCTTGCCAATTCCGTTTTGTTGACAACGTGAGTTTGATGATAAGTTAATGGAAAAAGTGTCCCATTAAATTAATTTGTGTCTTTCTTTCAAAATTCCATTATAATGGCTGCTGGAATGTTTTGCTTCTATCACAACTATCGCTTTGTTTCTCGACAAAGTTACTTAATTCGTTCCTAGCATTTTATTAAAGGCCATTAATTTTTCTTTCCCCATGAAAAACCATGAACAGTTAAAAGTCCAAACTGTACAAAATCTCATTGGAAACCGCTGGTGTTCAAATTATTCAGGTAAGTGTGCCATAATACAATTATTGTTAATTATACCCACTCACTCTATCTGGCATTTCTGCAACCTACACCAAACGGCAAACCCGTTTTTCATGCAGTTTCCTCATACGAGTTCCTGGAACTTTGATTTTCTGATACTCTCCCATCTGTTTTCACACATACATTTCGAAGCCTAACACAATTATAAGTATTGGATATTATGCAATTATACCTACTCGTACACTGAATAAAAATTTAATGAGAGAGGTGAATTTTGAAGTGAATATGACAACATCCTCCTCTCAATATTCGTGTTTGCGGGAGATCTTCAGCAGAGGTGATAATTTCAATTCAATATAATAATTTGATAGGTATAATAATATTGTAGAATATTTCATCAGCTACAGGAATTTTAATGTCTCATGTTTAGGTGTTCTGTCCATCTCCCTTACCTGTAGGTACGGTTCTGAGCGTAAGTAGCCGTATAAACCGGCGGACGAAATATATGAGAAGTGAAGGCATTTACCTAGCGTAACGGGAGAAATAGGAAGATTCGCTTCGAGCCGTCACGGGAACTTACTGCGGTGATTATACGCGCCCACAACAAAAAAAGTAACCCTAAGTTTGGGAATTAGCTGTCTACCCTCAGTTCTGTGACAGACCTTATGACAAGTTATGAATCTACTCCGTCAAGGAGGCCAGGGATTGAAAGCGGCTCTGCTCATCCTAGAATTATTATCTTCGACCCACGATAAATCAGGGTTCATCTCACTTACCGTTTGATTCCATTTTACGAGTATATTTCCATAGGTAAGTCTAAATACCGTTACAAAAGATAAGCCTCTATTAAGTCAAGGGATAATATGAACCTTTGTGTACTCGGAAAATAAACTCCAATTATTCTTCATTTGAGCCATCATCTATAGTTTCGTGTTCTTTCTTCTAAATCACCAAAGATAACAGATCTGTTTATTTTTTAACCTGCCTGCATAATAATGTATATGGCAGTATAATATTATCATGATATTGTGTTAGTTCGGGTTGAATTTTTCAAGCTTGGATACCGTTTATAATCTCTGTCCCCAACAACTTTTCTCTGAATGCAGCAACAGTCAAATTCGTGTCCAAAATTAGTTGAGGTTGCTTGCATTCTTTCAATTTTCTCAGTAGATTTCGGTGTATCCAGTGACGATGAAAGTACGTAGGTATATTCAATCCCACCAAACCACTTAAAAACTAATAAATTCGCATAATTCTGTTCTACTTAATCATTCATAAGAGAGTATTGATACTCGGTTGTTAGCCTCTCCTGAATGGTAACTAAGTCGCGTATCGGGGCGACGATGATGATCGGACGAGTGAGGTATGGGCACGGATGATATTGACTCTGTTGAACGGTTGATGAAACATGCGAAATGTCGCACAAAAGGACTGAGTAAGTGTAATTGATTAGCCGTCTTAATAAATCTGTGTACTTTCTCATTGTTTATAAGAAATAAAAAAAGTTCCATTCATGCAGCATGAGTTGGTGAGCGAATTTTCAAAGAATGATTTTAACCGATTTGGTGGGTGATTCTTATAGGAAATTTCACGGTGATTCCGAATTTACATATTATGTTCCTATGTTTAAGTTTGGTAATTTACACCGAAAACCTCAAAAAACGCGATTTTAGCGATTTTTTACTGTAAATTTTCAAAATTTGAACCCTTGGAGTACTCCAAAAATTCTGGCCAACGAACTCATCCTTACTTTTGATATCATTGACATAATTTTTTTTGGATTTTTTATCTCGATCCCTTGGGCAGATATTGTCTGGAGTGACACATATATACATAAGTGTTAAATTTCAGAAATCGTTTTAGAATGGTCTGAAACTGATTTCCATTAAAAATAATTGTCAAAAATTTGCATTACAACAATTTTGAAGCCATTGCAATAGCTTCATTTTCTTCGAAAATTCGCTAATAGCCAACATAGACTAAAGAGGCTACACAGTGGCCTGCCTTGCCTACTCCCACCAGCCGCCGCAGACTTATTGTCTTCGAGGAAAGATTGAAATTTGTTCTGAGTATTTTGGTTGAACCAAGAATCGATCGAAGTTCGTATTTCTGCGCAATTCTTATAATTCACTAGGTCTTTTCGTCGCAACCTTTAGGTATCTACTTGTAGATTATCAACTTCCGTGATGTTCGACGGCAGACGCAGAATGATTCTGCAGAAATCGCGTTCCGGCTGGACAAGACCTGGAAGCGAACGATTTCCTCACTTTCTGACCGAACTCGGGTTAAAAAGGTCCTGTATGGGCGGCGATGATGATCGAAGGGGTGAGGTAGGGAGCGGGTCATTGGTCCCGCTGCGCTCGCAGACGAGAAGGCCGCCAGAACACGCGGTGTGGAGGAAGGCGTGGTTCCCCGCCAAGAAGAACTTTCACTGTGCGTACGACGAAACACTGACCCCTTGTCGTCGAGGGCTTTCTACCCTTGCCCAACCTATTCAGGGAAAGCAAAAATCCCCTTAAGATCACATAAGAGACAGGTTTTGATTGGGACGGTTAATTTAAAAAACGTCTTCGGCCTTTAGAGATTCAGGGAAGGTTGTGTGGCGAGTCATGTTCGCCGAAGGGATAGATAACTCGGACTGAGTTCTCTTGAATAATCACCTTTTCGGTCCGTTTGTGTTACGTCATGTCAGATGTTTCTGGATGTTCTAAGGATGCAATCACGATCTCTCTGTGCGGGTGCGACATTCATCTCGCTCCCGGGGATTGATCGTACACGAATCAATTTATCCCCAAGTTCGTGGAGGCGATTCAGACTGGCATGCCCTTATTCCGCACAACTCTCCTGACCGAGGAAAGGCATGGGAAATAGTAGATATCACAACGTTGTGTAAGGCAAAACCATGCGGATGTAGTAGTGCAGTGAACTATTGACAAGAAGTTGCAAATGCTAAACAGACAAAATGTTTGTTATGTAGGTAGGAAAAATACTCATACAGGTTCCGTGTTGCTAGATTTATTGGAGGTAAAATCTGCTCAAAACCTTTGGAATCAAGCGTGACATTTTTATCACTAACAATACTATTGTGCTAGTCCCTGGCACTTACTATGTTACTCGATTAAACCAAAATCCTACAGTTTCATATTATGAAATAGTAACTTATGACTTATTATTAGAAATAATTATTTACATCTTGATTGATACGGAGTAAAAATTACTTGACTTTCACATAAATCATTATATTACGATTCTAGCTATCATTTATTGGAAATGAGGAGTTGATCGCAATAATTACTACCTATTGTTTCGTGATATTTTATGGACTGTAAACCAGCTACCTAATTACCTTTACATTTGGCTGGGATCGTCATAAAAACACCGACGTATTTTTCAACATTGTTTGGCTGATGAGAAATTGCCATTTTTGCTGCTATCCAACCCGAGTTGGTAAACGTCAGAGTTGTAAAAAAAATTTAATTTATTACATTTGGGTTCTTCGTGTGCCCCTCTTCAGGCCTCATGGTTCCCGGGATTGAGTGGCGTAACTTCAGGGACCGATTTCAACAGAACAAGCAAGTAATACATTTTTGTAAGATGAAGTCTGTCCACTCCCAAACTTCAATTTTGTCGTAGGTATTCTTAAAATATAATATTCCATCAGTAATTATCGTCACCTCCAAGTGTGAATGAAAATCGTTTGTAAGGACGGGGAAAAACATCTCCGTTTTGCCAGTTCTTCAACGTAGTAATTAGTTTTAATTTCCCCCCCTTGGAAATAGGAAAGAGTAGCTAGTACGTGGGATTTTCAAGGAGATCTAGTGTTTTACAGTGTTTTCGACACATCCTTCTCTATCCGTCTCACTACTTACAGTCGTATATTTTTGTTTTCATTTCAAACTGTATAGTTCTAGTGGAGAGCTTTCGAAAAAGGTTCAATGAGTATGTAGGACCGGACATGAACGGACGTGAGAGGGATAAAGGAAGGGAAAAGCGTGTGACGTCATCAGTTAAACATCTCCCTCTCATTCCCGCACTTTGTGGACTTAGCGAGAGGGATATATTTGACCGATGACGTCGAGGTTTTTTCTTTTGCTCCTTCCCAACAAACTTGGATTTTGGAGCTGACAATTGGGATACTGTTGTTTTCGATTTCAATTCTGCTGAATCCGATTCTGAGGTCGAAAGCAACAAATTCTAGCCCACGTCCGTTTCCTACCATTAGGCAGAGTTTAAAACCAATAAATCCCTCTACAATGAACGACATAGCCACTAAAGTAGATCAATAAATTCATTTAACTAATCCTAGCGTTCTTTACCAGAACCTTCGCAACTGTGAGTCAGTATACGAGAAGTCAGCAGTGACTTCAGGCAGAAACCCTGTAGGCATCCTACGTTTCAATATTGTTTCAACTCATTGTTTCGTTTCAACTCATTCCGAAATTCGTGCAATCCAATATCTTACCATATTTGGCAGTCAACCTACTTCGTAAAGAATAGAGCTATTATTTGTCTACTAATTCCCGATTGAAAGAGACTTGAAATATATATATATCAGGTTACTATGCAGTGGTCGACCTGCTCCAGACGAAAATTAAGCATACGCTGCTGTTTGAGTTGAAATTATTTGATACTCTCGGAAATTTATGAACGAAAATTGATGGAAATATGAAGCCGGAGTTCAAAAATGTTTATCTAATTTTTTTATAGGTACCCAGGGTGTAGGTATTCACACATTATATTTTCTTTCTTATCATGGCTAGTACGTGCTTAGTAAACTGCCAGAAAACTACTGTTTATTCTGTTAAAAACCATTAATTTATTGTATGTATGAGGCTTTGTCGGAAACCTTCAGTCGGCAGCATGAACTATTAGGTATGTCAATAGGTATTGTTTAGGACGCATTCGACACGAAACTCAGACCCGAAGACCCGTCCATAGTTGACTTTCTATGTACCTACCTAGTCGAATTTTCGGGAAATAAGCATAATGATAGTATTGCATCTTGTTAGTTGAGTTCCTTCCTATGCATAGAAATGATTTTACACGATATACCTACCTATGCCAAAGGATTCATTAAGTGAAAAAAAAGAGTGTTTTTCAAACTAAGAAACAGGAGATGCACTGTTCTGTGCAGGCGTTTGGATTATTCCGCTTCAAGATGGAACCGTTAGAATTACAATTCTTACAAACGTAACTAGTTGGTTATTGCTTCAGGTTTTAATTATTATTAGTTTTATATTGACCATTACATGTTTAATAATGACTCTCAGATAATTGGAGTTCGATTGGTTTTTTTTTCTCACTTCAAACATTTTGAATGATCACAATAAAAAACGCTAGAAATTATGACACAATGTAGTACCCGACCCTTCTACGTAGATCCCTAGGTTTTGTCGTTTCAAGCTGTCTGGAAGGAGTGCAGGGTGTCGAAAAGTTGGAGCTTGGCATTTCTACCAGTACTTTTTTTCGCTGTGGCGGGCCCCACATATTAATTAAGCCTTAAACCACCATTGGTTTATATTCAGGCTATGTAATCGAAGACATAAAAAATATTCTCTTCATAAAATTGGCCTTCGTCGATTTTTATGGATCAAAAAAGCTGAAAAAATCAGAATATCGAAAAAAGTGGATGTATCCACGTGTCCAAACGGCTTTTTTTTCTGAGTGTTCAGTTAGGACCCCAGAATGTGACTCCAACGTCAGATCGTGCGCAAGTGTGCGCATTCTCATTATCTTTCACTTTTTTACTGATGTGCAACGGTAAAAATGCGCTTTGGCCTGAATCGTTCAGTATCATACCGAACAAAAACTAGATTTTGTTTCTGGACATCCTGAAACACATTCTGTCAAAATTTGGTGATTTTTGGGGCACGTTTTGCAAATTCGACCAAGAGCACTAGCTTTAGAGCATTCGATTTTTTCAAATTCTAAAATTTAAATTTAAATTTTTTAAATTTTAAATGAAATTTGTTTCAACTGAATTTAATTTTTGAAGAATTTCAGGAAATATTGTGATTTTTTTCTTAAGAGTTCGGGAAAAATGCAGTAAATTGATAAAAATAGAGGAAAAAATTGTTTTAAATTAGATATATTTTCTGTTGAAATGGGATAATAAACAGCTTCACACTTATATTTTGCCTTTTCAATGCTTAACCCAGCTTTATCAATGTGTCTGTCACCTTAATAATTTCTGAACCCCTTTTAGCATCATCGGCGCTGCGCCTGAGTGCGTCTCCCACACTGTGAGGCGGAAGGACTTTTTTTTTTTTTTTTTTTTTTTTTTTTTTTTTTTTTTTTCATTCGATTTTCGGATTCTACGTAGGCATCTTGAAACGTTCAAAGATATCAAATGTTTAGAGGATTTAAACAAAACTCTTGCTCTATTCCAAAGGTTTGTAATTGGAAATAATGGACCAAAAAAATTGACCTCAAATTCCTATCGGATCCTCAAATAACACTTGGGAGACAATTGTCACTCAATAGCTTGGTGCGTAAACATCATCTGGCAAGTGGGTGAGCGGTAGGGCTTATCCTCACATACATTAATATATAGTGGGTTGAGGGTGGAAGCAAGTATCGGCTATTATTTCTGGCGGGTAAAGCTTTAATTCATTCCGACATGTTTGTTATGTGGCTAGTCGAGGAATTGGGGAAGGCTGGTCGCCAGGTCACAGGTACCTAAGTGATTGAAATGGTTCTGAAAACTGTGAAGATAATATATATTATTTTCACAGTTTTCAGGACCATTTTGGTAGAATGATATATCTTTCTACTGGGTTGCTGTCTAATCTATACGATTCTTGTGTCGTCAGGGTCGGACGCATTGTGCACCCGAGAACGGGATTGGGCTGTTTCCCTCCGTCTCCCAAATAGTGTCAACAGTCACGGACGGCCGCATGTTAATCAGATGGTCAAGCTTGACCACCTTGCGGTTATCTAGTTTTTTTTCAAGCTTTCCCTAGACACCGCAGTGCAAAAATCCTGACACCTTCTACCACCTGGATCGATAGTTCACCCGATTCTTGTTTTTCAACTTTGGATGAAACAAGTAAGAATCTTCCAAAGTTCACCAACATCATGTTCGTAATAGCACCGATTATTTTCAGTTTTGTTAAAAATTTTTATTAAGTAGGTCGGTAGTTTTGGACGGTACAAAACATGGTTTTTACGTTACAAGACGCGTAGAACCCAAAAACGCTGCAAATTATTACACAACGGTTTA
>JAEMON010000002.1:12730478-12741556 GCA_030264115.1 Lygus lineolaris | reverse complement strand
GAATCACCCACAAAAATCGGTTAAAATCATTCTTTGAAAATTTGCTCATTAACTTATGCTGCATGAATGGGACTTTTCCCCCTGAAATTGATTTCAGCTCGAATTTATCTAAGCAATATACAATCCCGCTCGTCTCGATGTACCTACGTCTCGTTTTTGGCTGGTTCTAATGTATGTACATGATTAGCTCCAAGCAGTTCATCATTAGTTAGTCATTCTCTCCACTGAGTGAAATTTGCTGAACAGTTTTATTCTTAGTGTCGAGTGATTCCTGGCGACCACGGATTGGTACCTGAGGTACCTATGTAAGATGTTATTTCCCACCTTCATGAGGCTCACAAATACCCTGTAGCCCAGATTTTATTGCTTCGGAAAGTTGGGATCGAAGTTATAAAACCCAGCTTCAAGTATGCTGAAGGAGTTGCTGAGCCGTAACAAACAGTGGGCTGTCAGTTGATGTCAGGCTTTCTCAGTTACGTTCTGAACTCGAAACCGTCCCCTCTGCAAGAACGCTGGAAGCTGACACTGAGACCTGTTTGCGGGACACGTAGAAATCCTCGCTGCTCTCTACCCCGAACGAGTATTTTGGCGACATCACAAGAGGCCGATGAACCGCCCTCTGCCTCCAACACACTTCGTTCCATCGAGTTAACGCCCTTTGTCCGACCAAGCCACTTTACCGAGTTCCAAAAGAAATTGTTCGAAGATTGCTCCACGCATCCGCTCGTTCTGCGTTCCACGGACTGTATTTTCAAACCCTGAGGTGTTTCCATGAATTTTCAATTTGTCGTTCGGGGGATATCCTTACACTACTTAGGTAGGTATATGGGAATAAGTGGATTTCAGGCAGCTCAGCCACGATTTCCAACCAGTAAAGTTTCATCTTGTCGACATTGCCAATTCTAATAAATCATCACAAATATTTCAACTATTTGATTAAAAGTGAAGTGATTGAAATGTGTAAATAAGTTACTGGTTCATTCGTGAAAAATACTGTAAACGAGTACCAAACTCACGAAGAACCAAAAAAAGTTTCACTCATACTAGGTACCTTCTAAATATGAGCGAAATCGTATCAAAATTGTGGAAGCTAGGCGAGTGGTCAGCTTTTCACGTTTGAGTTGATCACTGATTTGAGGATAATTAAATAAATAAAGGATCACTTACAGGCCAGACTTCAACTAGTCTTCACCTTTGAGCAAAATTGGAACATTGTATTTTAAAAATTGATGAGTATTTCGAGGATTTCACGTTGAAATATGCGTAGAGAATCGAAACCACGAAACCACCACGGAATGAATAGGGTTTCATCTAAAGGCCAGGTCCCAACTACCCCACAAGTTTGAACAAAATCGAATGAAGAAAACGTTACCCCTGAGAGTCGTATAGTAATCAGATCAAAAATGTGAAATGTTTGCGCCCAAACCGACATACGCAGAGAGGAAAATTTGTTCAAGAAAGTCTAAAATGTAAAATGCGACGAAAATGTCGGAAGCAAAATTCACCAAATAATATTTTCAACTTGTGGGAGTAGGTTTTCCTTTTTCTTTTTCCTCTACTCTACAAACATGATTATGTAGTTTACCAAGCTTATTATCTAAAATTGTTACTATAGCTTCGCCGTAAGGGACCCTCTGAATAATATTACTGCTTATAATATTAATAATATTATATTGCATCTGCGGTTCCCGTGGGCTACAGGTTGGGATTTCTACTTGATGGACATAATTAGTACCGCCTGTAATATAAATTTGAGAATAAAAACCGTGGGATTTAGTTAGGTAGGCACCTATCTTGTGCTGCCTGTTTATACCCAACGCCTAGATTGCTACGTTGTATAAAAACTATTTTTAGATTGAAAACTAATTAACAAGTAGAGATAGCAGCGCTAAAAGAAAGGCCTTATTAAAAAGCCAGAATAAGAATGTGCGAAAGCAAATGAGCACAAAGAGTGCTAGTAAAAACAAAATGCGCACAAAGAGTGCCAGTAAAAACAAAAGGGACCCCCAATTCCTGGGGTGTTATTGCCTTGTGGGTTTCCGTTGTTCGCAGCCCTGCCCCGAGTGTGCCCATGGACGAGTGGAACATGAGAGACAAAAGGAAACTCGCATGTGTGGGTTCTGGCTCAGAGCAACGGCCTTCCTCTCTTCCTCTGAGGGCCACTGCCCGGTACTACAATCAGGACTGTAGATATATTCTGAAAACTATAAGTGTAATGCTTATAGGCAATGCCCATGACAGGGGCGGTTCTTCTGACGGGGTGAAGCTCCGCTCAGAAACATGCACTAACTATAAGAATATAATGCTTAGAGACGTTTTTAATCGAATACTAAGTATGTAAAAGGATAAATTCCTATCATGGAAGGTGTATTCGTGAGTGAATTTTAGAATGTATTTTGGCCGCAAATGAGTAGGTATGAAATAATATAAGTGCTAGTTTGTATTCTAGAATGTATTTGGAGCGTAGTTGATTCTGAAATTGAGGAGGAAGAAATACGATAAAATTTACCTCCGTAAACTGCATCAAAACTTCTGCCAAGTTGGTTGAGCAGTATGGCTTCCTCACTTTTGTAAAGTATAGAATCATTTAGTGAATATTCCACCAAAATTGTTAGAATATTCACGGAGTTTTGCCTACGACAACAGATTCTAAGTTTGCCCATCCGCTGTAGCTTTTATTAATACAAAAGTTCAGAAACAAATAGGCAATCGTCTTGAAGACACCCCCTAAGATCCTCCGAATTTGAGCAAAATCGGTCCGTTAGGAACTGAGAAACTCTTGTTCTAGGAATATCACTTTGTCGCTCGCGCAACGGCTACCAATGGTTTGACGGCCATGAAATTCATAAGTGACCGTCTAGGGATAAACAGCGCGATCTAAACATAAGTCTTTAGGGAACGATCTTTAGGGAACTAAACATAAGTCTGCGCATGCCCAACAGCCACTGGTGTTGCGGCATGCGCCAACTGCGACTAAATTATTATACAATCCTCATGGAGCCAGCTCCCAACTGCCCTCCGAATTCGTGCGAAATCAGTTCATTAGAAACTGAGAAACCGCAGTTTCAGGAAATTCGCGTTATCATGATGTTATTAGGGGACTGTCCAAGGGCTAATCCGCATAATCTCTAAGAATTTCATCGAATTCCAACTGGTATGTTGTATAGTTCTTTCCAGGACAAGGAAATTACATCATTCAGACTGGCAGACAGAACGGAAATTGTTCAGTAAGCTCTAAAACGCAAGAAAAAGTGGACATTTCGATTTCGAAGGACAACTTTCTTTTTTACTCCTTGCTCGAATACCACCACACCCGTACTATACTACCTTCGGTAGAGAGGGAGCAAAATAAGAAAAATAAATGTTGTGCTCCTCTCCAAAAATTAAGAAAATGAATGGATTTGTGCACTAATACTCATACTCAATATCGATCGATGTACCAAAAACCCTTACAATGGCTGGTTGTGACTTCCTTATCCTTGCTGCAGTGGAAATATAATTATGTCGAACCGTTTCGGTATTTTAACGTACCTACTGCTCGCGCACCGTGAAGTAAAGCCAACGAACCTTCATTACAGACAATTATGCAGATTTGGCTCGAGTTCCAGTCACCTCCCTGTCAAGGCCAAATTAAAGAGTAGGTATCTGTGGAAGCTTTTCAAAGTAACACCTTATAGGATCTGGACAAAAAGGGAGCATCTCTGCGTATCTAATATCTAACGTGATTCAGAATCTGACATTTTGGTAGGGGTTTCGGAATGTACCTATCGATTGCATCACTTACGTTCTTCTAAAAATCTTCGTTCAGTTCATTGTTCAAATGTTGAACCATAAAATATCAGGGTAGGAATGCTGGGATTTCCGGATTTCCTTCCAAAGTTCAGTAAATTGGTTATTGAATTCTTCATACATTTGACTCATATTCCAGTAAATGGCTCGCTCAACGTCCTCTATTCCTTCTTCAAACGATTCTCACCTTGTTTAAACATAATTTGTTCACCTATACTCAGAGGAATTATTGTAAGACTCCTAATGCACTCAGTATTCTAGATCGTGGTGCTGTACCGAAATAATATGTCGTATTATTTCGGTCACGGGATCAGGGTTAGTTATATTAGTAGAGTAGGTATACACTGGAGATGTAGAAATATGGTGTATATTAACATAACTAACTCGGAGGTATAATATTATGAGAACCACCACAAATCGCGGAGTATCGCGGTGGGAGCCTCGTCCCAGGTTGAGAAGGGAAACGCGACTTCGCGGAGGGAGCCTCGTCCCAGGGTGAGTAGGGAAACTCGACTGTTTTATAATAGGTAGGAACCGTGAGAATCAACTCGACGATCGGACGGGCTGGGGGAACGAAGTTGCGGACCTCAGCACATCAGCTTTCTTGGTGTTGGATTCTCCCGGTACATCACTCACCCCTTCGGTAGTAGTAGTATTGGATTCTCCCGGTACAGTGCCACTGTCATTGCCTATAAATGACTTAAAATGACAATATTTTTCACTTTAAATTCTCTCTACAGCGAGACATTCCGCTCTACATTAAGGTTGATGGAGATCCTTCACTCAGCTTTTATGTGTCCTTAACTCTAATGACCCGTGGTAGGACGTATTAACGGCGTGACGTTAATCCCGCTGGGCCAAATGCGAGTGGAGGCGTTCAGTGCAGCTCCGGAGGGCCTGGAAATCATTGTCTCAGGCTACTTGGGATTTCACGCGTCCGCCAAACGTTCTGCCGGTCTGGCATGTCGTGACTCATTTCATTACAGACTTCGTCATTCTCCTCAATCGTAATCTTCTTTTATCTATGTATAAAGCAGAGTTAATATTAATGTCTGTTACTCGATGGACTCGTTATTACATTTATGTTTATTACTTATGTTGTTTACAAAATTATATTGCTTACCCTATACATTATCGACACAATAACGTATGCATGTTTATTAAGTTACCACTTCCAATGTGGCCACCTATTTATTAATCCTGGTAATATAACTTAAAATATCTCATTTCTTCCACACTGCAACATCTTCTCCTGCGTATAATTATATAGAACATACTTATAGGTACGACTTCCAATGTGGCCACCTATTTATTAATCCCGGTAATATAACTTAAAATATCTCATTTCTCCCACACTGCAACATCTTCTCCTGCGTAAAATTATATAGTTATACTTATAGGTACCTAATTCTACCTATCGTGAATAGTATAGGTATTAATTCCGTTACATGAATAAGAATTTTCTCTTGCATTTCACTATAGTTCCTGTTTGGAATGATTCTTGGTTTATAGGTTTGGTGACTCCTCTCTCAAGAAAAATGGGTCTTCGCTTCCTCAACATACGTAACCTTCCTCACCCCCTTCACATAATGTCAATTTGAGTCTCAATGTTAGTCGAAATCATAAATATCGTTTAAATTACCTGGATAATGAATGCATTCATCGTCCTCACATTTTCTGTGGATGTACCTACCCGATGAACCCTTAAAAAACCTTGAAGCTTTTTAAAGCTTGCTGCTATGGCCTGCCGGTTTTTGTGGCTTTGTTAACTTTTTTCACCCGATTTGGGGTTTTTTTCATATTTTTTGCGCTCGGTTTTTGATTGGAATGGGGTGGATTTTTCGCCTCTCCTAATTCTCAATAGGTACTGATTTTTTTCGGAATTCTTTCTGCTTGTTTTTGTATGCAGTTTTGCTTCCTGCGGTATGCTTGTTTGATGCGGTGTCACTGCCTACCTACTTCTAATGTTCTATTTGCCTTGATGTATTCGAGTTACTCTGATGATTCTGCTTTGGTTTTATGTCTCAACTAAAGTTTTTTGAAAATGTAACGCTGCTTGTTGTACGGAAGTCGAAAATATATTATTAACGTGATGGAGTATTTCCTTGCTTCTCCTTTCTTCTAGGCCGGATCCCGACAAATAACGATGAAGAAAAATCGTCCACCCGACCACACTGCCCATATCAAAACTTTCTGCAGTTTTTACTTTACAAATATAAGATAAAGATTTAATTCACACCGCAAACGTAATGTACTGGTATTTTAATACATTGTACCTTAGGGTGATTTCCCTCATCACTCCTCAATGATGGGAAAGTTAAATTACCATTGAATTGTTGGCGCCAGTGCAACCCGGTTACTGGATATGGGTACAGATGAAAAAGTCGGGCCGAAAAGGTAGCACAAGCTCGTTCGTACCAATTCACACGCTAGGTATTCATAACACAGATGTAGGTACATGAAGCTCGTATCAAAAGCTCGCTTCATGTTATCCTTTTTGTTTGATCTATCATTACCGAATTTTACGGCGTTTTCCCGACTGATGGACCAAACTGAGCGTGGAAAAATTGAATGGAGCTATGATTCACGCTCTACTGGACTTGTGGAGAACGTCACAAAGAGTTGAACTGAAAAACAAAAATGTGGGTACTACGTACATTTTAGGTTTCGATCTGTCGAAAATGTTTTCATAGAACAGTACTAAGAACTCCCACAAACTGTCGAGGACTTTCTCATGCTACCGCCCCTAAAGTTGCAGATAACATCCAATAAAATTTTAATACTGTTGTGGAATTAGTTTTGTTGTACTCCAGTAGTTATAGTTATTTCTGTTGATCATGTCATTGTTGAAAAGGTCTCCTAGTGATTTCAACGCCGTTGGACCATTAATAGCTTGTGTAGATGGGGGATGTGAATTTGCTGAAACTACGGTTTCTCTAAGAAACCGATTTCTCTCAAATTCGTATGGAATGGATGAATGAAATAAAAACACGTTTATTCACAATGAAGCAGCAAAGGAATTAACAAACATGACACGCTTTGGTCTGCAAGACCATCAGCGGAAGCTCCGTCGTTATGATGCACCTTATTTGCTGATGCACAATAGGGTCTGCGCATGATTTTTTTTACAATTTTTATTGAAAGGGAATCGATTCGAAATGGCCAAAGTGAGGTTATTTCATAATTATGTAGTCTCCCTATTTTTTTTATCGACGAAGAGAAATGTGAACGTTTGAAGAAATACGCGCGGAAATGGAGCGCCTGATTGGTCGAAGCGCATCCATGCTGACTACGTATAATATCCACGAACGGTTTTCGAAAGGGACAGCATGGGGCGGTGACGTACGTACCTGTGGAGGTACGTACGTCACACCCCCCCATGAAATTCAAAACATTCCATTTTAACATTACGATTTCTGCTCCCACATGGAGTTTTTTGTCCCGATAAATAGTGTTTACTAGTCATGGCAACTCAAATAACATAATTAATTGGATTTTTCCAATTTGTATTTCTCATGCGCAGACCCCATTGTACTTTTAGTCATGTCTATGTGTAACCCTGATGGGGTTAACTTGATTTGAAACAATTCCGGTGCCACCACTGCTTCTATTAAGCAGACAAGTCTCAGGTAAGTACTTCAACAGAAAACAAACCCTTACTTTGAATACACTTTAATTATAGAAAGTTAGCCCACTCTCTCAGAAATCAAAACATAATATAAAAACACAAGAGAATCAATACTGGCCAGTGTAGTAACTAAAAGAAATATAGTGACAAGAAATGTACCTAATATTATCCTAAAATGATACACCAAAAGCCGTAGCCATAGTAAAATTAAATTTGTTGAGTGGTTGGGATATCTTCCCGGCTGAAGTGTTGTAATCATTCTGGGATTATTTGTTTTTAAATTAAAAAACCACCTTGCACAGCCAAGTTATTTATTTGGGTAACGTTTCAACCCCTCATGATGTGGGTCCTAATCATACCTTCTAAGTGGTGAACGAAGTTGAGATAAATTGCACAAGTGACAGTTGAGGAAAGTTTCCACGTTGACAAAAAAAAAGCTAAGCAAAAAGCTTTTTTTTTGTCAATGTGGACACTTTCCTCAACTGTCACTTGTGCAATTTATCTCAACTTCGTTCACCACTTAGAAGGTATGATTAGGACCCACATCATGAGGGGTTGAAACGTTACCCAAATAAATAACTTGGCTGTACAAGGTGGTTTTTTTAAATTTAAAAACAAATAATCCCAGAGTAAAATTAAATGGTAGTCTGGTTGAACACAAGATCTAACAGGGGGAAATTCAATTCTTAGTCTCTATCTTTTGAATAATTGGGGGAAATCAATTCTCAGTCTCTATCTTTTTAATAATTGTAGTCACGGAAACAATAAAAATGAAGGTCAACTTAGTTGGACCCACCTCAGCTCAGGTTGGTGAAGGACAGGGTTCCTGGTCGATCGGCTTCAAGAAGTGACGAGTTAATCTACAGGATATGTTGCCGCAAAGAAAAGGAATAAACACTGGTAGTGTACAGAGAAGTGTACAGTACAAATAAAACCGGGCGCTCCCGGAACGTTAGTGAAATCGAAGTCTTTACTCTTCTGAGTTACAGGCACCAGCTGCACACGAGAGACCAGCGAACTGGGTGTACACGGGTGTACAAGTGTATTCTGCAACGAGGAATTCCCTATAACGCCAGGCCTCACGAAAGTAAGATCAGAGCCCCACCCAATGTGGCCCATTCAGGACTGTCAGCAGCTCCTCCCTGGATAGTGTCACTCGGCCGAGACATCTGCTCCGGTCGTACCCTAGGATTGGGCACTCGGCGAAGAAGTGTTGCAGCGTCTCATCCGCTCTCAGGTTGCACAGAGCGCTGAGGTGGACTCTGTCCGGGATCCAAGGCTGGTATTTGAGTCTCAGCAGCTCACCCCGACACTTCATGACAACCATCGCCTCATATTGGTTTAACGTGTTCACGTAGTCCACTTCCAGGTTGAGGTGACAATATAGGAGATGGTACTGCGCGTCGTTGGCTTTTTCAGAGATGCCATTCCTGAAACTCATCCTCTGACCGTCCAGAACAGTCTTTACCAGCACACCAACGACAGAAGGGTCAAACGGGTCCATAGGGGGTTCCTCCAAGTACAGCCTGAACATTCTCCGCCACTCCTCGGCCCAACCAATACCCCGCCTTATCACTTCGAGTGCTGTAGTCCTTGTGAAACGCAAGTAGTCTAAGTTAAGTTTCATAGATGTTAATAGGACAGTGCCCTGCTTTGGTTCGTTATAAACGATTTAGTGTGGAGCGTTCATAGGCAGTCTGAACAGTTTCTTAAGGAAAAATCGCTCCACTTTTTCTATCTCCTCATAAGCCAAGTACCTCCAATAGCGCTCCATAGCAACCTGTGGCCAGAGTCACAGCATCGAAGACCCTTAACTTAACCTCAGTTGGAATATCCGCCACTGAGAAGAGGCCGTGCCAGATAGAGTTGATGCCCGCTCGAGCAGCCCTGGACTGTTCTATGAAGTGCCTCTTCAGTTGGAGAGCATGATCCCAAGAAACTGTAGGAGTCGACCACATCGATACACTGGTCATTCAGCCTCCAACTCTCGGATCCCTCCAGACCACCCCAGTGAGGTCGGAAAACAATTATCTGTGACTTGGTCAGATTGACCTCAAGACCAGAGACTCTCACGTATTCACTCAGGCGGTCTATCATCTGCTGGAGGATGGCAGGTATATCTGCTATTAACGCAATATCGTCCGCATACTGTAGGGCCTCATGTCAATGAAAAAACCGTTGGCCTTCTTCTTCTGAGCAAAACGTAGCTGAACTATATTGGTGAGTATGAACAAATCGTGGTGTGTGGAGTAGCCAAGCCTGAACCCAGCTTGACCCTCGTACAGGATATCATTAGCTTCAGTCCAATTTGCCATTCTGACTGCCAGCATACCCGAGTATAACTAGGCATCCGAATTCAAACATGAAATGCCACGGAAATTAGAGGGACCAGACTTATCCCCTTTCTTGTGTATTGGGAACACAAGAGCTCAACGGAAGCTGTGTGGGAGGTGTCCACCGTTAAACAAGGAGTAGAAGTTCCCAACCATCTCTATCAACAGATCATCAGGTGCGTTCACATGGAACTCGAATGGTATTCTATCTTCTCCCGGAGCTTTGTTCTTTTTAACATTAGACATATATCTTCTGAGCTCCGCCAACGTGGACCTGATGGGGGGCTGAAAAGTCACAAACCTCATTGCCACCTCCACCTCCTCTCTGTAAGACCGATTCTTGTCTGCACACAATCTCTTATAGTCACGGTCGGTTTATTTGCATTTCGCCAAAACCAAGTTGGAATTGGTTTCCTGATGGAGCCTCAGCAGTTTGAACACCTGCTGACGCAGCCTGAGGCACTCAAACGTAAACCAAGCCTTGTTGTTTTTTATGCTGAAACCTGTGGGCAACGATGACTCCCTCAAGGTTTGATGGCTGGCACATGCGCGAATCAACGACTTTATACTCTCCTGGGTATTGAACCAACCGCCCTGAAATGTTCCCGCACTTTACTCTTGTAATTGCTCTCATCCTTAGGGGTCCACTTGAGCGCAGCGGGAAACCGGGTACGAACTTCCATACTCACTCAAGGTCGTATGGTAGTTGGGGGCTGACTCCAAGAAGGTTCCGTCACAATGGGATCTGTGATAGCTACAGCGCATGCACAAAATTGAAATTGATTTTCTCTGAAGTTTACCGGGATTGATCTGCCAATTTTGGTGAAATTTTAAATAGCTGATTCTGTACGTTCATGTCAGAGAAGTGAAGAAGTTATACTGCCAGCACCCAATTAGGAAGACACTTTTGATTGCCTACCTTATGTAGAACTTTAGCTGCTTTCATCTGGCAAGATGGATCATTATAAAACTGCCAGGTTTGGTTTATGATGCTTTGAAGCTGATCTTGAAAGCATCATAAACCGAACTTACATGTTTTATTCAGGTCCATCTTAACACAGATGAAACAACTAAAATTTTTAAACGGAATGCAGCCATAACGAACTCTCCTTATAAACATAGTCATGTAACATTATGTAGCACGTAATAAACCCAGAACCGGAAAATTCCGGGACTAAAGTTGAGGAGCTATTCATTTCAAGTAGATACAAGAACATCCGGGGTCGGTATAATCTGGAATGACAGCAAAATTTCCTATTAGAATATTATGGTCCCCATTTCAATCTACGGGGAGGGGTCTTGTGAATACCCTGTAGGGAGGTACCTCA
>JAEMON010000002.1:12710615-12721783 GCA_030264115.1 Lygus lineolaris | reverse complement strand
TGTAAGGACTTACGGGTTGAACGAAAAAAAGAGCAGAAACACAAGTGTGAACCGCAATTCTTCCCGAGTAGGCAAAATTTCCGTTCAAATAACAGCTGTTCAAATGCAACTTTCTTTCGATTCCACCGAACCAAGTTTATTGTTTACTTTCAGAAGCTTCCTTAGTTACTGAATTTCATTAAGAATGAAACTGACCCCGACCTGACCCCGGCCTGACTCTCTGATAATAATAATTACAAGAACGTAAATACTCATTGTCGCCAAGAGATGATTGTAAACCTCGCGGTAGCGGTAGGTGGGTATTTCTTATGTCAATAGGATATTTGTAGATCTGCGATCTATACAGAAAATAAGAAACCGTTGAGTAATAATTTGCAGCGTTTTTGTTCCGGGTTGCATGATTGGATTTGATAAAGTTTTATTTATTTAGTTACATAATTCGAGTTAACGCTGAAGAACGCTGCGAAGGACCGCAGAACATATTCCTATCTCCGATAGAATACTCCTCACCTTACTAAGATTTCGAATCTTGATCAGGCTCTGCATAGATAGATCTTTAGAACCATAACCCTGTGTCATCCTCAGCTGGTAGATAACCGGGGTGAAAGCTCCGAACCTGAGGACGAGGAGGATCGCTACCGGCTATGGCAGCATTCAAGTTTCCAGCCGTCGAAAGAAATATAAATTAAGGAAGCACTAGGAAGAAGAGAAAAAACCGGCCCTTGGAAGAGACTACGCGTCTCTAAAAGGACATGGAACCTCGCTCCAACTTAGAAAGTGCACTCGCCTAATAATTTCCTCAGAGGGAGGAGGGAACAGGCTTAGCGAGTTTCAGCCCTCGTTTTATTGCGAAGAGACGCAGTGAAAGCTGTGCACAGGTACCTCTTGCTTTAGCCAAGTGATATAACAGAGGACGACGGGCTGATACTGCGATTGGGTACCCGATTGAGATAATTGCGAAGCAGAGGGATTCTGGCACGGTAATAATATCATCCTCATAAGATTGGCTATCAACTCCTACCGGAGTTAACATCGTTCGTTTAACGAATTGAACGATTACCCTTGAAAGAACGCCCTCTCACATTCGCAAATGACTGGCCGAATAATTGTCATCTCGCCGGCATAATGTTGAAGTTTCTTAAAATTTTCTTCGTACATTTGTTAATACACCCCAATTTGGGGGCCACCGGAGGGGTGTCAATAAGTTTTTACCATTTTTTCTCGGCCAATTTTGATGCGGCATTCTTCTTCCTCTTCAATTCTATAGGGGCGTCAGCTATGTATAATTTTAACTTCGTATTAGGTTTTAATAATACAAATTTTTGTTCAGATTCCTATATTCCGTGCAATATCCGTAATCGTTATAAGTAGGTACCTATCACAGACAAGAGTAATCGAAAAATGCATACCTTTCATCGTCAAGTGTGTGTTTGTATGTTTGTGACTCAAACGTTGATGGGGGTTTTCGCTAAATGATGGATTATAGGTAGTATAATTATTATGTCATTCCCACAACTCGTTCCTCCATTGTGAAAGCGGCCATCCTTAGCGACGTTGCTTGAATAACACCTTCGTAAATAGAGAATGGTCTTACAATGTTTCAGCATTTCACATTGAATAATAGAAATTAAACTTTTGTTTTTGAACTTTTTGTGACGAATTCAACAATACCAGAACCATTCCTGTGAGTTGAGCCGTTCAGATTTGATGAAATTAAAGCATGATATAACAAAAATATTAGTTTTGCAGTTGATTGTCAGGTACAAGGTTGATTGTAACGGCCACGAGTTCAAATTGTTGTAGTTGAAATGAAAATCGATGTATAAGGAAGGGTCAAGATTTGGTCGTATCGATTATGAAGGGGTTTTCTGCAACTAATATTGGGTACCTACCTTCGAAATCACCACTTCTTCATCCTTGCTTTTATTCACCCTTGGGTTATGAAATTGGTACGCAAGCTTGACATTTTTCCAGATATTCTACGTATATTCGAAAAGCTGCCGTTTATCCAGTGATCTTTCTTCCTGCGTTTGTTTACTTGATTTACATGTTTTTCCTAGGATGATTAATTGTGGACCCGTGCAAGGCACGTTTTAACCCGGCTGGTTTGGAATAAATGTAAATACATATATATGGACACGCTCAATCGATTTACCTACCTAATATTACCTATTCATTTCAGGGCTAATGGAGTAGGTATTTATGGACTGGTCGATTAGTATGGTGAATGAACTTGAGTTTCTATTCATTCTGCTGTGTGCATATACAACTGCTTATGCCTCTCAAAATTGATTAATTCTGTTCTACGGAGTGAATTATCATAACTTGAACGGACTCGATCACCTTGAACTTGTTGACATTAGCGGTGAGCTTGTAGGGTCGCAGTGCCCGTGCTAAAACCATTTATATTCTCCATGATTGACCGAACCCTGTATGAATACCTGCATTAATTGCTTTGACCGTGTTGTTTGTTTGTGTGATTTAATCAAATCTTTGAATGTTCTTTCCTATTTCCTTTCAATTCTCAGCAAAGAATAAGGCATACCTACTTCCGTTTGAAACTGTTGGAATATCTTGTGTTACCAACGTTTGCCTTTCAAATTTGACCCTATTCCAAGCACCTGTTGTAAAATGAAAGATTGCCTCAAGCCTCAAGAAGAAAAGGAAGAATAGTGAAATCCATATGTGTCTATAAATGGCTTCATCTCTGCTCCCCCAGTCAATGATGACCTGGTAGTATACTGGCTTAACATCTCAGGACTAGTTGATCCTCCAAACTCAGTGAGTAAGTGTTGAAATAGAACAGCACGTTTTGGGATTGGATTGGAAAACAATATGCTTGCTTGATTCAAAGATTCATTACCCTAAAAAGAAGCAAAGAATGTCGAAGAATATGTGAATATCAAAACTGCATAAGTAGGTAGGTAAATTGAGAGAACTGAAAGATTAACTTTAGCTTTGTACCTACCACCTATGTATACCTACTTTTTCTTCGTTTGATTTTTCTAGGAATGATAGGATCTGATCACTATCGAGGGCACAAGTGACCTTCTAGAATAGTTCTTAACATGGAAGAGAATCGAAACGAATAAAAAAAAAAGCAGAGTAAACTAATAATTCACTTTGTACTCTCGGCTTTGCTTCTCCTTGTAATTCCGCAATCCTGAAGGTAGTTGGTATATCGTGAGTATCTGCTAGTTGATAGGTAATTTGACCAATAGCTGCACAGGAGAGCCCCTAAAATCGTTCTTGAAATTACCAAGGTAAAATTTGTCACTTTCAAGAATATGTCTCTCCCACTAAAGATTCTTTGTAACTCATCACAATGTTCAATTTTAGCGCAATTTGTTTGGAGGAGGCATCATGAAGTAAAATTTCAGTCAATCAATGTAAGTCTTTGAGCTCCATATTTGTTTCACGAACCATCAGAATCATATGTCGTCAAGTAATGTTTTGGGGGACCCTCAGCTAAAAGATATATGGTGTTCCTCCGTACCTAACCATGAATCAAAGTGTTCTATTCTCTTTCATCTTGGAGTAGTATTTATGAGATTGATAAATGTCTTATTTTAAATAAATATTCAAGCTAGTAATAAATTCCTGATCTGTGGAAAAAACTGAAATTAACTCCCTATCGGTAGTCACTTCTTCTCTCAGTAACCCCTTGTTTCTGCCAATCAGTGAAAGTTTCTGGTGGCAACATAACGAGATAGGATCTCCTCCCGTGATGAGTGAATCGAAACACAACAGGAAGGCTTTCAAGTGGCGCGGTAACGTGACAAAAAAAAAGATTGAACTCCAGACCGAGGAAGTTGATTCGGAAGAAATGGAAAACATCCGAGGGCGACCGGAATGAACAATGCGAGTCCGTGATTTGGCGACCAAATTGTTTGTAAACATTTTCATCCTCGAAGGATAAAAATGCATCTTTTATAATAATTTTTTGTAACCACATCGCACAGATTAGGTAGGTACGAACATTCGGAAAAGAGAGAACTGCAATCATCCACAAACAAGAAGTTTCACTGACATACCCGGTTTCGTGTTGTAGATTTTTAGTTTGGCAATGGGGTCTGCGCGTGAGAAATAAAAATTGGGAAAAACCCATTAATTATGTTATTTGAGTTGCCATGACTATTAAACACTATTTATCAGGACAAGAAACCCCATGTGGGAGCAGAAATCGTAATGTTAAAATGGAATGTTTTGAATTGCGCGAGGGAGAGGGGAGGGTGAGAGACGTAGGTACCTCCAGAGGTACGTACGTCACCGCCCCCTGCTGTCCCTTTAAAAACCGTTCGTGGATATTATACGTAGTCAGCATGGATGCGCTTCGACCAATCAGCGCGCTCCATTTCCGCGCTCATTTCTTCAAACGTTCACATTTCTCTTCGTCGATAAAAAATAGGGAGACCACATAATTATGAAGTAACCCCATTTTGGCCATTTTGAATCGATTCCCTTTCAATAAAAATTGTTTAAAAAAATCATGCGCAGACCCCATTACCGTTACCTACCAAACGTAGGAGAGGGCTCAACATTTGTTGAGAAATCAGGGATGGAGCTGAACGACTTAATCACAAAAATTTGTTATTTTTCCACCTTTTCTCATTTTTTTTTGTTCGTTAGGTACCTGTTTCAACGATTTGCATCATGATGAGCTTTGTTTTCGTGTTCATGATGATGGAAACGAACTTGCTTTATTTTTGTCGGGGATCAACCAAATGTTCAAGTCAATCATTAAGCAAGTTTATTAGTATGTAATTTCCATCTTTTCAACGTTTTGAGTCGTACTTATCATCGAGAACCTATGAACAGTGAATAAAAATCCATAATGATATTAAGAAAACTATGATGCATTTATCAATGAAGGAAACTGAAACATATGCAAAGGTATTTAAATACCCGTTCATGAAGGATGAAAGTGAATTTTTCCTTCTAATAAAGTTTCTTCCTTTCTTGTGAATCTTTCCCACTTCTGGACATCAATTATTATATTGTACCTTTGCAACAAATGAATATCTTTAAATGTAGGTACAACAAATTAAGAGAGAGTGTGCGGCCGAGATACTTAGATCCTTTCGGTTTTAGATCGGAAGAAACATAATTATATCAAGGAGACTCTTGGCATCCTCGTCAATGACGTTGAGATATTGATAGAGTGTACTCTAATAGTGCTAGTGTACTGAGAAAACAAAAGCTACGTCACGTCTGACTTCAAGGTTGTCTCTGGTCTTGATGCCTTCTTGTATCTTTTGAACACTCTGTGGATGGATACTAATTATGGAAGTGTAATATTCCTTATCACATCTTCAAGCACGTAGGATGACGTATTCCGATTGGCTGATTAAGATGATTTGAGCGTGTATCAACAACAACACTGCTCACTACTAGGATTCTTTCTCCTTGGGGATCATAATTAATATGAAATAAAATCCTGCCAAATCTTCTCGACCATTTTAGCGAATTTTCGAAGAAAATGAAGCTATTGCAATGGCTTCAAAATTTTTGTAATGAAAATTTTTGAAAATTTTCTTCGTGGAAATCCGTTTTAGACCATTCTAAAACGATTCCTGAAATTTGACATTTTTTAATATGTATATATATATTTATATACATATATGCCAGTCACTCCAGACGATATCTGCCCGAGTGATCGAGATAAAAATCCAAAAAAATTTTAAAATGTCAAAAATATCAATGGAAAGGTCAAGTTCGTTGGCCAGAATTTCTGGAGTACTCCAAGGGGTCAAATTTTGGAAATGTTAGAGTCAAAAATCGCTAAAAAGACGTGTTTTTTAGGTTTTCGGTGTGAATTACCATCTTAAACATAGGAAAATAATGGTATATTCGAAATCAGCGTGAAATTTCCTATAAGAATCACCCACCAAATCGGTTAAAATTATTCTTTGAAAATTGGCTCACCAACTCATGCTGCATGAATGGAACTTTTTTTTCGCTTCCTCAATACGTGGTAGATACACTGACGGTAGAGGAGCCTTATTATAGTTATGCAAGAAGCCATTAAAAAATTTGTCCTCCATAACCAAAAGGTTCACTCGCATTTTGCGTTTAAGAGATTTCTGAACAAATTTGGTCCTGTCAGTCAGTGTCTGTGGTCAATTCCTTGCCTACGGTAAAACTATACGAAACTAATGGTCCGATTTAAATTAATTTTCAGGGAAGTTTGGGGTTAGTCCTTAGAATGAATTTTGTCGGACCCATTGTAGCTTTTGGCAAATCATAATTTCCTGAAAATCGATTCCTTAGTTCCTGTGAACTGATTTCTCTCAAATTGTGGAGGTAGGTATCTAGTTGAGGATTGCACTCTCCTGCTTACAATTTCATCCCAATCGAATCAGTCAAAGTATTAGGTAACGAATTCTCAATCATGTTGATGTTTTTTAGTTTAGAAAACTTATCAAGACTATCATTTTCCTCCTATTTCACAGATGCACCAATACTACACAATAAATTATATCAGGTACGTCCATGTCACAATGAGTAAAGGACGCTATAATACTGCCCTCTGAATTCGGCAGACGTTTTTATCAAATGGGGAATATCTTCGTAGTGGGCATTTATCATGAATGAACGATGTTGGGCCACCCTTATGACTTGGTGATGACCTCTGAAGCAAAGCTCGTCTGATGACCAGAATATTCATTGAGACAGTGACAGAGCGCCCCCCCCCCCCCCCCCCCCCCCCGACGATCAGGATGATATCTTATCGGTGTTCTCTCTGGGTTTGTATAAGTAATTATTTATTCGATTTCGTTATCATCTCTGATAAATTGGTGTCAGCTGGTTGGATCTACGTAAATAACGGAATATGTTTCACATCGGACCAATAAACCATCAACGCGGCTCGGTGTGAGGAAATTAATGTGACTTGAATGCAATTAGCACAGTTGTGATTTGTTGAAATTACTTAGGTAGATCATTATTTATTTTAAAATGTTTGGATTGGGTACTTACAACGAAGGACTTACATTTTTCCGATGATTTCGTTGTACTGCGTTCTATACTCGTACGATTCGCACGATTTCGAAAGTTCACTGTATGTGTTTCACTTAGGTACCTAACTACGTTCCCACAAATTACGTTATAGGAAAATAAGTTTTCCTATACCTAGTAATAATAACGGTTATCGTAAAAGAACGAACATTGTTGGTTTTTATGATTGCGTGTAATTCACTTTTCTTCTGCCTTCATCTAGGTATAATGATATTTTCTTGCGGGACATTTTTGAAATACGTTATAGAAGTTTCCAATGAAATATTTATGACGTTTCCTATAGGTTATTTTCAGGTACCGTTTTCTTGTGGTTCTGGGGAAATCGTATGAAGCTATTAAAACCCCTATAAAACTTACCAGCATGATTTAAGTCCAACATGCGATATAATGATTTATAATAAATATAACTAGCGGCCTCGTATAAAGGGCTTGAAAATCACCAGACTTGAGTAACTTCAGCACGACTAAACGTTGCCTCACTCTCTCGGGTATCTGTTCTGGCTATGATATTTTTCCTGTGCGTACGACAATACCACCTTGCTACGTCACGATATCTTGCTTGATATTTTACGATCGCATGCAGTGAAAGGTATGGAACTACTTTGGTTCGAATCTTTTTTGAGCGATAGGGAACTATTAAATAGATGAGAAGCCCAAATGGCTCATTTCATGGCATTGTACCGAGGTCTTCTCAAGATTCAGTGCTCTCAGCAACGGTAACTGTATTCATTTATTCCTGTCTAGCAAAACTTATGTCTAACTTGATCAGGTTTAATTGCATCACATTATTGGTGTGAGGAACACGGAATGCTAGTCAATCCTCGAAAGAGCGAGGCTATGATCTTCATCAATATTCAGCCCATAAAAAAGTTTTATTCATGCAGCATGAATTGATGAGCGAATTTTCAACAAATGGTTTTAACCGATTTGGTGGGTGATTCTTATAGAGAATTTCACGCTGATTCCGAATATACCATAATTAATAAAATAATTAAAATAATTGAAATTAATGTTCGTATGTAATAATGTAATAATTACCATAATTAATAGTATGTAATAATTACCATAATTAAAATTAATGTTCGTATGTTTAAGATGGTAATTTACAAGAAAAACCTCAACAAACACTTTTTTTAAGCGATTTTCGACTTCAAATTTTCAAGATTTGACCCTTTGGAGTACTCCAAAAATGCTTGCTTACGAACTCATACTTTCTTTTAATATTATTGAAATTTTAAATTTATTTGGATTTTTTATGTCAATCCAGGGTCAAATATCGTCAGGATTGACACACACACAAAAAGTGTCAAATTTCAGGAATCGGTTTGGAATGGTCTGAAATGAATTTTCATGAAGAAAATTTCCAAAAATTTGCATTACTAAAATTTTGAAGCATTTGCAATAGCTTCATTTTCTTCGAAAATTCGCTAAAACAACAAAAACTCCGTCTCATACCGATGAGGCAACATAAGTGAAGATAAGCTAACATTGGAAGTCCAAGTTATATCAGTCAGTTAAGACGGATCAATCAGTTGAGACGGAGATAACTAGTTAGCTAGGGAGATTTTGGAATTCCATCCCTCATTTTCTACCCCTGGACTGACAGGAACGCAAAGCTGTGGTGAACACAAGACCCCTAATGGAACCTGTATACCTAGCAACAAATTTAATCAATTTTACCCCATGGTAACCAAGCTATTTTCCGCGTGTGGCGGACGGAATTAGTAAACTCGAATCTTTCGAAATTGAAATTCGATTAGATGAAACGTGGGTGGTTTGACGATAAACTTTCTCTCCCTCAATTTCTCTATCTCTTAGTATAATAATTGTCGAGAGTGTATCTGCCTATGAGTCAGTCACACTTGAACGGCATCACCGATTTTGATCGGATTTCAGTAAAATGATGGCAAAGTTTCTGTCTGAGTTATTCAAGTTGTATGGGAATGTTCTCATCCTCTTCCATCACCATGAATCGACGGTCAGAATCGAATAAGTTGGTTCGTCACTAGGGAAGTGTTTCTCATTTTTATGCAGCATGAGTAGATAAGCGAAGAAAATTTTCAAAAATTTCCATTTCTAAAATTTTAAAGCCATTGCAATAGCTTCATTTTCTTCGAAAATTCGCTAACAAGGAGAAAATTGACTAGCTAACAAATTAAACACCGTGATAGCACTGGAAATCGGCTATAGTTGAAAATAATAAGCCAACATGGTATACAATGGTAACAGTATTAATGCGACGAAATTTTAGAGCAAATACCTAGTAAATTGTCACTGAAGCTAAGAGTAGGTATTTGAAACGAAAATGTAGGAACCTGTTTACAACATATTAAATCTAAAGGGTTAGTTCCGCTAGTTATAGGAATACAATTGTTTACAAGCTGGCCCTTTGTCTTTGTGGTATATGAAAACTGTTCTTACATCTTACAAAATACTTGTTTCCATCCAGAACCCATGAAATTCGAGCAAATTTAACGCCCCCAGACGATTTCCTACGAATTCCAGAGAATAAGAAACGTTGCCATTACCGCTTTTATAATCTTTCATGGGTAGTTTCTGCTAAAAATTGCTTTTGATGCTGCACAAGAAATAGCTACTAGGCGTCATAGCTGGGATGAATAACTATAAAAGTTGAAGAGTCTGCAAGCCACTACTTCAGACCGGGTGCCGCTTTTGAGGTATAAAATAAGCTTTTCTTCGTTTCTTCTGTTCCTTCTCCGGCCCCCCGGAGTCCGAGGTTCCCTCGATACCCTCACGGGATCCGTAACCTTCACTTCTGATGCTCTCCGAGTCCTTGAAATTCCAACGACTTAACGGCCGGCTAATAAATCGTCAGATATGAGCGACCGGTGAGCGGCCGTCACCTCCGCGCTCCCTGCTTTGTGGGTTATCGCCGCTGAGTGGCCGTGCGATTCGCGCCGAGGTTATCCCCCTTCGACCCTCATTAGCTCAGCAAATTGGATTTCGAATATGAAGGAATGATTTGTGTGACGGAATAAATCATTTTGCGCCGATTTTGCGCTGGGTTTTTGTGAGTAGGTACATCATAACCGTGGAAGTGTGAGAATTTCACGCTGTGTTACTAAACTCGAGTAAGAACTGTAAAGATACGATCGCCCTAGTGCTTACATAATTTCCCGATTCGGGATTCATAATCCATCCTCATCGAATCAGGCTCAGTGGAAAATGTAATAACTTACCCACGGCGTGAAAACGCTCAAATTATTTATGCCAAAGGATGATTTTTTAAGCCTGCTTCCGTTAAAATGCATAGGTATGCAATTCACAATTTATTGTTTCCGTTTTTATTCCGGTTCGCCCTTATGGCCTTTTCCACCCGTTTCTTCGCGATACAACTCGATCCTACCTAAATGATGGGACATGTACCTACACAAAATTTCGTTGCATTTTGGTCCACAGTAACCAGGCATGAATTGGTCGTACAATGACGACCCAAGCGTTTAAATTCGGTCAAATTCCTGTGGAAGTGGAATTTGAATTTCGTCGGGATCGAACTAATTGCAGCGTCTGCGCATGGGTAAACAAAAAAACCAAGAAACCGCCGTTACTCACGGCCCATGCATCTAAAACCGTTCAAATTTAAATGGTCGTATACGGGACTAGGGACAGGTGTTTTAGAATGGTGGTGCTATAAATAGGCATTTAACAGCATAATTATGTTACAGTCCTGAAATCAAAAAGCTGTCCCGATCAACGACACTCGACAGTAAAATAAGTCTAGCGCCACCCTGGTACCTGGCTTCAGAACTCCGGTGGTGGAGTCAAAAACGTTCATGATTATTTTTGAGATCTATGTTGCTGTCTATGTTGTTTTGGTTTATTATTTTCAATAATGAACCTTCGGAATCCAGCACGAAAAAAAAAAGTTTAACCCCCTCAAAATTTGAGGTTTTACGTTTCAAGATATACGTAGAATCCAAAAATCGAATAAAATTATTTTCTCTATAGATCGCCCATCTACAAAGATTCTATTGACATAAAATACCCACCTACCACGAGGTTCACAATCATCTCTAGGCGACAATGAGTAGGTACCTTCTTGTAATTACCATTATCGGAGAGCTGTATCATTCATTCTTAATGAAATGCAGCAACTAAGGAAGCTTCTGAAAGTAAACAACAAACTTGGT
>JAEMON010000002.1:12696410-12709039 GCA_030264115.1 Lygus lineolaris | reverse complement strand
AGAAAATAATAAACCGTTGTGTAATAATTTGCATCGTTTTGAGGTCCAGTTGATGTTGTCGTGGAACCATTTCCTGATCGCCATGTCTTGTCATCAGGGTCTTAAGTGGCAAATTGTTGGCCACTGTCAATCCATGATTGTTTTGACTTTGACTTGGGTACAATATCTCATTTTTGCTCAAGTTTTTCTTGCAGTCGTCGAATGTAACCAAGGACGGTATGAGTGTGATCTGATCATTGTGCATAAATCTATGCATCTCTGTGTTTATCTGATACCTACTCATCCTAGCGATGATTTGGGTAGTGTGGTCGGCTGGATCATTTTTCTTCATCGTTGTTTGCCAGGATGCGGCCCAGGAGATAGGAGGAGCAAGGAACTAGTACTCCACTCATCGTAGTTATAGATACCTATCCCAAGAATAATGAAAAATAGTACATTGTTAATAATAATTTTAACGAATAATTATCAGTCCGATTGGCGCTCGCTTGCCTGCCCAGTGCCCACCCATTTGACGCAGGTACAGCTTCTTTTTTTTGTGCTGGGATACCTTACACTCAACGATCTTCCGTTCCGCCCAAACTCCCCCAACATCGCGCGGGGCACGTGTACGCGTACCTCAATCTACCTGTTGCATTGAGGTCCGTTCTCCAGCGTATTAACGACCAACTGAGTTACTCCAGGCAGCGCTCTCTGTGGTCGATTCGTGCGACGAAACGTTGCAGCTGTTCGCCGCTAGAGAGCGACTCTGATGTTACGTCACTTTCACCACTCCCCTCTTTCCCTTCTGTCCATAGCCGCTCTTTTTTAAAATAACTGCGAATCTTCAATTCCTTTAATACGATAATTTCTCTTCGTTCGAATGTACGAAGAAGTTCGAGACGTTTTTCAGATAAGTGGTTCGTACCTTTGGAAGAGTCAACTAGAATGCAGAATGATGAACCTAACAATAATAAGCTGGAACAACTCTACAATTATTAAGTAGGTACTTAACCGTGCCTATTTAGAAATGTGTCAAATAGGTGCTTACATGATTTTTGTGTAGATATTTATTCACTCTAATTACATGTTTGATTGACCCGTTGTTTCGGTTGCATTCTAGAAACTCAGGCGGTTCCAACGTATGGTAGACCATTAAGAATGTTTCTCAAATGAGTCTCATAAATTAGTAACAAAAGATAAATGTATTTGAAAATGGCGTTTCCCAACACCGGTAGGTACATACCTATAATTACCTCCGATCATTAGGTGAGGGTAACCGACAGATATTAATTTGTTTAAGAGGGGTACCTGTGCACTCTGGTGAGGAAACCTCTGCTTTCAATTTCTGGCATTTTTCTTTCCTCACCAAAGGCATTCGTTTGCTCAATTCGTTTGCTACGAAGGTACTTACCTCTCTAGGTAGGTACCACGAAATTATCATTCTCATCAATATCTCTCTCTTCGTTTGAGTTGGTCACGCCCCACTGCCCTGTTTTCAAGTTTAGTTTCAAAATGTTGTTTAGTTCAAAATGTTTTCTAGGATACACATTCAATTGTCTACCTGTGCAATAAATTGAGTAGAAGTAGTGGTACTTTCAAAAATTCTGTAATACGATTAATGGAACAACAGCACCCGAACCTCGTACACTCCCTCATAAATATGTCAATCTGACAGGGGCGTGATGTTCCCTCAACGACCATCGCAATTGATTCAAGCACCCCGAAAAATCCATGACCGCATTTTCATTCACTCTGGGATCGTAGGAGAGAGAGAAATGCTATTAGAAAAAGAGAAAAACGACTGGAGGTGGTAAAATTGCATTCCGTCTGGTGTGTCATGCTAGGCCCATCAATTTATAAGCGCTCTAGAGATATCGACCGTTGATGAAAATACCGTTGTTCACTGGAGTACACATGCTTCGTGAAATCCCAAGCATAGTTACATATTTTAAAAAAATGGTATACAATTTTTGTCACTCTTATTTTTTTCTCCCTGCATTTGATGTCTAAAATCATGAGAACAACAAGCTGGAAAATAAGCGATGTTGCTCTGAAGGGAGTTTGTATCAATGGCGTATTTGAAAGGAGACCAGTCGCCCTTGAAGACTGGATGTTAGTCTGCCATTAACATTCTTTCTTCTAACTAAAGGGGCCTAACCCCTTGAACTGTAGAAACTTTTCCACTTTTTCGAACATCAATAAATTGTAGTTTTCATTTTAAGATTTTGCTACTTTCGGGATAATTTACTTTCTACAGGCAAGTAAATAAATAGGTATGTGTGTGAGCTTTCCAGCTCATTGATTTCGTAGGTAGGTTCTGAATGCATCATTCGAATAAGGTAAAATATAAATACCTGCCTAAGTATAGGTACAAATAAATAGATACAATTATACATAAGCACCTACATCATTAGTCCGGTCACTGTAAGCATGAAAAGGAGGTCCATCCCTGATCAGGTTTGGAAGTTCTGGATTTTTTATCGGTATCTGGTTCGGAGGTGGAAACTCCAAGTTTGCGTCTTCCCCTGTGCTCGAACCCCTAACCTGAAAATCCGAAAAATCGGTACTTTTTTAGTTATTGGCCTACAACTTCTTTCCAATGCATTTCATCTCAAATCTTGTCCATACAAACTTGTAGATAAACAATTTCCTACAAAATTACTCCCTACTCTTTTGAAATACTAATATCAATCTAATTGAAGACCACAGGGGAAAAACGGGCTAACTCCTCGTTTTTCAATTTTCCAGGGGAGCTGCTTTAGTACCAAAAACGCTATTGGGAACAGCTGAAATGCTAAATCTTGACTTTTTCAACAATTATTGTAAACCATCTAAAACGAGGAAATTCGAGCTTTAGCAAACTTTGACTCCAAGAAGACTTGATATTATCATAAAGTCTATAGAATGAAAGTTGTACGAAATTTAAATAGGTAACTTCAAAATGCTTATCCCAACAACAATTGTATGGCAAATGTCAAGGAGTGGGGGAACACTTACTGTTCGATAGAAGAAGTTGGGGAGGAGAAGATAAAGGTAGACCCTCTCAGACTGTAACAAAGAATCTGCATAACAAATAAATAATTCTTAAGAAGACTCACAAGAGTACATACCTACCAACCTCTCTTATGAACTAGCGCCATTTCAAATCCTCTGCTCAATGAGGATGGAATGCGTAAGGGCACCAAATGTGCCATGTATGCTGCATTCACGACCCTTCCAATTGGTTTGAGCACCCCGAAAATACATGGTCATTATTGATGGTAGACAACTGCTCCATAAAGTTGTTAGAAATTGAAATTCGAAGGGCATGAATATAATAATACAGGAACATTAATATATCAGATTTGGTTCCACCTGCGCATTCCATCCTCATAGGATAGGGACATAGGGAATGGCGCTAGTTCGAAAGACTAGTAAGTTATCTGGTCTTCTTGCTATTTATTTGCTTTTGATATTACTTTCTTTTGCAAGTAATATATGCATTTATTTTAAACTTTTGGTGGTATTATCCCAGTCAAAAGAAAAGAAGTAAAGAAGGGAATTATTTGCTATGCAGATTGTATGTTACAGTCTGAGTGGGCCCACTTCTATATCTTCTTCTCACCAAGTTTAAAGGGTTTTTCTTCAAGCGCTAGGGTAACCACTTTGTCCTTCTTTCTAAATGGCACTTCACCAAAGGTTGTGCCAACTATTCTTAAAGCTCCTGCACACCCTCCTCTTTACTCCTTGCTGGCTGTTGTGACTATTATTGACTTCCATCTCGAAATGGTCACTTCCAACTATTCCGGAGCTGATGCTCATTATGTCATTAGCTTATGAGCGTGAGGAATGATTTGAAAACCACCCCTCTAGTTTTTGCACGTTGTCGGTGTCTAATCTACTTCTACAGAAGGCCCTTTTGTAGTCCCTCAGGTCAACATTCCTTATTCAGGATGGGGCAAACAATGCATTTCATCATTGAACAAAACGAGCTGCAACAATAATTTTCATTCCACGATAATATGAAGAATACTTATTCAAGGAAGGGATCCGTTCCAGTGTGTACCTACCTCCACCCAGTTTTTTCAGCGCTGCTCCAAAGCACAAATTACCTAGGAAAATCTGTTGTTGTAAACGAACAAAATCCAGTGTTGTCTGGAAGTTTCTTTATATTCCGGGTACTGAGCCGTGAAACGTCGAACGATTTGGCTTGTCTAACTTTTTTGAGAACGAAGGGCACGAACTTAAATGCGTCGCGTGCCGTCACTTTTACCATCGCATTTTGAAGAAACAGCACAGGAATCCTCATCGTTCTTCCTTCAAGCATCCTTGAATGAACTGTGAAAACCAACCTTTGTTGGAAACCAGTTACTTCAAACCAGCAAATCTGAAGAAACTTGGGCATTTGGGCTCCATGAAAACCGTTTTTCTGGCGCATGAAATTACCTACCACTAATGTCGGTTGGGTGCTATTTTTCCAGAATCTCAAGTAGCTAGTCCACGATCCTAATGACACGTCCTATGGATAGAAAACATAAGTAAACCAAGCTGTTCATTCTGAATATGGGGTTCCCACGAAGTTTTCACATTTCTTTCCATATTTTGTTACCTATCGTACTATAATAATTATTGAGTTTTTGTGTGTATATGATGTGACGAACTCAGGGCCGAAAGGCTGTCTCATTGTGATCAGCGAGTTTTTGGCCATATTATAGGCTCGATCCTCTATACCTTCTCTTTCTCCCTATTCCTGGCCGTCCCTACCAACATCCTCAGAGTAATCGTGTGCTTGTGTAGCATATCAGTTTACGATCGCGTACCTGTAAGAAAGTGAATCCTTTTATATGCATTTTATCCAGATTCTCAGAGTGGCTTGCGCGAAAAATCTTTAATTGTGCTAAAACGAAGTTTTATCTCCAAAAATGAACCTTAGGAGTTGATTGGATTCTTGCTGGTTCATTCTAACCTACCCACCCCTTCCTACTGTACATGTAGAAGCCTCGAATATCGGCATTTTCTAATCATTTATGATTAATCTTGTAGGGGCGCAGTCTTGGCCCCCCCCCCCCCCCCCCCCCCCCTCCGATAAGATGGAGAGATGCCAATGTAGGGATCCACAGGAGCATGCAATACGAAAACAAAGGGCAGTTAAGAGTGGTTCAACGCCCCAAGAAGGCGCATGCAGGAAGTAATGGGTAGGTAGCTGGCCAGAGCTGCCTGAGTGCTTCCAAATCGCTCGGTTCCCAATAGAGAAAGATGTAAAATGCTTCGGGAATCGAATCGGAGGACGTCACGTTTCGCTCGGCTAGATCAGTCTATCCGTGATACTGACTTTGAAATCCCATTGTGTGATTCAATTTTCTCGAATTCCTATTAGGGAGCTGGGAGTGCAACCATAGTTGGGAACCTTTATTGCTTTTTCCATCCCTTTCCCTAAATCGCTTAGCACCTTGTGTTTTTCGTTGTTCAGTCACGTTTGGTGATCAAAACCCCGTTCTTTCTGACCATCGAATCGTTATAACGCGTTATGCGGGTGACTTGCCTTGCCACCGCTAGACGGTCAGAACCTGGAGAGCATCTTTTCCGCAAGACTGATTCCGTAACCTTTGGTTATTCTTACTGTAGTCCTCCTGTAGTTCTCCTAACCATCTGTAGTGGGAAATTGTTCCTAATCTAATTTCAGCGCACGATGCTCTTGATGCCCTTGGGTCATGGTAGAAAGAATACTGAGATATACAAGGCTTATTGAGTTGATCTGCACTGGACTAGACTGTGTCATCTTTCCTACAACAAACGTAGGAATAAAATTAATTTCATGTACGCTATGAACAGGCAGCGCAAAACTTGGGCAAATCTCATGGAAGAAGAATCTCCCAGATCGTAACACATAATATTGCAGACTCAGCAAATCTTCAATGGAAGTCATATTTTCTTACTCAATTTGTGCCCCCCGACCTTTCTATTTAGTATACCTAATCTTGATTTTTTGCGAATCAAGAGAACCTTTTTTGGAGTAAGTGTCTCATATTTTTGTCACAAGTGTTCTCCGGTTAATTTGGAGTATTTTCATAGGTTACCTGCAGGTGCTAACATGTGAAAGAAAAAAAACACAATTTGTGCACCTTTCCGTGAAAACAAGAAACCCTTGTACCTACTTAGTATGAACTAAAAAGTTGTTCTTCGTGTTGTAGACTTAAAAAATACGTACAATAGAAAACCAGAACCAATAATCCAAGATAAATAGTGCCTCATTCCACAAGTTAAATAGTGTCTTAATCCATATTGAATGGTAATTCGACCATCAACTTTCGTGGAACGAGTTTCTCTGTTTTATCTGTTCGTCCCTTATGGGGAACTGTTGGTTGTATAGTATGGTACCCTAAAAATTGTGATGTATTTAAAATCGTGAACAAATACGGAAGGAATCATTTTCTTCACCACTTGCAAATTTCGTTGTGATGAGGGCCGTTGGGATTAATAAGTTGTTTTTTTTACTAATCGGCTTTAGTTGTTGGCTATTGAACTCATATGGGGACCGTCCAGGGGCTAACTCGCATAAATATAATCGCCAGGGCAAAGACTAAGTTCTTAGACAGACACACCGACGGAGATACGTACACAGAACACAGTTTGTTCAGGAAGCTCTGAAACGGCAGTGACCAAGAAATAGAGATCCGTGGAAGGAAGCAAATTTACGTGTGTTCCCTTCTAACGATGTTACGTGTTTGTGGCATTTGTTCATATATAGGTAACCCTAAAAGGCCGTAAATGGCAATGACCTTTGATTAAATTACAGAAATGTCGAGCGATAATTGTTTTGAGGCTCTCACGTTCAGTTGGCCAAAATGTGTTACTTAGCCATTATGGCCATAATATTTCATATGAGCTGGTGTGCATGGTAGAAAGAATACCTACAGTAGGTATATTGCCATCTTCGAAGACTCCAATGTAACTTTGGAAACGATCTAGAGGTATCTCTACCACTCCAATGAGCCGATCTTACAGGATGCTAATTGACAAAATCAATTTTTTTTTTCTTCTCCGAAAATTAGCATAACGCAAAGTGTTCGTGAAATACCTCAAGTTCTGAAGCCGTTGAAGAGGCCTCAGCTAAACATGAAGAAGGGTTTCCGCGTTATCTACTCCGTAGGTTCGTCGTCTCCCCGGATTCACCTTGAGAATTCCGAACACGAAGTTTTACTCAAATCAGCCGTGAAGGTATAAATTAATTTCAGTTTTTGTAATCAAACCTGTTTAAAGCTCACGATTCCTGACCTCCGGTTTCACCCTCTCGTGTTCTATGTGGCATTGATTTACAGTTACGCGTTATGTTGCTAGCGGGTTCGCAATAATTTATCGATTGTTTAGAAGCGGAATGGATCGGTCCTGAATCATTCTCATTGTTCAGCTATGAAAAATAGACGAAACATCGTACAGCTTGAGAATTATTGCAATCACCCCCTAACCCTTCCCCTTCCCTTTTTTCCAGTTGGATTCAATTCTATTTTTACTTGAAAAAAATATAAAGTAATACTTTTCCAATTATTTATTCCTTATAACTGTGATATTTCAAGCCTTCTATATTTATGTTTCCCAAATGTCCGATTCTTAAAAATATCCAAAACAAAATGTATTTCAATATTTTCCCAAAGGTCCTATATACCCAATAGGGATTCAGGATCTACAAGTAAAACAAATATAAGTGGATGTAAACGCGTAATGTACTTATTACATTTTTATCTCTTCTATCCATATGCTATCTGTCGATAGTAATGATTATGAGCTATACTCCCCAGTTTCACACGTCCACAAGTTTCCCAATTAATTATGGAATGCCGAACAAGCGGTTGCATTCTTTCTCAGAGAAATGGTACGTGTTTATATGCTATTCTGTTTCTCCTAAAACTCATAAATAGGAGTAATTAGGAGAGAATTTTGAAACGGAATGCCTAGCTTTATTATTGGTAGGAAGAAAAACAAGGCGAAAGTTTACAACAGTGATCTTTACTTAAGGCTGAAGAGAACAAAGGCCTGCCGAGTCGGTTCACCGCCGATTAGATAACTTGGTTTGTTTCTAAACAAATCCTTTTCCGAAGGTGTACCGATCAATTAGACCAAGATGTAGATAGGCAAGTTCCTTTGGGATTAAGCGTCCATAATCGCTAAAGAATTGGCTGGCGAAGGAGGGCGAACTAAGTAGCTTTTAGAGCTCATGAGTTGGAAGGCTGTTGAGAAATGCCCTCGCATAGATTTCTTTTCATCGGCCACTCCCATTGCTGCCATCTTTTGCGCAATAAGGCGGGCTGAAGCGCGGAAGTTTTCTTGAAGCTGTGGGCCTCAGGAATTGATTATTTAGAACGGTTTTCGACTGTCGGCTTAGCCAAAGTTGAGCGAACTGATCAATGGCAGGATTGGAATCTTGGATTAGACTGGTTTGGTGGTTTCAAAATGTGGGATCAATAACCCTATGTTTGGAGTAAATTTGTTGCTGTGTCTACTCATTTCTTATCATTTGGCATCTAAATAGGTAGGTATCTAGATATTTCATTTGTAGATTTCGGCATCATTTCCTCCTTCTCGGGTCTCGGGATGTCTATTTCCGTTCTGGTATTAATAAATTGGTAATGCACTCAATCTTACATGATGTGTGTATTGTTTGGATTTCCCGAACTGCTCCGTACTGGAGTACCTTGGTGGGAACTCAAGGGTTAGTCACTTGTCATCCATCAAATTTATTTTTGACCCTTATGAACAACATTACAAAGGTATAAATCAAGAATAATTGATAGGTACACATTCTAACTATACTTAATTATCTATTCACCTGCATGTAGGTTGTTATACTTATTGATGGTAACTATCATGTAGGTAGTTATTTACCTATCTCACACTTACCTATAAGGAAGAATATTCAACTCCGGGGTTTGATTCAGAATCTCTTGAATGCATTTTTTGAATACAGATCATTTCAAAAAGGTAGTCCTGATTTAATAATTTTTAGTTACATTAGGTACCTAGGTATTAGGTACCTATCATTGATTATGGTGGTCGAAAATTCGCACAATTGAGGGTAGACTGCCATGATTTATTAATTACCTACCTATTATTCATATTCACCCTCCAAAGTTTTTGAACATATAGATAGTAAGATCTGATAGCGTTAAGTATTTCCTGGCGATGAGGAAACTATGTCTGTAGTTTTCTTTATGTTGATAAACCAACTGCCTACTACATTTTGCTACCATAGCTGAAGTTAGGAAAAGTAGCTTCCCCATTAGTTACACGTACAAAGAATGCGATTAATTGAACCACCAGCCCTAAATGGCTTTCGCTTCCAATTTTGTGACCCCACCTTATAGAAATATTAAACGGGATCAATTCATTTTTCGGGTTTGAAGAGTGGTGCATCTCTTTTGGAACGGAACTGGATGCCAATGAGCGTTGGAAGGGCGATTCCATCATTGTTTATGTTGGAGAGGCTCAAACTACCTCCCTCCACGGGCTACCGATTCCTAATGAATAGCCTGGCGCGATGGACCGGACAAGGAGGGGCAGTGTTTCACAACAACGACATCTTCAGGCCTTGGAAGAAGAAGATGGGGCTTGGAAATGGAATGCTCGCCTAATAGCGATACAACACAAACGGTCGGGTCGCCTCTCGAAGGCCAACCTCCGGGCCGAGTCCTTCCCAACAAATTGTTTGCTCTAAGAGGATGGCACTGGGGGAAGAAACCGGCTTCAAATTGCGCCGCATTTCACAGCTCGAGATAATAATACGCACATCTCGGCGAATACAATCTTTTTGCAGAGATCTAAATAAAAGCAGAGTCTATGCCTATAATATAGAGAGGGGAGGATGCCGCTTTCAGGTTTTCATCTATACCTCGGTGGCTAGCTTCCACAGATGGCCGGCATCCCATGGCAGCTCTTCGGTTCTTGATCTCAACGGTCCCCTACAAAAAGAAGATCTCCGGATCGAGGCGAAATAAAAACGAGTAAAAGTGTTTAATCTTTGAAGTACGGCGGGGAAGCAAAATAATGGAACGGACCCGGAGGGCAGAAAAATACCCAAGCAGTCAGGCACCCTGCTATTACACGGGTATCTCGTCCCTAACTAACGACTCGCCATTCACAACGACGTTGCAAAAAAATCTCTTGCGTACATATGTATTTTCGAGTTCTCCCCGATAGGGCAGAAGTCATCTATTGTAGCTATTAAAGGCTCCAGAGCAATAGTTCTGATGAAATCCGTATTTTGCCTACCCTTCATCTCGCCCTTTTACTTATAGGTAGAAATCGACGTAATCCTAACAGTAGGTATACTATTTTCACTCTCCAGAAAATGAATCTCTTCTCTTCTCCTTGGTCTTCCTGAGATTATGAAATCAATCAACCAGTATCAGGAATCCCTGTATTTATTTTACTGAAATTTTATTCAAATTCAAATCATCGCAAAATTTGGGAAACCATAATGCGATTACGTGGTTACACAATATATCAGTCGTATCGTTATCAGACCACTAGCAGCGTGTGCGCTTGCGCAAACGTGAATTCCCTGAGATTTCTCAGTTTGTAATTGACCTATTTCGCTCGAATCGAAGGGTAGTTGGAGGTTGACGATTACATTCGAGTTTCGATATGATTGTATTAGTGATACCTACTGCGCACGCTCGAATTTGAAATGTGTTTCTTAGCCATAACTCCGGAACTACTCGACTAATGTCGGTGAAATTTTCACAGATTGTACAGGGTAGCCCAGTGACAGTCCCCTATCAATTGCATCACCGTCGGACCGTGAGTATCGTGTGCGCATGCGCAAAAAACGTGAATTCTCTGAAACTACGATTTCTCAGTAGTTCCTAATGGACCGATTTTGCTCGTGTAGTTGAGGACTGAATCCAAGAGAATCACCTACGAATTGTCACCAACAAATTCTACGAATCATCTACAAAATTTAAACTTATTGTCATAGGTTGACTATTCTATCAATTTCGCTGAAATGTTCACTAACTGATTCTAATACCTATGTCCATGTTACAAAAGTGAGGAAGCTATACTGCCCACCCAACTTGGCAGACGTTTTTAATCAAAATCAAAACGAAATTGTTTGAAAATGTTTATAGGTAGGTACATGATAAAATGCTACCTACTCAGGTACATATTGTGTTGATATACTTATCTAACAACAATATTACCATGTAGACATGCTTGAAAAGTGCGGCAGTGTGTGTTTGCGGTGTAGTGTGGATTCTGATAGTTAAATTGGAATCTTTCCAACGAGGTATGAACTATTTTACTGGTATAAAAACTAACGGAGTTTTCACTTCCCTATTTTATGGTATACGATTGGTTTATGTGGAAATAGTTGATTGGTTTTTTTGAAATACCTAGTTTGAATGTGCCAAAAGACATTTATCATGCATGTGAAAGTTGCATAACGATTTGTTCAGTCTAATATTTATACAGTACACAGGAAGACATTCGTATAGTCAGATTCTCGATTCTATTGTATTCTAAGTACTTACCTACAGAGAACTAGGAGGTAGACCGTGCCGGCCGTGGTAGATGCTAGGTCGTAATGTTGGATCATCTCTGGATCCTTTAATTGAATGTTGTTACGTTATTACGTTCTAAAACCTCGTAAATTCTTTAGTGACAGTTATAATATTGCTTTCCAGTATAGTCCTTCTGGATTATATGTACCTATCATATAAATCAATCAATATTATTTAACTATGGTTGCGTACATGAGGCCTGCGGCTCCCCATGTACGAGCTGGTAGCCCAGTAGGATTGTATCATCAATATGGACCGGGACCGGGACCATTGGACCCATAAATCAATTGGATGACGATATCACTCAAACTTTACTGCGTTCTTCTCCTAAGCCATCTGCTTCTTCTGAATGGAAATAGGTATGTTGCATACCTACTGTAACACCTCCAGCAGTTAACCTACCTAAATAGCAGGCGACGTGGTGAACATAAATTTACTTTTCATCGAATTACCCCAGCTTTATATACACAAATTTCTCACAAAACGCTATAGTTTTTGTGACATAGTAGATAGATATCGCACCTGTCTAGATATTTATGTGATTTTTATTTATTACCTGAAATGTAACTCTGTACCAGGCATTGTTAGCTACATTTAATCGCAATAAAGTCAGCTACAAACTCCCGTGTCAACCTAGCCCAAGCTAACTGGAAAACTTATTGATAGTTTTTCTTTCAATATCTTTCGTGCTAAAAGTTTTATATCCGAAACTATCAGTTATTGACAGGAGTTTTTGAGTTACATTAGATAGAATGGAAAATTCAGGTTTTCAATAAATTATGCCAATTACTCACCTAGGTAGTTGTTCCGTTACAAGGCCTGCTTCTTACATTTTTTTACTCTACCGAAATTGTAAGTGGACGAAATATGCTAGGTGACGGTTACCTATACAGTTCTCTTGCCTGAGCCATTTCTGAATTTGATCAAAATATTGTCACTGTTGTTGAATATAGGGTGGATTTGCTTCCTTTAGCTGCATCCATGAGGTAAATCATTTCCGTTCAGGAGGTCCCGTTTTTTTTTCTTTTTCTGTGACTAGCTTTGTGTGTTGCTATCTATTTACTTTCACTCTGTTCCACTCTTTGAATTTTGCTTGGCCACCTATATTGCTTCCGA
>JAEMON010000002.1:12675992-12696400 GCA_030264115.1 Lygus lineolaris | reverse complement strand
CAGACGTTTTTTTTGTATGGGTAGGTACTAAGATTCAACTATTCGAGTTCACATAAGATATGACTGGGGCCTCACTATAATAGAAGACACTTGGTCATAATAAAAATCTATCCACCTACAGTATGTTCTTTGTCACCTGAACACCACACCTAAATAATATTCCAATGTTATTAACGAAAATGAATCTGAATATGAATGATTCTACTTCGATGACCTGAATCTGACTTTGCAAAAGTACACTCCACATCATGTTAATAAATTTTACCAATGTTCTTAAGAATTTTGGTTGCTTTGTTTCAGGTACGTGTTTTCCATTAAAAAGCGGTCGGTATGTATTAAATCGCGTAATTAACTAAGGGTACAAGCAGTTTGGCTGTCATGGCCAATGTTCCTACACAATCCATTTTTAGCTCATGAAATCTCATGAGGCACTGTAAATAAAATTTATTAAATTGTAGAGGGTCTGGACAGAGTGACAGTGCGCACAACCAATATGAATGAGGCAGACTCATTCTCGCTCACTTCAGATAGCAGTATACACGACGTTCACTCATGTTTCGAACTACAATAGGTATATATTTGTTCTGTTTGATACTACTTGTTAGTGTGGATTCGCACATTTCCCTGCACTCATATCCCCTATTTGTGTCACCAGAGAAAAATAGGTTTTGGTCACATCTGGCAACTCAGACCTGCTTCTGCAACTAATGTTCCTAATACCTGGTCTTCGTGCCTTCCTTCTCCTTGGGCAGACAACCTGGTGCCGTTTCAGATAATCCTGGGCCAGACAGCCTGGTGCCATTCGAAAATGGGTTCAACGCCCGAAGAGGTTTCCCCAAAATGGTTTGAAAGAATAATAAAACTTTCATACTGAGACGTGAAGATCAATCACTTGTAGAGAAGTAACAACTTCTAGGTACCTGTAATGTTGTTCCTGGAAAATCCTTGCAATTAGCGAATTCACCCGTCCAGACAGCCTGGTGCCTCCTCGAGTCTACCTGAAGAAAACCTTTCAACGAAAAACTTGGTCGTTCCCATGGATGGGCGGCAGTTTACTCATCGCAGTCACTGTTCCTTAACCACCTTACAACATGAGCCACATCAAATAATCATCTCACCAATGTAATTCCAGACGTTATCTGATGTTTGAAACATGATAACAAGTTCCAGTCATGCAGGTTGCGTTTGCGAATTTTTAGGACGATCCTTGCGTCAGTTCTCGTTAGCTATCGGCTATTCTCTTCTGTCCGATTTCCTTCTTAGTCAAGTCGTTAATCATAGCATCATAGTACGGCACCCAAGAGAAAATATAACAGTGGTCAATATTTACCATTCCCTCATGCAATGAGTTGATAGGTATGTTTGTCCCTCTTAACAATAGAATTCGATGAGTCGATCCGTGCCTCACATAGACCTATTTTGCACGGTCGATCCTTTTTTCATTCATAATCGTTTGTTGTTACGATGTTGATTAGTTACTATTACTTATGTTACGTTAGTTCCTAGTAATTTTATCGCTTGCAGTCAGATCTGTGTGGAAATCGTTGGAAGCCTCTGCTGATTAAAGGTTTTGTTATGTATTGAGACTAATAACGAAAACGCCCGCGATATGATCCAACCTGGGCGGTGAAGAACGAGATGACTCTTCTGCAAGTATTTGAATCCCTACAATAGTGCAACTGGATTTCAATCGACAATCCATGTAGTCGCTGGATTTAGTAATTTATTATTATGTTGAATCCAACTGAAGACCGAATGGAGAAGACGATGTCTATGTCATACATAATCGAGATGTATTTTACATAGGTCCTACGAGATTCTTGCACTTCATGGGTATAATAATAATTATATATATAATCTCTTTCAATTATTTTGTTTTACCTAGCCTACATTTTAGGCTTGGCAGTGCCTTGCCTACCCTGACAAGCCGCCTTTAGCCGATCTTCTGTGTAAATTGAAGAATTAAATATTTTTATTCATCCGTGATTCTTGCGGATTATGTTTTTTACCGGCAGCAGTACTTAGTGGAGTAGTTACTGATGAACAAGAAATTTGGTCGGTTAAATCGCATCTAATCTTCAAATAATTCGTTATGTTCGAAGCTGAGAGAGCCGGTCTTTCATGTGATGTGCTTTTTAAGATCGTGAAGAGCGATGAACCTCTTTTTTTTTTTAATGTGAAGAACTCTTCTTCATCCCCAGTGTTGATAAGGTCTACTTGACGAGTGTCACCTCATGCACACCATTAACTATTCAGATCGCTCGACTCATGGGCCCTTCACATGAGCGTGCCGTCAGCGTTCCATTTGGACCGTCTCAGACACGATGTGAGGGCGTTGCTGCGCCGTTATCCTTGACTACCCTAATGGATCATTAATCATCGTAAACCGTAATCTCCTTGTTTCTGGTCCTTCGACAAATTACTTCTTTGTAGGTATGAGATTCATATTGGACTGAATATAGGTCGGTTCCGAGTCCATATGACGTACGGGATACAGATTCTGTTGGTTGATGTGCGTACTATGTAAAGGAAAAACAGCTGGCTCACTTGATATCCCGGTGACAGTTTACCCAAAACTAAAATCAACAGACTCAAAGCCTTAGCATACAAATGCTATGGAGGGATGAATCCCAAGGCAAAACGCTTAAAATAAAAAGTCTACACTTTATTATTCTGCTTGTAGGTAGATAACCCTTCGGAGTAATCACTGTCTTCTGAAATTACAAGCCAACTTTTGACTCAAATTATATGTGCTAAGCTCGACATTCGATTCATGAACTGGGAGTTCAATTTTTGACTTACCTGATCGTGAAGCTCAATTTTCGACACAGCTAACCAAAACTCATTCATTTTCATATTTCTCCTGCCCCTCTATAGTTAGCTCGGCCGTCAATGTTGTACTCAGCTGATAATTCATGTAATTTGGAACCTGCATGGTTATTTTTCATTTCAGCGTTTGAAAGATCTTAGAGAGGGCTTTCCAACAATATGCAATATGATGGGCATCCGATGATTGAAACTTGCCGAAAATGGGTCTTGACATTTTAACCTAACTGACGTCACCGACCCCCCGCCTGCCTGGGCGGGATCCTCAGCTCCCTAACCTGAATGACTCCAAGCGCTCCCTTTCAACCTTTTTTTTTCTGGTTAAACCAGGCGCAATTTTGAGCTGAAAGCGGCACTAGGGAGTTTTTAATCAGATTTTGAGAGTCACAATCCAAATTCCTACCCATGCAAGTTCCCCATCCCCATCGGTATGTCTGATGAAGTTCTTTGATTCTCTGCCTCCTTACAATGTCCTGCTCCTAGATCTCGACATTACTTGCCCTGACTATTTCTGATGGGTCCGAAACATAGTATGCAGTTCGGGAAAACACTTACTTCCACGATATCCTCAACCAAAAGTATGGATCTTTTTTTCGCAACTTTGGACTGCAATAAATTCAGGGTGGCCACACAACATAAAAATCTTTTCAGGATATTTTTCAATAAACAGCTAAACTTTTTTCTAATAATTTGTCCCGATTTGACAAATTGATAGCTGGTGTGATCACTGTAGAGGGCAGCCTCCATACACCATTAGGTATGGCTTCAATTAGAAAGAGGCTGCAAGATTCAAACATTTGAAAACTTTGCAGTTGTTCAACTAGCCACGTAGCTCAATACTAGCAACACTTAGCTCAATATTTAGCTCAACGATATTTTTCTCCGGTTATGTTTTGCTGTCCAAATCATTATCTAGAGCTCCGAGTTGGCTGTATCGCTCGCTGTATTGTTATTACTGAAGTTTATCAGGTGTTTTCAGGGTTGTTAATTTCATTTCACTTCTGATTCAAGAATGAATAGTAGATTCACATAGCAGATGTTTGAACTCCAGCCAAACGCATCGAGTTCGTGGGAAACGAGTCCTCATCGCCGCCTCTGTAGTTGATTTGTAGTCCGCAGCGCATTCACGGAATACGCAATCCTCCTTCTAGGGCCCATAAACCAAAGACGGAACCGTCTAGTAATCTCCATGTGGTGGAAATAATATATTGGGTCATTATACGTCATGAGCCTTGTGGGATAGGATTACGTTGCGAAACTTTCCGATTTTAGCTAAATTATTGCAGTAGGATGGGGTCTAGCAAATTGCTCTTCAACTTTTCTTGCGATGGTTTGTCGAGCTGAACTGCACCTTGGTTATTGTACTTGGTTATCATAGCCCACGTGATTGTTTGGTTCATTGTGAGAAAACACTGTATTCAATGATCGAATGGAATCAAGAGTATATCTTGTGAGAATGGCCACATCACATGATGGACGATTCAAAATTATTTGTGGCCTTGGTTATGTGGCTTGCTATAGGGAAGCCTTATTTTATTTGAATCTTGCTTCAACTTTGTAATCATGTTTCAGTCCTAGATGTCCTACATGGGGGTATGTAGGATCATCCACGACCGCTACAATCCCTCTTGAAATTTTGTTGCATAAATATTTTGCCTATATTATTGATACGAGGGAACTATATGCCACGTCCTTTGAATGATGTTCCCTCATTTTATTAACATTTATTTATTTGTACTTAATGGCCGAACTGTAATAATGTAAACCAGCAGTTCGAATTTAGAGAGTGGAGGCGATTCGTTCGCACTTTATTGAGCCCCACCTTGGTTGGAGGACTATCCCAACCTCTCTTCTATTTTTGGAGTACAAACCCTCACCGACTCTTTTTATTTTCTCCGACGTTCCAAGCCTCTTCTCCATCCCACTTTATTTGTGTTTCGTGAATCGTGTTTTGGAAGTCCGCCTCTCCGTTTATAAATTTGCTCAACTTTTTCTGAATACGAATGGGTTCACTATCGCGGCTACAAGCACACCACTCAACCCAGTCGACGCCTCCGAATGTTCGTTGGCCACATCCTGTTCTCTTAATGTAGTTGGAACCGGATTAATTCTTAGGTCGCAGAAACTTCATACCCTTACTTCATTAGGTAAAAACGCAGAAAAATCCATGTCTATATTTGTGTGCAAACTTTTCTACCTGGAAAGCCAGCAGGCTAGTATCAATCCGGAAAAGACCTCAAGAAAATAAGCTCACATATTCATATGGGTACCCAGTCGCACCCAAATAATACTTGTATGTGTAGTTGCAGGGGTATTTTTCACATTTTTGCCAGTGCCTCAGTGGTCCAAAAATGATTTTTGCGAAAATAATCATTTTATTGAAGATTACTATAGAAAATGTTGCAAAGACTTTTCAGTAGGTTCCGAAAATAAATACGTTTCCCAGTCTGCCATAAAAATCAATTCCTCTCTTATACCAAAACAATATGTTCAAAATTTGGTCATAGATACCAAGTTGCTACTATGATGTGCCACACCCACTTGGTAGACGTTTTTTGCGTTTTCTGATGTTGTTGCTCGAGAAATTCTGTGCACAACCAGACAGTTTTCTGAGTCGAACGGAAAAAAAAAACGTAAATCAATTGGGAGCTCTTAGGAGCGATCATAAGATTTTGTCACATAGGTACTTACATCCCACATAACACGGAGACATCACCTTTGGTTTTCCCACGGATTTGGATTCAGTATGTTCTGAAACGGATTTGTACGTCGTACTTTTTTTCTCAGTTGAGTATAACGAAGGATTTCTTTGACTCCTCAAGCGAAACAGGCCTCTGGATCTATTTGTGCTGTGCGAATAGTGCATACAGGCTTGTTTTAGCTATAAGCCTCCCCTATAGTGAGACTTAGGTACTTTATTATGAAGTAGAATACCTATTGCTAGATGAAGTGAATGGGGACTTGCATTGGTAGGAATTTTGCATTTTGTGACTCAAAATCTGATTCAGCGCCCTTCAAAACCCCCGAGTGCCAATTTTCAGCTTGAAATCTCAGCATAATAAATGGGTTGAAAGAGAGCGCGTGACGTCATTTAGGTTCCGCAGAAGGGGGACCCGCTCGGGCAGGCGGGGGGTCGGTGACGTCAGTTAGGTTCAAATCACAACACCCACTTTTCACTTTCGGTAACTTTCAATCGTCGGATACCCCTCATATAACATCTTTTTGGAAAGCCCTCATTAAGCTATTCCAAATTCCAAAATAAAAAATTACCATGCAAGTTCCCCATTACCTATATTTCAATTGCAATAAATGATACACGAAAGAAAAGTTCAGTGTTGTCCTCCTCCGACCCAGATTGAGAACATAAGGACGCCACTCACTATTACTGTGGGATGTCCTGAAAACATCTACGCGATCAATAGTTTTTCCCCATTTTCTGGGATGTATAACCCCTACAGCCCTTGGAAACGATGTACCTACTTGTCTCCCAAGGGCCAACTTTGGTAGACTCGAAATTAAATTGGTACGTTACCTAATAACTAACTATATACTATATCATCAACCAAAAACGTCTGCCAAGTTGGGTGGACGAATAGCTTCCTCACTTTTGTAACATGGACGTACAGAATCAGTTAGTGAACATCCCCGCGAAATTGGTAGAATAGTTCCGGAGTTGTCCCGATGACAACAAATTTAATGTTTGCACTTGAGCAGTAGCTATTACTGATCCAACCGTGATAAAATTCATAGGTTTCGAGAAAGCCCCCAACTAGGTACCCTCCGATTTTGAGCGAAATCGGTCCATTAAGAACTGAGATGTAGTAGTTTCAAGAAATTCATGTTTGTACATACGCTACTAGTGGTCCGATGGCGATGAAATGTATAGGGGACCCTCTCTCTAGGGTCTAACACCGTCATAGGGCTAACCCGCACAATCTCTGAAAGTTTCATAAAATTCGGACCATAACTTCATATAGTTTTGCATGGGAGAAGGAATTGACCACAGATCGACTGACCGACATACAGACACGGAACCAAAATTTTTCAGAAAGCTCTGAAACGTAAAAAGCGAGTGGAAATTTTGATTTTGGAGGACACTCTTTTTTCTTCTTCTTTAACGAATACATAGCTTCCTTTGGTAGTGAGGAAGCAAAAAAACTACGAGACGGTCTTCTTCCTGGAATTACGTGATCGTCCTTTTTCTAACTTGATAGTATCAGTTGAAAATGCTGAAGGGGGGGGATAGGTAGGTATGGGGCTGTATCATCTTGACCTTCTTCTGCAGATTGATCTATTGTAATTCCCGTGGAATGACCTCATATTTTATTATATACAGATGGCACGTGGAATGTGGTCCGTAGAGATTTTCTAGCTTGTGGGAATCCATCGTCGCCTTCATTATTGAAAAAATGGCCCCCTCGCCGAAGCAATTCAAAATGTCAACCTTCAGCCGGCAGAAGCTGCTCAGTTAGAAGTAAAGTGTTGAAATAGATGGGGTTCAATTTAACTGAGTCGCTTGGTGACTGGAAGAGAAATGGCAAAGGTCGATGGAGGTTGAACAGATCTGTACCTCTAGCTCCCCGGTCATTTTTCAGCCCTTTCGTTCCTTCATTATAAACATTCAACAGGAAATAATAAATTGAATAGCTATATCAATGGTTTCGTGAGCCTTAGTACCAAACATCAAATTATAGGTCATGGTAAAATTAAGAACATAATCATTGTGACACTTACTAGCTGACGCCATGAGTAGGTTGGCTCATGACAAAAGGATCGGAAAACGAGATGTTTAACAACTGAGGTCATCACCAATAATTTACTTGGTCGGTAGATAACTATTTTTGAGTATCAATCAAGGACCGGATTATGCATCTATTCCATAGTGTCATTGTCCAAATAGTGTTAGACGTTATTGGTTTCGTTGGTCTCATTCGACGCAGAAGTCTCAGGTCTTCAATTTCCCTCATATACAAAACCAATTTTTTGTAGTTCCAATGGTCAAAAACGTGAACTTTCGAGGGTTCAAGATATCTCAGCTAATTTCCTAATACAAGACGGGAAGGGACGATTGTTTTGTCCAAAAACTCCCATTACGATCCACTGTGGGTCGTGAGAAATAAATTGAAATTTGGAAGATTTCACGTTTTCAAAGTTGTAAAAGTGATGAATCAAAGATTCTCCGGTAGGTGCCTATCGAGTGGTTAATGTCTTAGAAAATTATCGTGTTCCATTGTTATTTTATGAGCACATATCACGTGAAATAATGTCGTTTTGTGATCTTTTCCAGGCTTTGTGTTGTGTTCCATGAATAATGGATTGGCTTCCAACAGGTTGGGTAAGTGAGGAGTACCTACGTTCGTGTCGCGGTTCTCAGTTAGGTTCTCCTCGCTCGTATCCAAAGCAATTGGTATACATCGTATAACAATAACGTTTTTTCTCCGTGAACATTGCAGCAGGGGTATGCTCATGCTCCAGGCATTGGTTATCACGCGTGTTCTCGTTGTGTCGATCGGTTCTGGAAGATGTAAACAGCCTTCGAGGTCGTAGTATGGAATAAAACCAGTAAAAAAAAAAGTGAACCCGCGACGGTAACATTCTCTTGGTTGCGCGGTGAACAAGTCCCAGAGATAAGATGGGCCCTGGAAGACCCGGATAGTTTATCAGCTGTAAACAAACATCCACCCCGACACAGTTGAAAGGTACCTGTTCTGAGCGAGACCTTGACATTCAGACTAATGGAAGTCTGGTAGACGGTGGCACAGTGAACTTCTGGCTGCTACCAAGCGCATCGATCCAGGAAGTCTCCACTACCATAGCACGTTCCGAAATCTAGAGCCATGGCTTTACAGTCAATTCGGTCATTCCTTTTTTTATTTGAAACTACACCTAACCTATTAAAATCACCTTATGCGAGGTTATTTGGCACTCTTACCGGGTACCGAAGGTAGGAAGCTATCCAAAAGCTATAGCAAGAAGTTAGGAAAACAATGTTCTCCGAAAACAAAATAAATGTCCACTTGCTTTTCGCGTTTCAAAGCTATCTGAACAATTTTGGTTCTGTGTCTATACCGTGTACTATACTACACTACTTTACTATAGCCGTGTAAAACATACGCCGATACCATACACCGATTAAAAATCTCACTCCTTTGTACTTTTCTTTTGATTTCTCTATAACGTCTTCGTTCAACATATTGATATTGAAATAATCTTTTGCGTGATGATTTTCCGTTGTTTTCATTCATAAACTGTTGTTTTGTAAAATAAACTCTCTTGTATTGTGCCCAAAACAGCCTTTGTGATTTCGTAACGCCTAGGTATATTTTTCTCGAATATAATATCTTTCAAGAGTCACAAGCCCTTGGTGCTTTTGTATTGGTGTCATTGTGAGTTCCTGTCATTATGTGACTCAGAAGCTCTTTTGTCCTGTCGTAGAACATGAGCGATCTATTGTTGCCAGTTCACATTATGGTACCTAATTTTGGTTCGCTATCGCAAACTTTTTATCATGAAAGTTGAAACATTATGAGGATTCTTTATTGAGGATTCTCGTCTTCAAGAGTGCTTGTCTCAATCATCATGAATCATTCCTCTTCATCTATCATAAAAAATCACTTTCTCGTGAATGAGCCAGACTTCGCCAAGTGGGTGTGGCACATAATTTGTATTTTCCACTTTTCAATTACTCGAGGTATCTATCTACATCATTGAATGTAAGTACAGATTAATCATGAAAGCCAGTACCAAACGCAGTAAGTTCCATACTGGAGTCAGTAGGTACGTAACTGCCCTCCAAATTTGTGTGAAATTGGAAAATCAGCCGATTGGTTATTGGGATTTGATGATTTAATTATTGAGCATGTGAGTTGCTGTTATTGATTTGACAACGATGAAATTCTGAGGGCACTGTCTAGGACTTACCCCGCATAGTCCCTAAAATTTTATTCACATTCGGATTCTCTTGACAAAAAAATTTTCTAGTTAGGAGAAAGTGTGATGGGTTACATTATTATAGTAACAATATGAGGGATGATGAATATGGAAATGTAAGTAAATGAATTCGGATTCGATGGTTAATTCTCTTGGAGTCCTAGACGATTAATATTAGCTCTAGGTTATGCATCGTTGCACACATCGTCCGTCGCTCCCTATTTTATTTTGGGATAAGGAAATGGATCGAGAATGATTTATTTCCATTGAGGCTAAGTCATTATCTACATAAATCTCCGAAGTCTGTGAAAGTCAATATAATTTGATAATTTTCTTATTAATATTATTTTAATATAATATTTCAATATAATTTTCATATATAATTCATAGATTGTAGTGCTGTAAAGGAATCATTAATATTTTAATTCAGTTGCTAAAATTTCACTTACCTTTTTTGGGTTTTTCACATTTACCTTGGTACCTACTATCGATAATATTATTCCAAAACAAGAATCACAGTATTCTACAAGCATGATTTTCTTTAATGTCGCCCTCTGAAGATCATGATGTTTTGATTGTTTCAGGTGAGTTCTTTGGCCTTTTTTACCCGACCTTCAAATTTTCATCGCGAGTGAAATATGGTCCCGTAAGTGTCGAATCATTATTATTTATTGGTGGGTGTCACGACTGAGAGATTCCTTGAAGACAGTGTACACACATGCCTCGTTCGTTAGATTAAAAGCCAAGTAGTTTATTCCATCATGGATGAAGCAAGATAACCAGAATGTAGAGATCACGTTCCACCCTTGAGCAGATGAGTGGGGGCCTTGATGGGAATAGCCATCCTCTCAAGATTGATGGTCCAACCATCAGTCATCCTTATTTTATCTCTTGCTTCCCATCGTCATTGGAATGGTTTGCGTCCAATTCAACCGATTCAACCGATTAGGGTTCACTATTAATATTTCGTCGACTTCAAGTCAAGTTCAATGTCGATGGTACATCGATAACATGACAGACTCTTGTTATCCTGAACGTATACGCCTCATAATTCCAACTCAGCCCTTTTTATCATGTTGGTACTCACTTGTATTTGTTCTCCCTATATTCCGAGGGTATTTCGTTTCATAAGGACATCGATTACAACTCGATACCTTTAAAGCCTGTTGATGAGTACAACAAGTTGCGGGAGACAAAAATAATGAAAGCAGTCCCAGGGGCAGATCATCATATAGACAGAAAAAGGAGAAGATAGACCCCGAAGCCTGGAAACCCAATAATAAGAAGTACGAAATCATTTATCTCCATCATAGATCTCACGAAATAGGATACCCAAACTCAAACATGGTCATCTCTCTGCTGACAATGCTCCACCCTTGCCACACCCTTATATCTTCGTTTACCTGAACTAGCGTCATTGTGTTACGTAGATAACAGACGAGACAGCTTGATTGGACGCTAATGGATGGGCCAGACTTAACACATCAGCTGCTCCAAGTGCATGTCTCCGTGAGGAGATACCTGTGGAGCCAGTCACTTTTTTCAGTTCTTCAACACACCAAGGTCATATCTATCGATGTTGTGGCTAAACATTGCATGTTGCATGCACAATTTTTTTCTCCGTAACACGTACCTACATCGATGAATTACTCGTAGTTCCTACCTCCTTCACACACGGGCTATTACACCAGAAGGTAGGGCTCAAAAGATTCGTGAGAATTTTCAGATACGATTATAAAAAGAAACGTCTGAGCTAGAACTGTCCATGGGTTACAAGGGACGACCATTGATTACTACGAGTAGGTAGACCTACCTAGTACCTGTACTTAAAGTACCTGTACTTTTAGTCGGTGCCCCTAACAAACTGCGATAAACATTGTTTGAGCAATTTATGTCTTTAGGTGCACTGATTCGATGGATTTCATGTTTTGGCTAATGTGCAATCGGTACCTACAGCTAATTTGGTTGAGACCTCAAATTCACATAGGACCATCTATAGTATTTTCCCTTTTAGTTAAACCTTTTTCGCTTTCATTTAAACCTTTTTCACTTTAATTTAAACATTTTATCTTTGAATTAAAATTCTTCTATTCCCATGTAGGAAAGTAAATGTTTGAAGAAAATGAACGCATGAAAACATTACCTATTCAAACACAAGAAAGTGGCACAGGAGGGCATCACTTGAGGTTCAGATGTCTGGTGTGTGTGGGGGGGGGGGGGGGGGGGGGGGGGGGGGGGGGGGGGGGGGGGGGGGGGGGGGGCTGTACTTGTACTAGACAACGGTCGAATTCATCGCTCACAGCATGCTGTTAAGGATTTCATGGCTTCTTCTACAATGACGATGAAGTTCCTACCACCTTATCACCAATGCTGAACACTGTGGAAAAGGCGTTTTCCAAGATAAAGTAGGTATAATTCAAAAGACATCCTGAGTCGCCGAAAGGGACAGCATCTTCCCCAAGTGATGGAGCAAGTGATGCTTCTGTTACCCCCTCCTGTGCCACTTTCTTGTGTGTGAATAAAGTTTTCATGCGTTCATTTTCTTCAAACATCTAAGTACTTTCCTACGTGGGAATAGAAAAATTTTAATTCAAAGTTTAAAATGTCTAAAGGAAAGTGAAAAAGGTTTAAATTACAGCGAAAAAGTTTCAATTCAAAGTAAAAAAGGTTTAAATCAATGGGGAAAACGCTGCAAATTATTACACAATGGTTTATTATTTTCTGTATGGGCGATCTATACACGCTAAAAACGCTGCAATCTACAAAGATTTTATTGGCATAAAATACCCACCTACCGCGAGGTTCACAATCATCTCTTGGCGACAATAATTACAATTAATTACAAGTAGGTACCTTCTTGTAATTATTATTATTGGAGAGTTGTATCATTCATTCTTAATGAAATTCAGTAACTAAGGAAGCTTCTGAAAGTAAGCTTCTGAAGTTGGTTCGGTGGAATCGAAAGAAGGTTGCATTTGAACAGCTGGTATTTGAACGGAGATTTTGACTACTCGGGAAGAATTGCGATTCACACTCGTGTTTCTGCTCTTTTTTTCGTTCAACACTTAAGTCCTTACAGGGAGCGAACGGTTGGTCCTAAAACGCTCCGCGAGGTCTCATTTGACGCTAAAAATTGTGTTCTATTCGGAATTTATGGACAAAATATACCTTCCTATTTGAAATTTTCGAGCTAGGGCGTTTTGAAAGTTTCATCCCCTATTTTCTAACCCCTAGAGAAGACTGACGGTAACGCCAAGCTTCGCGGCACAACTAGACCCCGAATGGGGCCGGTGTACCAAATTGCATTAATTTCGGTCCATGGTAACTAAGAAAAGTGCCGCGGACGGCGGACGGACGGATTTTTTTAAATTCGATTTTTGGATTCTACGTACCTATCTTGAAACGTAAAACCTCAAATTGTGAGGGGGGGGTTAAATGTTTTTTCGTGCTCGATTCCAAAGGTTCATTATTGAAAATAATAAACCAAAAAGAAGGGCGGGAATACTTTCATTGGTAACATTAATCAAATTCCTCACACAAGAACGCGTAGCGGTACGGAATATAGAAAAATGTACCTACACGTAGGTACCACTAATTATGTATTATTATGAATCTCTGAGTGATGATTTTGAGTATACATTCCCATCATTCGTCAGTCACCCAACCGAAGTGTTGACATAAAGTCTCAGTACTGTTACTTGAATGTCTAATAGGCGACCTATTAAACATCAATCTATTTGCGTTGCACTTAGCACAGATAACTGAAGATTATAGCATTACGCGTTCGTACGGTCACAGCATAACTCCTTCGTTTACCTCCAGGCAATACCACAAAACATTATTGTTCCCGAGGTCTGATCGAACTATTTGAATACTTGAAACAGACCTTAGGTTGCAAGCATATTCCCAAGGCCAATTCCAATCTTTCCTTCATCCATATACTTTCATTTTTGTTTCATTTTTAAAACCATCTGGTTTCACTTTTTATTGCTATTATGTTCTCCACTGTGGAATAATTTTGATACCTACGCAGATATTTTAACTTGCTTCGTGATATCATGATAACCAAGTGCATGCTTGGGAAGAGAGCTTCCTATATCTGTTCTCAACTTTCATATAGGTACTAGTATAGTAAGTTTTACTCTTAAGAAGAACAAACTTCTTTGCTCAAAGAAACTCCTTTCCCTTGAATCTAATTTCCATAAAATCAAACTGGAAAAACTAAAAAACACCCCTCCATTTCAGACGTATATTTTGGACCTTGGTGAAGTGTTATTTGGCACAGCATTGACGAAAAAACATAAACGGACAATTAACAGTTCCCACGTCTTTAAACGCCCTGGGAAGTTCACAAAGGGGTTTTCACATGAGGTGGGTTCTTGAGTAAGAACCTAAGGACGGCATGCCATGAGCCGACAGCTTTTGTCAGGGTGATAAAAATGTTTTTGGTTTTTGATTTCACACACACTATTCCATTTTTGAAACATGATTTTTTTCTTACGGATTACCGGAGGTCAGTATAACTACATAACAACATGGGGGGTTCTCGTCTCTTTCTTTCCTTTCATGTATTGGCAGTTGAGTCGGCTATATCAAATTAGGATTCATTCCCAATTAACTACAGGACCTAATCTCTACAGTGTAGGATAGATGTTAAGTGAAAATACAATACCCTTCTAGAAATGTGGATCATTTCTACCAATGAAAGTAGTGAATCAGAGATGGGTTTTAAAGGTCTATTTACACATTTAATCGGCCAACGTACAAACACTACAAGTCCATGATTTCCAGTATTTTATACTTACAGGTTTTTCAAAAGACATACTTTGGACTTAGGTACCCAAGAAAATCTTTACCGAATGTAAAGTGAGGCTCCTCTACTTTGGGCTCAAGCTGCATTTGTTCGTGTTTTTTCTGTACTGCTCTTGAGAATAGGCTCGTGAGACCCTTAATGTGCCATATTAATTTTGGCGGCGTCTGACAGTATATTTGTAGTTCAATATCTTGTTACTTATACCGTTGGAAGACTACAAGTCCCTGTAACATTTGAAAATTAGTGGGAATAACCTCCTCAATTGTCAAAATGCAGAGATAACTAATATTTAACTAATATGTTAACCAATAATTTGTATAGGATCAATAAAGAAGTTCCGACACCATAAGTCTCCCAAAATACGTAGTAAGTATTAGATACGTACCTACTCGTTGGTTTTTGTAATGAGGTTGATATCGAATAGTTTTAGTGCTCATAACTCGTACGTTCTAATACTATTGGCAGAGACGATTTGAATCTGCGCAGGAGGCCCGAAGATGATTTCCACAACCATTAAAATAGGTTTGAAAATATGGGTTTTACTGTAAATGTCCGACAGAATTTGACGTGAATACATTTTTGGTTGCCTCTCTGTTATGGGACAGGTCTATTCGACAACTATCCCCACTTTTTCATTTCAAGCCGCTTCCTGCGATGGTATCTGCTCTGATAATGTGTAGTTTTGTCTAGCTATCCTCAAAGATTTGATGACTGCCTGACTACCTTGGGAAAGACGTGAACTCGTCGTGTTTGCATAGTCGGTAAATAATTCACTGGTGCGGAATCGTATTAAAGTGAGAGCGTTCCCCAGCACGTTCCCACAGGAACCGCCAAGGATAATCCTGGGAATTTTCGAACTACTGGTTCCGCCGCCCACGTGTATTAAATATAGGCATTCTGAAAACGTTGAACCCATCTTGCAGTAGGATTCCTGAACTCGTGGACACGGAGATCTGAGACGTGTCCTAGTGATATACACTGCATTACAGCAAAAAAAAAAAAACAATACTTTCCATTCATCTTCAGGTGAGCTGAGGAAAGTAAAAAACCACAAGTAGGCCAAATCTTGTAAAAACCAAACCAGAAGGTTGGCATCATCATGCCTAACACCAAAATCTCTTTAAGAAGTACAATTAAATATTTAGATAAGTTTTCAGTGAAAATATTATACCGATGCACACGTACCATTTTGGTAAACGTAGAAAAATAAGGAAACTGGTCATATTATCATATTTATATACCTAATCATATTTATATTATTATATTTATATTCGCCGACGCCACGTTCACTGCGCGAAAAAAAGGATGTTTTGAACCATTGGAATTCCTCCTTGCCCAACTGCTGTCATGCAGACAGTTAACTCCTATCATGAAAGTTTGTTCTTAGAGGCGCTAGGAATTGAAACTTAGAGTCATCATGGTGATCATTCATCAACATCGTTAGCAGATGTTAACTCTTAAAACCCCATAGACCTTGAAATAGGTAAATTCCTGACCGCACCAGAGTTTGCCTGACCCAAAGACGCTATTTGTCTTTTAAAAAAAAGTGGACAGAGGAAGCTACCCTAGACCATGACGAATCGTGGGGGGTTCTCTACGGTGCAGAATGCGAACCGAAGACACATTTTCCAGCCTTCGTCATCCATACGGTGGGTGGCTTCCGGCCGCACCCCGAGTGGATTCCTAGAGCATCCATTTTTCTCCCAAGATACCCTTTCCGTCATTACTTGAAATGGATCGTGATTAATGTTATGGTTCTGAGTGATTGTAGTATTTTCAAAAATAAACTCACCCTTCATTCACTCACTTGGTTGATCATCCTTCACTCTTAAGCTCGTCCTCAAGTTATCATTCCTAATGTACAGAGGAGTCTAAACCTCCACTGTCCCTCTTGGAATTGACGTTTTCTCTTCAAAACTAGCAAAGGCACTCCTTTCAGTAAGAGAAACCAAAACATGAAACATGATAATGATTTTGAATTGATGAATAAATATTTGCCCATTTAACTTGACCCTTAGCGAAACCAAAATTAAGTGAACAATTGAACTTCATGTCCCCTAGGACAAAAGTACATCTAGTCAATCAGAACTTCGAAATTTAAAAAATACTACCTAAGGCAACCTCTAGGAGCACAACTCCACTGAATACACATTATGTATAGTTCAATCATCCCATAGTGCAGACTTCCGGATGGAGACCCAGAAACAAATCCACACATAATTAAATTATGTGTACAAAATTTTTGGAAGGTACCACCCACTCACCCTCCAGATAGGAACTCATGAATAGAATTTCGAGGGCAGTTGACAATCTCTTCAACCTGACACCATTTTGGTATCATCAATTTGGAAGGGTACCTACGTAATCCTATATAATTTCATATAACAGTATAATATCATTTTGTAAACTATTATCAACTGTAACATTGCATTATTTCTATCTGTAATGGCTGTAATTTTATAGGAGCAAAAAAAAAAAAATTGAAAATTGAGCTATTTTACTCAGTACAAATGGGCCTCTTTAATTATATTGAAGTAAAATAATTTCTCTCTTCAACCGAACGTGGATCATGTAAACATGAATATCATCCGGTCCACGTTTCTCTCATTAAAAAGTGACAGACGAGACAGTCATTCATTGCTCGGTAGGAGACCAGGAAATGCTTGTATGTAGCATGTTCTATAGGTGAATTTATTAAACCATAAAATGATTCTCTCTCGAGTTTTTACTTCTAAGACAATTTTACATTGCACCTAGTGACTTCGCATTGTAAATCACAACACATAAAGAGGCTGAACAAAAATGGATGGTAAAAATGTGTTTTGTAAAACAAAGAGAATTACCTACGTACGAGTAGTCCTCTGAAGGATGTGAAAGGAGGGGGGAATTGGCAGGATGAGATGTTGTGTGATGTGTAATAAATTCACAGCTTTCCAACGAGTGGTGAACGATTTTTATGGGATGGAAAATGAGGAAGTTATGTTTCCCTAGCAACGATTGGTTGTACGTGAAAATCATCATGAGAACCACGCGCTACTTTTGGGTCACATTTTCGTTCCTCGATACCGTTCCTAGATACCGTTCCCGAAAAACGTGACACTTTTTGCCAGTTAGGTGAAGGCTAAATAAAGTATGTTCCATGCTAAAATCCTGGTAACTCTGTCAGACAGTGTAATGTTCAGACAAAAAGAGATTTTTGAAAACTTCCAGGACTGAAATACTATACATTTACATTGGTAAATGTATTGGTAAATTGGTTATGTCTAAATTCAATAAATTTGGCCCGTAATAGGTACTGCAAACACGTGCATTCAATGCACAAACGGAATATTGTATAATCATAATCATGATTATAATAATAATATCTATTAGAGTCGTTAATATAATTCTTTGAAACATGATAAACCCAATCACAATAGGGTGGGTAAAAATGAGAGTTTTCATTTCCAGTTCATTTGCACATCTCTAGATTGAAATCCTGAAGATGGGAGCTACCCATGGAGTATTATTTGTGAGGGGCAACTGAAGAATGAAGAAGCATCAGAGAGAGATATGGAAAGATCGACTGAGGTCATAGATCCCTGCTGGGGGCTTGGGGGTCAGCGCCAAAGCGTTTGAGGACAATCATCGGCTGATTGGCCCCCGCTCGGAGTAATGACTCGGATTGTTCAGCTTCAGAAGCTGGAGAAAGATCACAAATCACCTTGAGATCTGCCAGACCCGGCAATCTTCTATCAAAAAGTAGCCTGACTTGGCGAGGTCAATTTTTTCTTCTCTGGAGATTCTCAACCTGGTGGCAGCACTTCCAGGTGTTGACGTGTTCTTACCTAGGTATTTGTGAATCCATAGATCACCTTCTCGTACCGCTTTGCCATTCGAGTTTAACCATCATGTTTCCTATTACTAAAATACTAACCTGAAAAAGTCAATGTGATTGAATTTTCTTAGCTTATAATAAATTATTATATAATATTGAAAAGGTGAGAACATCTTCCGATCTGCCGAAAAGTATAATTTAATTTAAAGAATAAATGATCATGATGTATACAGTACAAAAAAAATACATTTTGGTTTTCAGTGGGAAGGTTTCAAATCGCTCGCCGAATTGATAGGTTATCCACCAACTTCGACAAAATAATTTTGAGAAGAACTGATGATATTCTAAGATTTCTGAAGAATCACTTTTGTTCAAGAAATCAGATTTTTATAAAAATGATTGAATGGTGCTTAGCTTTTTAGTCGTGGTCTAACATGCAAAGTCTATCCCTGAAAATTCATTTACAACTAGTAATTTAAATTTGACACGAATTATGGAAAGTTATGGGTAAAACTAGGGTGGCGTACGGACAGTATCTATACCAAACTTTTCCAGGGAGGTAGAATAAAACGATAAACGCGAGCGGAAATTGCAATTTTGACATTTTTAACTCCTAAATGTGAGAAGAATGCTTTCGCTAACTAGGAAGCTAAATACACATTTAACAAGGTTATTTGAGATTTTGGGAATTGAAATCGTATGAAAGATATCATCTAAGTGTAATGTCATCTTGTACTTCTTGTTCATTCGTGCTCGGGAAGATAGAGACTGATCTGCAGATGGTCATCTATAAATTGAATCATTATTGGATCGGTGGGAGCCACTGCTCACACATAAACCACGATCATCGGAAATTATTGTAACACTAATACACGTTTACAAGTTTCATACTATTCTATATATTTATATTCATTATTTAATTATTAGGGTGAGCGGGTAGCCCCCAGATGGTACCCTATGAATGTCATCACTATCACAACATCGATAGAAGTAGATGACGTAACTGAAATCCCACGAATTCCGATTTTTCCTTATTTATACATCACCATTATTAGTGGTCGGGTCTCGCTTTAATTTAAACGATAGTTAGGCCCACATTGTAGTCATGCCTAAACATTTCAACGAACAAAACAATAATTTAGGATACATGGGGAGCTATTTACTCGTAAGCCATCACATCAACCACTTATCAGAATTTATTCCAATGTGTTGTGAAGTTCAGAAGACCGAAGTACTTGCCAAAATACCAAAATTATAAGTAGTAGCCCGTGACATTAGTTGAGAAGATTTTCCTCCAGTACCAGTTAGATATAAAGCAGGAAGTAGAGCACGAATCGTAGCGATTACGCATCACTGGGATAGTTTTTGCCAAATGACACGAACTTGGGTGGCCTTGGTTCGGAAGCTAAGAGCGATCATTGTGATCGTGGGCAGATCTCTTGATCTTAGACCGGTCTATTGTAACAGCGCGGCGTAACATAATTACTCTCCTCGAGTCCTTGAAAACCCGAGAAAATGAGCATCTTCTCCCAGTAGCTAGTTTTCCGGATTGCATGACCTCGTTTTCTTGGAGCTTGGTTTGAAACCAGTCCAATAGCTATGTTCCAACTCTAAGTACCTGAGTTGTTAACATTTACATTCTGAACAATTTTTTCAACATACGAAAGGAAGATTAAATAATACATAAGCATTGTCATGGGTTTATAAATGTATTGGCTTCAAGTGCGAAGCGTAGGTAGGTGATAGCTCAACCCAACTCCTTTATTTGTAAATATGTAGCTCAGCTCATGTGTAACCCAAAAACTCCAAAATAAATTCTTTGTATTTTTGGCATGAGTTCGAAACTCAAAACTTCTGACTTTTTATTCTTCTTTCATAATATTAATATAATTTAGGTAAGATTTCGAGTTTTGATTCTTATGCTATAATATTCCACCACAATCATCGTTATCAATCATTACAGTATCGGGTTCGTGCTCTGAATGTACATGTACAGTGCCTAGGACGCATGGACGGTCAGTA
>JAEMON010000002.1:12628164-12661976 GCA_030264115.1 Lygus lineolaris | reverse complement strand
TAATAAACCGTTGTGTAATAATTTGCAGCGTTTTTAAAATCCCAAAGATCCAAATATCCAACGAATGTGCGAGGGAGCGTATGTGTCACTTGCTACGTATTTTGGGAGCATCGATCCAAATTTGAAGCTTTGAATGATGAGTGCCAGGTGCGAAAACGGGAACCTCTTGTTCCTGGCCAAGAGCTCGTCATTCGCTTTCATGGGGCACCTTTGATAGTGGTGGTTCGTCGTTGGTAACTAACAAAAATCCCCTGGGCAAATTGGAATTTCGGTGTTTTGATCCAGTTTTTTTCTCGATTTAGACTCTTCAGATGGACCGACTTGGAGAGCCAACCTTGGCCTGCTTCGGACGAATCGGTTGCCTGATGACTTACCTTGTTGTACTTACAGGTCCAGTTGGTTACACCCCAGCCATTTGTGACAAATTTGGAAGCATTTATGGAAGTAGTTTCGTCCAAGCTTAGGTCGATGATTTACGCAAAATTTGGTTTAAATTCGTGTTTTTCTATGAATAAAACGATTTTTATATTTATTATAAGGAGTTGTTCCAGAAATTAGGTTTTCTGTTGATACCTTCAGTTGATATCCTTTCATCTTTCAGGTGGGCTGAGGAAAGTGGGAAAATGAATAAATAGGGGCTAACGGAATTCCCAATAATATATTATTGTAGCATTCACATTTGGTTCCTTTTGAATCTATCTCTCGCTCGTCAACGTGATACACTAAGACTAATTATGTTAGTGATGGAATTGTTGACAATTCCATCACTACTTTACTCTACGATCAACATATTTAAAATTAAATACTAATTATGTTGCGTAGATATTTGCTATTTTAATTTTGTGCACCTTGTGTAGACGGCGAGCTGCTTACTCACGGACTCACAGACTACTTTTTCGTATACTTTTATTCGCCCTTTTGAGCAACCCCCGCCGTCTCTATTTGTCTCTCTTTTTTAATCTTTCTCTTTTTCTCTATTTCTTCTTTGCTTGAGGAATGAGCCGAATAGTGCGAATGCTGCTATCTCACGAGTGGTAGCTTCATTTCACTCACATCGTGAACAATATATAAAGTCCCCTATAAATCATTTGCCTACAAATCACGTATGGAATTAATTCATATTTAAAAAATCACGAAAGCATAATGTGTATATAGCACACCTTGGCAAACTTCTCGACCCTTCATGTAAGTACCTAAGAGTTGATTTCCTCGTTAGGAATTAGTTCGCACTAAAAAATGCCCAATACCATCCTTCTTACTGGGTATTAAATCGTATTTTAATGATCTGTCTCGGTTGAAGTTTGTTGCGTGCGGAACAGCCATTTCTTCGTAACCGTTAGGTATATGCGTGTCTTTTAACAAATTCGCCGAAGAGTGGAAGCTATATTTTTTACCCTATGGCCAAATCCAATGTAACGAACACGTACTATCGGCTCCTTTTGATTATGTCTGGTTTCTATCCCTTGAAGTTGGAGTTGGTCTTTACTTTTTATTCCGATTCTAAGCCTTTACATAGAATATCCGGTTCGGATTGATTTAAGATGCAACAAATCCTCTGAATCTACTGAAAAGTTTATAAAATGACATTCCGTCTTTATTAACTTCGTCCTGTTTTTCTCGTTAGCTTATTGTGTTACAGAGCTGTGGTGCTTGGAAGGTTTGGAAATCCAGGTAGCACCGTCGAAGGTTTCCTTTCTACTGGGGTGTTACACCTGCTCTTCTCCGATAATCTGAAGGCATCCTATTGAGAGTAGGGCTGGGAGATTGAAATACGACCACTACCCGTTAGAAAACGACGTGAAGCTGTCCGTTGTTGAAGTAATTTTCTTGTTAGGTTGTTTCCAAGGTTGTATTTCACCCGTTGCGTCTATCCAGTTATTCAAACATCAACAGTAGTGCCTCCCCGAAGGTAACACCTTTTGTTGTTCTCGTCGTTTTATTAGCAATTCAACTCCTATACTAAAAGATCAAACGTCTATCACAATGAACAGAATAATACAGGTGCCATAAACCCCGCATAATATTACTAAGGTACCTGTCCTCCGTCCCACCACTTTCCTCGTATGTTCAGCTCTCCTTATGGGTGGTTTTGTGAGTTTATTCATTCTCATTCAAGATACGGTGACGAATAGGTAGTGTTGAATCGAGTAAATACTCGTGCCTTCCATAAGTTTGGAGCCATTTGAATATTTGGGCTTCATGAGGAAAAGCGTAAACAAAAAGCGATGGCGTTGTATAGAGAAATACAAAGGGGTGGATGGTTCTTTGGATTATATTAGACTGACCCACCCTAAACAGAAAACTCCAGCCAATCAGCATCTATATTTTCATACAACATAATCCCGCACTTATTTCAAAACGTCTAAAATAATCACGTCACAAGAGGGAGATAATTGGAGAACCGATTCAATCGTTTGTTTCATAATGGTAGCCAATTGGCGACAATCGTGTTCTGCTTCCATTTTACTGCTATCCTTCCATAAATAACAAACATCGAGAGCCCGAGAAGCACCGTGCACACGCTCCCATGTTTTAGCACGTGTGGCAGCTGTAGGAACTGCCCGGCACAATTCCTACACATTTCCTCACATTATTGAAAACTATGGAAATTATACTTGTAGATAAGATTTTGACATTGTAAACTGACTAATTTGATGCTACGAAACCTTGTTATTTGTAAAACAGTTATATTAGGTCACTTAATGATATCCAGCGATCAGATTGTAATATATTCACGTTCTATCATCATTTATCGACATTTTCACCCAAAATGTATATTTTCGCCAAGTAGGCTGCTGGAGGGAGGAAAGTATAGATGGTGTGGTTGGAGGAAACCAATATTTTGTATATTATGATTCTCATCGAAATCTTGAGATGTAACCTATTTTTAACCCTTGAAAATTCACATTTTAAACCGACAAAACACCCAAAAATATATTATTAAAATTCGATTTGAACTCATTATTATTAATTTTTTTTGCATTTTATAGGTACTTGTGCATCATAATCCATTTTGTGTAGTTAGCAGAATCTTCCACTATGAACGATATTGCTCCAAACAACTTCGAAGGACCGCCGTAATCTTTCCATTGAATCATCCAATCAATTCGACTAAGAGATTGCGACTGCGATGTAAGATGCCCACTCATCACATTTTCTGGGTCCCCTAAAAAAACGGACTCCGCCGGTCTCCTAAAGAGGATTCCTCGAGCAGGGCGACGACCGCCGAGTAATTTGATGGACGTAATAAAAACATCTTAGAATGACCCCATCTCCCTGTGATAGCCTGTAACAAGCGGCGATAGGAGGGCTACCGACGGAATTAAGGTGGAACCGACCCGCGCGCCTGTTGAATTATCTCCTCTAGTCCGATAAAAGTTTCATCCCAATCTTTTGTCGTATCATCTCCCCAGGATGCATGGACGCCCTTTTTTCGGGGAGGAGAATCTCTGAAGACGACTTCGCGATAAACGATCTTTGGGGAAGCTTTTCGAGAAAGAAACGGCCAGAATAAACATTTTTAATCCGTTCGACGTTCTGGCGTCGAAGCCGTACGTGTCCTTGAGCCGGTGTTAAGGTGAGATCGAGATATAATCTATTGTTGATAATCGTTAGCGATATACCCATTTGCATATTCAAAGTTCTCTTTTTTTTTACCAAGTGATTTAGATCGAGATTTGTCGTGAAGTATGAGCTACTTTACTGCCACGTTCATCATACTCACTCGTGTCTTCTTATAAAAATACCTTAGCAGCATTTTTCGTTTAGTACATAATCCCAGGCGAAGCTCTTTATATATGAAAATATTGATGAACAACATTTCGGTGGAAATATTTTATTCATTTCCCTTGGTGAATCGTATCATCATACCCTAATGTAGCTATACTATTTACCATTTTCCTACTAGTCACATGTAGCTAAAATATAGACGGACTATCCACTAACACAAGCAGGGGAATCACATTGCAATACTCCCGAATGCTCCATGAATAATCATTATCACGTCTGTTATCTTCTACTAGAATATAATATGAGTACAATGAAATATTATTACATTCGGCAGATGGTTGAAGCTTCCATATTGTAATTCCAAGTTGTAAGGTCAGGTGAACTTCTATTCCACATAAAATTACATTGGTACTTATTTCACGATTGTTATAATCGTTAAGTATAACTACGTAACTTCATACGATTATATGGCATTCTAACACGAAAAAAAGCAAGAACTGGATGAATCTCATCAGATATTGAATCAAATTATTTTTAGCAGTCACAATTTAGTTTATTATTTTACTGTATGGGGATCGTAGAGTAGCTATACATTATCTGTAGGTATGGGTAAACACTGAGTAGTTATTTTTCCAAAAAGTGTAAATCCTCCCGAGTTTTTTATTTTTCATTTACGTTTTAGAGAGACTAAACTAGAACAATTTGGTGACTCAGCTTTGTTCACTTAAACGAAGGAGTGGCACTACGGTGTGCCTACTCAGAAGATCAAACTTTATTTAACTTTTACAACAAAAGTATTTTACCTCTTTCCTTCACTTCTCTGTTACTAGAGGACAAATCGGAGAATTCCATTAACCTACAAACAATGAGAGTGGATTGAGAAAGATCTAACTAATCACGATTTCCACCTTGGAAGTTGTTGGTACATTAACCGTACCTATATAGATAAACACACTAATGTCGAATTAGTCACCTCCAAAGAGTTGACCTCTTTTCTTTACTCATTGATAATATAAAGAACTTCAGAGGTAACTCCGAGTCGATGGAGATTCAAACGGAAAAATAACGACGTTCGATATTTGGAAAATAAAAATAGCTCACTTGCTCTAGATTTCCGATCTTATTCCGAAAAAATGAATGCAATCCTTTTGAGTTTATATTAAGACAAGGTCTTTATATTGAGAATGCGAAAGACTCCAAGAATGAGCTACGCAAGGTTCCAGAAGCGAAGGAACGGAAGCACCCACTTCCGGCTATCCGGATGTACAAACAAGTGTAATTCCGGCTACCCTGCAGGTGAACAGGTGTTCGTGGGCGGATTCCTAAATCGTCAATCCTTAGGGTCGCCGGTAACCGTGAAATTTCTGCTGGTCGAGAGTCAAAATATGTTATTGTTCCGAACCTGGCTTCATTAAAGCAATTGTAAGGCATTGGGTGATTTTTACAAGGATTAGAAGAAGGTACCATTAATCACTGTTTGATTGTTCATTTTTATATTACATTTTCTTTGTTTTTCCAAGTCTATAATCTTGATAATCTTCTGAACTGTTGGGTCATTCGGTTCTCAAGTAAACTTAGATCATCGCCATCGTAGAAATATGTGAACTGTATACAATGGAGTTCAGCGTCAAGATCGCATCTGGTGCACAGGTGGCAGAAGGTTATTTTCAATGTTCTTCCCTTGCTCTGGTGGCACAGAGCCAATCGACCCCTCTCGATTCCTATTTTCTCTTACAACGGGAATGACTGCGTTGCTTGCCTTGAACTGTACATTGCCACTTCTCAGAAATTCCAACATGAACGCATACTTACTAAATGTGTACACCCATAAAAATTACAGTCAGTTCTGTTAAGCGTATGGTGCTTATATGATCACATTTCTCCGAATACCCGTGCTTGATGTCCCCTCATTTTTCAAATGGGAGGTTTTCAAACTCATTTTCTGGGTACATATATTTAATTCTCCATCACATACATATATTGGGATTGCTATGGACATGAAATAATGAATACCTAAATAGGTAGTACATTCCACAATTCAAAATTCTCGTACATTTTTACCCATTTTGGTTTCTGGAGTCAGCCACTTATTTAGGGGAATGGTATTTAACTGTATATGGGCTTGGTTCAGTCATTTACGAATTGCATTCCAATCATGCCTACCTATGCACATGCAGAGTACCCCTTCAGCGCCAATATAGTTTTCCAACTGCATGTCATATACGATGGAGGTGGTATAAAAATGCACACTGCACGTACTGTGAGTCCTTTTTCTATGGTAGACACTTCATTTTCATAGATGTTTTTGAATTTATGTGTTAAACACCTGTAGAATCCCTGAATGTTCACCTGTTGAGAAAGTAAATTTTTAGTTCTTAGTGCTACATATAACAAATTTTCTCCCATCAGGATTAATCCCATGAACCCATGATATTGCATGACTCCTTTCCTCGCTGCAACGAATTAATTTCGATCACGTTTCGTCCTCAAAGCTAACTGTCACCTCTTCCGTATCTGTATGCAATCCTATTTCACTTGAATTATAACAACCGAACTTTCTACGGACGGTTTCACAATAGCACTAATCCCCATCCCGCTTTTACTTAATTTCTGTTCCTCGTTCGCTTGAAGCAAGACCAACTTAGTGAAAGTCACAGCTAATTTAAAACAGCAGTGTTCTTACAGGTTTTATTTGGCGCGCGCTCCAGGTTTTTCGTTCGTTCTTTCTTTTGAAGCCCTCGCGCTTGTTTTATTTGTCTTATGTCTTGTTCCGCCTGAACGGGAGAATTAGCTAAGCGTACCGCGACGTGGATAAAATCAGTAAAAATCCTTCTGCCAACCTCTAGTTGTTTTTTTTTTTTCAAAATCGTAGGTTGGGACTTTCTTTCGAGACCTCAGTTTTTTTTAGAGAACAAGACTGCCTGCATCAGAGACAGAAGTTACAGGATTTCTCTCGGTGTACATGTGAAAGTCCACTTTTGGCGTCACTTGGTGCAGCAATTCACATGATTTTTTTTCAACAGTCGATGGCATACTACTACATCGTTGGCAGCAGCAATTATAACATCGCGAACAAATTAATAATTTTAATCAATACTTAGCCAGGGGTAATGACGAAATGCACACATAGGTGGCTACTTATACGATAAAAGGACCATTCTGACTATTTTGTCAGCTCAACGTTTTGGTAATAAGTAGGTACCTAGAAATATTGAGAAGGTAAAACATCGCCTGAATGGAAAGATGAAGAAAATTGTGTAGCTCCAGAAAAAATTGGTGAACCGAGAGAAGAAAAATCTATAGAAATTTAGATCTTGTATAAAAATCTATATTTATTTCATTTGAAATTCAGTCTTTGAAATCCTAGCTCACTTTCCTCTGGCAGGTATTGTTGGAGTACTATAGCATTTTGACTTTTCCAAGGATTGGGCAACAGATAGTGTTGTTCGGTTATAACCTTATAAGTTATAAGATTGAAAGTTGGACCGTCAGCGCTGTAGTCACCATTTCATACGTTCATTCAATTTTAAAATCGTACGAGATCTCGAAGGGCTCACTCTTTAGCATAGATCTGATAACTTTCAGTCCGTAGGAAACAAGAGTTCAGCTTGGGTCAAAGTCCCCTCACACATACCGTGAATAACAACAACTCTGCACAAACTTGATAACTTCGGCGTCAGAGTTCAGTTAATAAAATTGTATACCGTCAACCTACGCACATGCATGAGATATTATGGTATTGAGAACACAGGGAAACTAATAAAATTGGTTGGCGACAGTATGCATACCAAAGTAGGGGATCTCTTCGCCAAGAGGATGCCGGAGAGATCAGCGTACTAGCCCGAAGGCATGTCAGCTTATTTTGCTAATCTCCCACGCGCTATCCTTCCTAGGATCGGCAAATGTACGGATACTGAGGTTTCGTGGGTGTATTGTGGGACGATAATAAGGGTAGCAAGGCCGCTCTCACTCAGATGAATCAGACATCCGTTTTCTCTGCTTCGAACGAAAGTCAAAATACGTTATTTCGTTACATAAAAATTTGCTTATCGTCGGGTGGATGTCTGTAATTGAGCTTGATTGTAGACTTGACTGTAGGAGTACATATTGGGGTTCACAAGGTATTTGCAATTGAAGCAGTTTCGACTCTCCATAAACCCTTCCCACCCAAGAAACAGCTTTTTCCAATGTGCTTCAATCCCTTCAATTCCTATACGTTCTGTTCACGTTCTACTGGGAAAATGTTAAACCTTTGGGATTCGACTCGGGGACTTTATTCAGACAATACGACTCCAAGCCCCTACCTACTAAAAATCCATACTTAGTTTCTTAGAAAACGGAGTTGATGTAAAGCTTGTATATTTATCTCCATGACACTTATTTTAGAGAGTAACGAAGTGGCAGTTTCAAGAACTCCTTTTACTCGGTATACTGAACCATCCGGTCGAGAGTTCTCCGTGGATTACATGGCTTGGCCTTTGAATTAGTTGAGTGAATTTGAACTATAAAGTCTTGAGTGATGGTGGTTGGATAGTCTACCCTTCATGTAGTCGAATATGCAACGAAATTTGGTGTTTTCTTTTTTTTCAAGAAATTTTTTGATAATTATTAGGGAATACAAAGTAGTTTTGTGTATAAGTGTCTCAAAACTATACGACTTTTGAAGTTTCTGTAGCTACTCATTTCCAAACTGCATGCTTTAACATGTTACTGAAAGCGGAAATTTACTGTAAAATTGAGTTGTAACGTATTCACCTTTATTGGTTGTGGTTGGTAGAGCCGGAGGCTGGAAAATCCTATTCTTTCAATAGGTATATATAGGTAGGCAGAAACCAATCCTCCAACATTATTATGTCCATTTATGAATTGATTTCATTTAATCATCCAATGAGTCTCTAAAACCATCCAATGTATAGGAGCATGGATGGGAATAAAAAGTGTACCTATTTTTTAGAAGAAAAAAGCTGGTACCTACGCTAGAGAAGACCCGGTAATAGATTATGAGATATACTTTTTAACGGCGTGCGTAAGAGGATTTCCAGTCGGTGGGGGAAAAAAATTGGTGGGAAGTGAGACAGACCAGAGGCTGAGTTCTTTTTTATCGGGATCAGGACCTCTTATTAGGTTCAGCAGGGGGGAAAGGGGAAGCCCGCATATGCAATGCGGTAAAAAAGGGCTGTCGTCAAGCCCTTTGTAAGGACGGTTTGTGAGGGAGCAGCGGGAGAGTCGTTTTCTATGGGTAGTTGGGAAGGGCTCTTGCCGACGGGCTATAGCGCTCTCTTGTTCAGTGGTACGGCTGTACGGCGCGATTTCTCAACATCGAAAAAGCCGCAAGCAGTGTAGACGCAGGTAGTCAACATGATGGAAACAAAAGCTGCAGGGATTTCAAACTTCCAAGAAGCATGAAAATGAAAGGCACAAAACCAAACGCGTGCATGCACTACCAAACATGTTCTACGGTACCTACCTAGTAGGTCTATCTGCCAGGACGGCTGCTCTGCTACATTTATGGTGCATGATCGGGATCGCTAGTACCAGTGAACTCGGAACCTACGAGAGTTCCATTCAATTTTGAGGAGAATTGATAGTAAATTTGTAAAGATTGATGCTATTTGTGGAACTTTAGGGAGTTGGCGGACTCATTCTGATAAATGCGGCTTATACCCATCATATTATGAGCTAATAAACCGCATTATCGTTATTATAGATGTCTGGCCTTATACATAACTATTTAGTCTGCAATGCGGTTAGCGCATACTGCCCGTGAATCATTTAAAATGATGGGGGAGAGAGCGGTTATCTAACCGACCGTTAAAGTCACTTCTTCCGCCCCCTCGGCGGATTACTCTTGGAGCCACCCAGTTCTTTGAATCCCTCGATCGCGGATTCCCATTCACGATTAGCCCCCGATGAGACTCGTGAGTCAGAGTACTTGGAACACACCGTCACAAGGCAGGTTTCTCTATTCGGCACAAACCTTGTTGATGGTGGGGCTCACTGGTGACTTGGCGGGCTTGTAGTCCTTGGCCACTCGGTTCCTCGGTTCGGCCTCCCGCCCCAGCAGTTCATCCTTAGTGCCGTGCGATGTCACACCTTTTCGAGTATCCGTTGAGTTAATCTTATTTTCGGTGACAGATTTAAGCGACCAAGTGAAAGTGCTTCCGTGATTGTTACTATTCCAACATGGGTTCCCTCAATAGGCATAAATGGATATACGTAAATGGTCATGTTACTGACTGTATCATTGATGGGATTTATCTTGCTTCGTCTTACTTGGATGATGAACAGGTTCGTCATATTTATTTTTCTCTTTAGAACCTCCTTGATTAGACTTTGTATAGATTATTTAAAAACAATTCTGGATAGGTATCGTTTACCTATCGTCTTTTCGTTACCATTATATATTATTCCATATGGTTTCAATAATGGTTCAGTCTTATTCTTCTGGTTCTTCTAGTTTTTTCTGCTGGTTATGCTTCTTTTTCTTTAAAATAACTGTTTTTCTTCTAAAACATAGGTAGGACCTTGGCAACACTGTAAGAGGGCTTGTACCTCCTCTACCAGTATCTACCAGTGAAACATAATGATCTATTTATACCAAGTATAATAAATTAGATATATTGTTCTTACTGCATTGGTTTTATTGGGAGTAATGGAATTATAGGTACCTACTCATTATGTGATATTAATAACATAACAATACACCGTACGGGTAGATATATAATATAAGATCAATAAAATATGTGGGAGGAAAGTGAATGAAGAATCCTATCCCCATTTTCCCATTTCCTATCCACGATTATTTGACTGGTAGTATACCTACTTATTTCTTGCTGAGATAATGAATAGAGGTTGGGGGTGTAGGTTTCTATCGAATTCATCCTGCAGCAGCCAACATTTAATTGAGCTTGTGTTAAATTTCATCTATTTATAATGGTGTTCAGCCGTCCATAAATATTGTTATCGCCTTGTGAGCGTATTGCGGTAGCTCACTCTCTAGTATGTAATGATTGAGCGGCTTAATTCTCTATTTCACTGTTATTGTGAAAATTGGTTTATAAATTTATGATAAATTCATGTATTTTAGAATAAACTCACACCTTCTTCGAAAATCGTGCTAAAGGACTCTCATAGGCGGACCACCTTGACCGACCTCTCGCCGAAGGACCTGTTGCAATGACCAACAGGTGTATCCGGACTGGTATATATATCATTGAAACGCCTCCAGTCATTGGATATTGAGGAGCAAATTATTCAATTTCACGTTCCACTTCGTTATCTACATTATCTTTATTGAGATTCACACTGATCTTGAATCCTAACTGATATAAACCTTCAATTCATCTTGAATGGATGAGCTAGCATGTCAAGAGTACCTAGGCCTTCATGTGCCAACACGATAATGGCTATTGGTTCATTGTTAGGGTAGGTAATGTTCAAGATTGAACATTATGAATACAAATTCCTACTTACCTATCTACCCAATATTATTTATCGTGTCTCTAATAACAATGGACGTCATAAAATGTTCCTGAGCTATATCCTCAAAGGTTGGCTCATAATCTGAATAATCCTGCACGACTTGTTTAGCGCAATATTGGCTCTCGGGTTGAGAGTGTGATGTTAAGCTGAAATGTCAACCAGTGACAGAGCCTTGAGCCATATCCAACCAGCCGAGAAACAGGTCCATGTCTTTGAGGCTGGGTGTTTTTCACGGCCCACTTTTTTAATTATCATAATAGCTTCCTAGCGTACCTTGTGACACTAATTAGTTGCTCGTGAGAAACATTTCTCGAAAAAACGTTCGTTATGGAAGACCCGCCATCTACCTACTAGGTAGGTACATTCTGAAATTGACAGATATTGTAGGACCCATTAGCGGAGAGTTTCATAACAGTGAATTTTTAACCTTCCATTTGGAACGGTACAGATTACCTTCATGCTTCATGCCTTTCCCTCTACTCTCGATGATAATTTAAAAAGTAGGTAAAAAAAAATTAGGTAGGTGGGTGCTTATAAGAAGCTGAGAGTTTTGACTCCGAACTCCTGAGAGAATTTGAAATTATGATAGGCACCAACAATTACTTAATATTATTGATAATCGTTAAATCAAGATACTCCTATATCTCTATTTTTGGAATCTTGATAAAACTGATCACTAGAAATTGAACTAGGTATTTTTTTCTTGGTAATTAATGGTTTACTAATTACTCGTATTTCTTATGAAAGAGGATAGATTCCATGTTTATTTCAGGTGCACTTCCTCTCTTCTATAAATGCCGAGAAATAGTATTGTATAATAAGAGTTCTGGTTTGGTTTCGAGAGCCCTACTCCGTACTAACTCAATTTCTGAGAAAACAGATTCCTCCTACTAGCTTCCGCACTCGACACTAGTCACTAAATCTTGATTTCTTGGCATTGATATATTGTCAGCAGAAAAATTCCGGATAGATCTAGGAAGTCTGAACAGAGATAACCTTGGTTTTAAGACCCACACAACCCTACATTTCCAGTGAGGAATGCTCGCAATGGCACGTTACCTTTGTGTTGGAAATTGGTGAGAGGTAAACCTTCCACTATACCAACGTCACCGAAATGAAAGTTGTAGAGGATAATTACCTGGGTTTAGAATAGGGTTTGTGAACGGAATTCATTAGTGTTCCACCAAGTAGTCACTTCCTGGGTATATTTAGTAACATGATCGTCAACTCCTCATACCCTCCAAACATCTATTTCTGGTAGAATAGGAGTGGGAGCTTCACTTCCATGACCCAGTGAAAAAGCGGTAGGCAGAAATATCCCGCAGTTATCGTAACTGTACCTTCACATGTGGACTCCTCCGGTCGCCACATGTTCGAAATATGCAGCTACTGAGAAGACCCAGTTCCGTGGTATAAATGCTATTACGCAATGCGAACCTCTCTTCCGAGTATCAGCTCATCAAGTTCTGGCGCTCCCGTTTTTCACTCATCTCCGGCCGATGATTTGTGGTTTGGGTTCAATCACTATCCTTTGCGAAGACTTCCTGACATCGTGCTGTGAATCATTGGAGTCCTACCATGACTCAACCATTAGTTGTCACTTGCGGTAGGTTGGTTCATGATACCTTTCAAAGCATGAAAATTTGGTACAGATGGGTACCAAGTTCTATTTAAGAATATCCTAAACTAAAAAAACATAAATTAATACGATTTCACGTTGCCTACACATTGCAATTTTTCAATTTTTCTTCGGTAAAATGACTGAATTATGAAAGAACACACTGGCTCCTCTCTTTATCAAAGCTTCGTGTAACCTAATACTTACAGAGTAAAACATATTTTCATTTTCTCTGTCCGCTGAATGAAAATGTTATTCCGTTAGGTGTGGTCGGTTCTCACGACTGTCAACTCAGCGAGAGTTTTGAGGAGACTGACTCATTTCTGACTCAGACGGAGGTGACGACAAAAGAAGATGCCGAATGGAGGGCAAACCTGTCTCATTTAAATGGCAAGATACAAAAAACCGCTGTTTTAGAAAAAGGTTCTCGTGACTCTGAAGCCATGAGGCTAACCTTGTGTCTTCGAATAAGTAGTAGGTACGCATATTTTCACAATAAATTTTTCGATTGAATGAAGTTTGAATGCTGAAGAAATGGATAAGATTCCATATATCGATTTCATTTGCTCTATTCTCTATAGTTATAGATTTGAACTCAGATCCACTGTTTTTGCTAACACTTTCCTATGCAACTCCGGATTTTTATTTTTTTAGGACCTATCTTTGTTAGGACTACGTTCTTTGTGCATCGTCTACTCTTTGAAGGATGTCAAAAGTTGGTTAGTTCTCTAAGAGTTTTAATGGACTGATTCATGTTGAATCAATTTTGTTTTGGTTTCTCAAGGATTTTGGCTGTTTCCTATAGAGCAGGGTTGCCGTCACTCAGCTTCCTCATTATTATCAGTGGTTATTAATACTTACTGAATTATCCTGCTCGATGTATACGTAGGTGGTTATAGTGTTCAAACTCACTACTATCTTCGCTGTATTCCTTTCCTCGTTTCCGTCAGAAGCCTCCAACCTCGGTAGTGACTAATTTCAGAAGAATGTAAATCACCACTGAATGCATAAAAGCTGAAAGGTGATCTATTACTTCGTAGGAATTCGCGCCGTTAGGAATCATGTCATCCTCATGGAGACCATTTGTCAATTTCGAAATCAATGGTGACAGATTCTCCTCGAGACACGAGCAACCAAGAGCCAACTGTCGCTTGCGAAATTACTATTAAGAGAATTCTTTATTCACCCCTGCGAGCGCAACAATCAACGTCACATTTCAATTTCATCGTGTTGTGAATAGGAAACTAGGCTCAACGTTGACTCGTGCCTGGAAGAGTTTATGACTTTAAATATAGGTACGTTGAATATTTTTATTTATTGGGTTCCATTGTGGCGTTGTTTAACAATGCATAGTGCGTACAGAGATTTGAATTGACGCAAAGAATTCCTTCTTTGAACTCAAGGCAAGATCAACAATATTCCAGTCAAAGATTATTTGATTTATGTTAATTTATTTCACCGTGTCTATAAAGGATAATGTTTATTTGTTTTGGAAAATTGTTTTGCAACACTTTAATTGCCCAAAACCTTGAGTAAGGCCCCTAAAACTCAAGTGTGCTACTCAAAATGTTTCTTAGTTTGGTCCTTGGCGACAATATATTGCAAACTCTCAGTGACTAGGAAAATTAGTTGGCCCGGCACTTACTCGTACTTGCTTTTAGTGTGGGGGAAGGTTGCCCGGATTAAGTGGTGGCGATATTATACGAAGGGTCCGAGGGAAAAACGATGAGAGTCCACCCATATAATTTCCAGAGAGTCCATATAATTTTTCTTGTTCACTGAATTTACAAGGTATTATTTTGAATAACTAATAATTTATAAGGAATGGTTTTTCCGCGAAATTTTAGTAGTTGGAATTAAATTAGTGGTAAACATACTGATAATATCAGTCTTGAAAGTTTGTTTTTCAATTTCTGGAAAATCAGCTTTTTTGGACTCATCGTTTTTCCCGTGGACTACATAAGTTACTGGATTTCCTAACATTTGACTGGGAATAGTGGTACCTAGTCAGCCACTGAACAGACTCTGAATCAAATTTATTCGGGAAGGTCTAAACGAAAAATGCTAGTGGCCATTTTGATTTACGAGGCAACATAGTTTTCATTTCATAAAATTGAAAACAGGGCTTCCTTTGGTAGAAAATCTGTTTCATAATGCTTCCAGAATGGTGGGATCATAATATATTTTACAGCAGAATGTGGCAGCCTCAAAATTAATCAGCATTCCCTAATTGAAATCCTTATGGCCAACAATTCCACAATAATATAATGTAAATCAGTATGGTGCCACGGTGCCAATGGTGAGGCCAAAAATTGTCATGAGCGTGGAAAGACCCGATGACGAAAATGTCTGAATACTTCGAAGCATAGAACGATTAGTAAATGTGTCATGTTAGATGAAATTGACAACATTGTGCCAAACGAGATTTTAGGTAAGTACTACATCATGGTTCTATAAATGATTGGAATTCCTGCATCATTCATTAAGAATTATCTCTCCCCTATATTTCTGGAAAGTGGTTAATGTTTATAAATGACAATAGTTTTTGGTATATTTAACTTGATTAACACTCAGATAGTTCTGAAGTTTGTTGTGTATCAGGCCAGTTGTGAGATTCCGGTGTCGTGAAGTAGCTCTCGCAGCTAAGTGAATTTTGACGAAATATTACCGCTAATGACATAACCACATCTTTGATGCTTCATCTGGTGGCCGGTCGACCGAACCAGTTCTGGGGTTTTCATCCCGTAAAGGTGGATCTTGCAGGAGATGGCTCGACCTCTGCAGGAAAGGCATCTAATAGTTTCCAACTGGCTCTCGAGCCCTGGAGCTCTAGTCTCTTTTTTTTCTGTGGGTTTGGCCTAACCATCTAGCTGACTGGAGTGGAACGGATTCGACTTTTTTCAACTTTATCGAAGATGGGATGGACGTGTGTGGACTGGTACTGGCCGACAGCGACTTGATACGTCTAAGTATATCAGTTGTAGTGCAATTGACGCTCAAAGGATTTAACTTGGAAGACGGGCTTGAGCACAGAACAGGCTTTCCTAAAAGCTTTCCCTGTTTGGTTATGTTTTTGCATTTTTTGTACTGCTTACCCTTTATCCCACCCAACTTGAATGTTTAAAATCCTACTCGAAGCTCCTAATATGGGAATACGAGTTGGACACTAACGCAGTACCCCTCAAGTGTAAATTAGCATTCAACCATAAAAATGGAAGTGGTTACCTAGTCGGATAACTCAGTAAATAAAACCGACCTTTTCGGACTGAATATCCTTATTTAAATGATTTTGACGAGGATCATCAAAGGATTGAAACGGGGACTGCTTCAATGTAGTAATGATTTTATTCTTTATTGGATCAAGGTAGATGGTGACATCGCACCAGCTGTCATTAATGGTAACGAGTCGTGACTATCATAGCAACGAACCTGTTGATGTAAAATTGTTCTGCCTACCTTCACTTGGCTCGAGCGAGTAAAAGGCCAAAGCTTGCAACAGCGCACATGCTCAAGCAGACAAAAAATAAACTCTGCCTTTTTCCACTTCGCCAAGGCACCATGCATCACTTTACGCCGCAGTTGAGTAGGCACAACAGATTTACATCTTGTTAGGTTTAAAAACGGTCTGTCGCAGCTAACAGTCGAAATCAGAAGATGAAGAGTAGGCTGTACGTACGTAATTATACTGCCTTATGAATATGAATGAGATTCTGCATGTAATCCAGCGTCGCTCGTTCGTTTCCTAGGTACAATAACCTCACTGCTCCGCAGGTTCCAAAACTCATAGCATACGATTTTCGAACGCGTTTAGTTGTTTGTTAATCTATGGTGATTTTCCATCAATCTTCATCATTGTTCAAAGCTTTGTAATTGTCATCAATTTTTAGGGAATGGGGCCATTTGTCTCTTAATATTGTCTATTTACAATAAATAGGTAAGGGTTGATTATCCTTGAACACTTGTATTTACTATGGCAATGGTGGAATGAACTTTAGGCATACTCGGCTCATCTGAAATGGTTCATGAGTAGGTAGCTTGTGTGAGTTATTCGAACTCGTTAAAGTCAGTTGAAGTATCAGAAGATCAAGAGTAGATTTAATTAAAAAGAAACAGGAGTTATTACACAAAAACCCCCAAAAGTTATTAGTCGCCGGGGAAAATCATATAAGCCCAAGGCAGTCGTTCTTACACACTCGGAAACTCTAGAAGGCACAAGATATAGAAGGAACAGAAAATTTATTTTAGACCATTACAGGTCAACAAATACATCAAAGTACTAAACAAGAAGTGGTAGGCAAGTTATACCACCTAAGCGTTTTACATTAACGGAATGTTACTTTGTGAAAGAGACTAATAATATCAAAAAAACCTTCCAAATATTTATGATTGTAACTATGAAACTACTGATTATAGTTAATCAGGTAACTATTAGACTAATTTTAAGAAGATACCACCTAGACTTACGTAAGAGACATACTTATACTGAAAAATAACAATGTTTCTAATATTACGAAGGTTCTAATTTATCTACTTTGAGCAAACATATAACCTAATTTGTTCAGATTTAAAAAAAGAAGGTTGTTGTATTATTGATAATTTAGTCACCTTAGTAAGGCACAACAATCCAAGTGCCTGGTAATAAAGTTGGTGTCCGTATGTATCCGTCCCCGTCGTTTTTATTATAGCCCTATTCACCTTATTAACAGAAACTAGGGAATATCATTTTGGCTACACTCTGGCTCGAAAACATCAAGCAGGAAGTTACTTTTCTTTTCAATCCGTTTTAATTTTATGTAACTAATTTATTTTATTTCCGTTTCAGGTAAGCGGTGTTCGCCCATTGACCTGCGGTAAAGGCAAGTTTACCTATTTTTATTGAATCTTAATTTTTTCCCGATCGAGTGATCAAATTTAGAAAAATGCTGCAAATTATTACACAACGGTTTATTATTTTCGATAGGTAACTCATCTAATGATCCTATTTGTTTATATTATAAGTACCTACCATAATTACAATGCGAGGTTCACAATTCGGCGAGTAGGTAGGTACAATGAGTATGAGTATCTACATACGTGTAATTATTATTATCCGAGAGTTGTAGTAGGTATTTCATAACGGTATTGAGTAACTAGGGAAGCTTATAAAAGTAAACTTGACTCGGTGAAATTGGAAAAAAGTTCAAGGAAACATTTTTCAGTTTGTTCAAAATGAACCATTTTACAGTTAGTCCTCTAAAAGTTGAAGTTAAGCTAAAACTTACGAGGTTTTCGGTATGACGTAGTCACGGTTGTAGTCGAACAAAAGGCCATGTGTGACCAAACGGCTGGATGTGGGTGTGGCCATCATTCTTATTAAAAAAAATCTGCCCGGGAGAGAAACGACTTGTTCGCGGATTTTTAACATCCTCAGTTTTGATTCAGTTTGGTATGAAATGTTAAATTTCATTTGCTGATGTTCTTCCTGATGTTTTCAAGATTCAATGCGTGATTTTTGTTGAATAGGGTTGTGCGTGGGCAGGAAATTCGCATTTTCGACCTCAAATTTGCGTTCAGCGCTCTAGAAAACCTTTCGTGCCAATTTTCAGCTCAAAAAATAGCCGAAAAGAGGCGCGTGAGGTCAGAATTATTCGGGCGCGGAGGCCTGTCATCACTATTATTTTCAAGATAATTCTCAGCTCAAAGGTTACCACCAAATACCATAGGTGGCATCATGTTGGGAAGCTCTCTCTGAGCTATTGTTTGGGAAAATATTTTTAAAAAGTTCCATTCATGCAGCATGAGTTGGTGTGCGAATTTTCAAAGAATAATTTTAACCGATTTGGTGGATGATTCTTATAGGAAATTTCACGCTGATAACGAATATACCATATATGTTCCTATGTTTAAGTGGGTATTCCCTACCAAAAAGCTCAGAACACGGTTTTTGAAACTCAATTTTCAACATTTGACCCCTTGGAGTAGGTACTCCAAAAATTCTGGCCAACGAACTCATCCTTTCTTTCGATATTATTGACATTTTAAAAAAATTTCGCATTTTTTATCTCGATCCCTCGGGCAGATATCGTCTGGCGTGACACATATATAAATATATATAAGTGTTAAATTTCAGTTTAAATGAATTTAAATGTGTTTTTTTTTTTCGTTTTAGAATGGTCTGAAACGGATTTCCATGAAGAAAATTTTCAAAAATTTGCATTATTTACATTTTGAAGCCATTTCCTTCGAAAATTCGCTCACACCCAATTCTGCTAAACCATTGAACATTTTATGGTGTCATGAAAACAGCACTTCTTTTCTATAGGTATTTCCTTGAACCTAAGTAGGTATCTGCTGCACTCCAAAGATAGCCGGCAATTATAATGTGAGAGAAACATGGTTTAAACTTAAAATGTTATAAATTCAATGTCAGCTGTGAAAGTTTCAATGTTAAGGTTAATATTAAATTAATACTTCCTACTGCATGGGAGAGTTGTCTTGGGAAGGTTTATAATATATGGAAAAAGGATAGAATTTACGGGAAAATGTTCTGATGAAAAATTAGTCGGGATTGTTTGTGAGTTGCCATTTTGGTAATAGTCTATTGGTTGAGGGTGGAAGATTTCTCGGCCAGCTTCCGGTTGTAATATTCATTTGATGCTTGCAATTCGACATGTTTCGCAACTTACTGTTGCCTCTTCAGGGGTTTAGGGTGTTGACTGTACGGGCTTGTCCTCTATGCCATGGTCGTTGCATTACATTTATCAAAGTTTTAGGCATAATTAGCATACGCGCTCTGCAGAGGGGGAGAAGTGGTGTAACATTATATAAAAAATTTTGGTCCATTTTTCGTGTAAAAATTGTAAATTTGCGAGAGAGATACAAGCTAATACAGTCGGAAATTGAGATTAGGATGGATACGCTGTTTATGCCTAAAACTTTGATAAATTTAATGCAATGACCATGACAATGCGAACAAGCCGGTACAGTCAACACCCTAAATCCCTGAAGAGGCAGCAATGAGTTGGGAAAACAAGTCGGATTGCAACGATTAAATGAATATTACAACCGAAAGCTGACCGAGAAATCTTCCACCCTCAACCCATAGAATATTATTCGGGATATTTTCAGATTGAAAATTGAAAAAGGAAAGAGAATTTGAACTAAAAATTCTGTTATAGCTAATAGAACGTGAGCAATTACAGTAAATGCCCTAAATTCAGGGCGCACATGGACATAGCTTGTGGGTGGCATCTGGAGCCCTTTATACAAGGTAGCTGCCACTTTCAAACTCTAGTATAGAATTAAGAGTAATGGTTAGAACCATATTTCGGTGGTTTTAGTAAACTGTATGTCCTTGTAGGCACTGCTGCAAGTTGCTTATGAAGGACTCACCTACCAGTAGTTCTAGTGACTTTCTTGCACACCTCCATAAAACGAAGAAATTATTATAAAAAACAGTCTACCAACGTTGCTTTTTCTTTCGTAGATGTTTGTTCGCGACAGTTTTCACTCGTACATTCTTCTGAGGGATTTCATTGAAATCGACACGTTTGAGAGCGAACCCCTCCTCTGTTTTCCTAGATGACTAGACCTCCATATCACAATGGTCACGTCTACCATACCAAGTACCCGTCCCCGCCTTCGGTTTAACCCTGGAAAGCGTTTTTACTTTGGGTTTTTTTCTCCTTTAGGCCGGTGGCTTCTTTGCCCATTGTGAGCAGGCCTCCATGTGGACAAAAACCTTTTTTCTTTTTTGTATCCTTCTTCTCTCTGAGCTGCGTCCTCGCCCGTTCACTCTGTGCGGAGACCGTGGTTCTCCACTCTGACACACCAAAGTGGACACAGTGGTGATACCTACAATACTACCTCAGACTACCTAAATTCTTGTAGAATTATAATCTAATCTTTCACTATTAGTTATTTACACCCCAGCTTCATTAACGCGTTGCAAAATATAGTGCTGTGTGAGGTGGAAATACATCAGGAAGTTTCTAAACTATTAATGGAACCGTGTTATATGGACAACCATGCATGTCTACTAAGCTACCTTGCGATAACATACAAAATATTACTTACTCTAGGTTATAATTTATTCTAAACCTTCGATAGTAGGTTTGTAACAGGCCACCTTACCTCCGGCCTCATGTTACCTTCATGTTTGGTTTGATACTGGTGCTGGTGGTCAGAAACACGAGTGTCAAAACGTTAGGTACCTATTATACCTAAACGGAATTTTTCTGCTCTTTCGGTACATCAAACTCAGTTCTTTCTGGTCAAACCTTTGGTTCTTGCATACTGGTTGGGAATGTTGGTTTAGTAGGTATTTGTGAAGAGATAAACAGATCAAAATATTATCTGACTATTAAATTATGTGGTTAGGCGATACAATTTTTCCAAGGGCTCTTCTTTGACATTTTCTTGGACTACTATAGGACTTCTTGGACCCCTACTTAAAAAACTGCTACTAATTTGATTTTCATCAAGGATAAATAAATGCTCTTCCTAATTCATAATCATGCTAGTTGTACAGTTGAAGCGCAAAAAATAAAACGAAACAATGGAATTTTAAATGTAAAAATCCGAGTTTTGAGGGATGAAGAAGGTGGTTTGATGAAATCCTGAGTAACTCGCGTGTTTCGTTTGTAAAGTTGAATTTAAACTTCTTTGTCCCTCACCAGCCTCTGAAGTGACTTTGTATGCATTCTCCACGAAGTCTGTAGGGTCGGTTTATGCCCAAGTCACAGGCTCAACCGGGAAAACCGGTGAAGCGTAAACGGTGGGATAAAAACTGGAACGATAATGTGTATCTCCACTGGTGTGAATCCCTTGAACGAGAAGGGGACGTTTTGGTTCAATCATCCGCGCCCTTGGAGAGGAAAATATGAAGCAACGGAGTTCCATGTTTCGAAGAAGAGACTTTTGGTTTCATTAGCGAAGTACAATATTTAGAAGAACTATTGGATACCTCTTGAAATGAAGAGGGAGGGTTTAATGGTCGTTGAATTTCAACTCTTGTCAGTGCTAAGTCATTTGGCGATACTGTGGAATGGCTTACCCCTCTCCCTCCGGTCACTCCCCAATATTATAGTAGGTTCAGATCAGCTGATACTAATTTTTGAGACGAATAGTTGAGCGCACATCTCTTTTTTCCTCTATATATCTCTTCCTTGTTCATATTTTCCCGATATCTATAAGAATATCCTTATTCTATAGGTCCTTCTATTTTCGATCTACATTTTACCTAACTAGGTATTTCATTTCTTGTTGGACCGTCCTCAGTTCTTTTTGTACTACCTACCATTCGTTGTAATTTCACCATATCCTATTTTATCGAAAATATTTTGTTATAATATTGTCTTCTTGTGTGATAATGTTCAAACTTTATGTCTACACATTAAAGGTTTTGTATTATTATTATCATTAATATAAAGCCATAATGAACGTAAAATCTTAACTAATATTAATAGCGGTAAAAACAACCACAAAAAGTTTATTTAGACTGACCAAGCTAACTTCGTTGATCAAGTACTTGTTATATTGGTTCGTAAAACCTGCAAACCGGGAGATCGCGTTTTCGAGCTGAAAAATAACCACTGAGCCCAGAACACTCAAGTTGTGAGCTGAGTCTCCGCCCTTACCGATGTCTGCACAGTTCATTGTTCTTCTACCTTCTGGTGTCTTCCTGTTTCTCACCGTGCATTTCCCACGAGGTGGCTACGCCTCGAAGGAAGCAATAGAAGTCAATTACCAACAGCTTCCGAAGATTAATTCGGTCGGGGTTTTCTCATATTGTTGTAATAAGCATAATACTGGCGCTTCCCTTGCATCCTTAAAACTGTTATAATTTCCACGCAGGTATCAAATTAAATGTCTAATGTTACACGGTCAGATGCGCCTATTGTCTTCCTGTTTCCACTCACTTACATTCGCGAAATGTACTGACGCGTAGCGCACATTTCATGAGCCTCTCTGTTGTGTGCGCTTTTTCTTCTCTTACAAACTTGTCGAGAACAACAAAAGACTGGCTTTGCTTCATCCAAATCTACGTCTGCTTGAGTATTCATTTTTCATACTGTACCTAATGGTCTTTTCATGCTGTGATTTTACATCCTTTGACGTTTATCGCTGACATGAGGTATTTACATAGTACTCAGCCACATACCTGTTCCTTATTATCCCTAGGTACGGGAGGTTGGCATCTGACTGAGGTCTGTAGTTAAGGGTGCGCGGGACGCCCGGCTTGGGAAGAGCCTAAACGATGTTCCAACACATCTTAAAATCCTTTTTATTATTTTTCACGTTCGTGATTTTGAAAATTCATCGATTTATGCATGTTATACAATCATAATTACATACTTTACGATGTGAATCATAATTTTAAATTTATACCATCCAGAGAATACTGGAAGAAACCTTTGAAAAACCAGGTTTATAACGGTTTCTTCCAGTTTTCTTGGGGTGTAATAAACTTAAAATTATAATTCACGTCGTAAAGTGTGTAATTATGATTGTGTAACATACGTAAATCGATGAGTTTTCAAAATCGAAAACGTGAAAAATAATAAAAAGGATTTTGAGCTGCGTCGGGGCATCGTTGAGGCGTTTCCCAAGCCAGGCGTCACGCGCACCCAGTCAACTTAACTACTAAACTTTTTAAAGTACTTTTTCAATAACTCACATTAGCAAAATAATGAAGAATGTGTTTGGTCTATGATAGTCGATTTTATAATGGTACTGTACACACGAGCTGAAGTATCTGCCTAATCCCTACTTGGTCCAACCAAACCAAATACTAGGTGCCTATAGGTACTTACTGTAAGTAGGAGGACAGACAAAGAAACAGCGTAATGGGTGATCTTCGTTCGGCGATTGCACATTCAGAAATACGCTCGAGGAATGCAGACTACGACAATACATTGCTCAACTTGAGAAACACGGAATTGGAATTTAATAAGTCAGGTAGTGTTAAGTACATGTGTACTACATATATATATTATCCTTCTGATTTTCGTTTGAAGGAGTTCTCGCCCCAAAAACCTCTATTTCTTGACTATAGCGGTGACGAGGAGTGATAGTGGAGGGGTTGAGGCACCTCACGACATTCGTGACTCCAAGATTACTTTGCCCTTCGATGGGGTCGGGGCGGGACTCCTCCTGCCGCGACCTTGAACTTGAATCATTCTTGTGTAACCTCCTACCCTTCCTGTTCTCGAAAAAAGCATTCCAGTCTGGAGCGAGAGTGGAGCATCTACGTACTTTCGACAATCTTTCCTTTTGTTGGCGCCCACTTCTTGCTGGTGGAATGGATGCTGTAGCCTTGTGATAGGTCGGTTGTAACCTATGGTAAAACAGAGTAGAAAAATTCAATGTACAACAACGACCTTGTCAATCATCCCAGTCGCGATTCCAGCGTATTATAATTGACACCTAGTCTTGCATATTTCTCTTTACCTTGTCTAGCTGAGCCTAGCTGTTGCCAATTAAGACTAGCACAGCCTCAAAATGGGTGTAGAAATTGTATATGACATCAATAGTCAACGTGAAGTGAACCATCTTCGATATAAAGTGGTATTGATCTTGATTAACGGGAAGTAGTTACCCCAAAAAGAGTAGGGGAAATTCCTATTAAGTTGTTCTGATTAGAAATGCCTTTTTAGGTACTTACCTACCACATATTTTAATATATAATTTTCGAGTTTTTGTGTGACATTAGAACGGATATTTTTGCTAGTTAAAAATAACGGATGAAACAGTAATATCATCAGCACACGAAACCAGACATAAACGACGTACATGATACAACAGCAACCGTTCCATGACAACATCTAAATTCTCATACCGTCTCTCGTATGTATCAGGTGGTCATTTGTGTTACTCTTGAAACCCCGATCCGTCACAAGTTAGGTAAATCTACCAATACCTCCATCCTAACCATGCCTACATCCACGAGGCTTCCTACTTTCTAATTCAGAGGTACCTCCTAGAAATTTCACTATTGATGCCTTCACAATGAGCCCATAATCTCATGGACAGTCTTCGACTTGAAGCCTTGTTTTGCTTTCGTCGAGTTTTCATGGTTAGACTTTCAATCCGTGTTGCTTTCTTCATTTCTCCATCCGAAAACGTTGACACCTTTTTTTTCTCCAGTGTGACCACACTGATGGTATCTGTTATTTCACAGTGACTGGACACTATCGGAAAGCGTTGAAGTTGTGACAGAAGAGAAGTTGATTCTATAACAACAGACCACCGAAGCTGGCCTGCTAAGAAAAGACCGTCATAAAAACGTCACGTTCCCCAGTCGTCAGACTGATTACGGGTAAGACTGGTATCACTTTCTGACGTCTGAGGTTTTTTTAATACCACCCTCCCTCCATCCGCTCTTGCTTCATCTTGACCGTCCCTTCGAGGCTTGTTCACAACAGGTGACGAGGGTTCAGGTTTGAGATGACGAGTTCCCGCCAAACAGAGAGAGGGAAATTACCTTGATGGTTCCCCTAGAGAGGCTTGTTTGGATGTTTCAAATGCCGCCCTCCATCATTATTTTAATAGCTGATGGGAATGTAAGTAGCTATAATTACTTGTGGATTAAATATATTTTAATGTGTAGTAATAATGATACATAATAGTTGTATTAGACTGGTGATTTCGTTGGATTGCTAAATCTAGATGCTCCCATCAGTCCACTAACATTATCCTATGGTTGCATTGCAGTAGCACGTGACATGGCTCGGCCTCTCATTGGTTGTTTCCCAGAACCGGCTGTTATCCTTCATTGGTTCGCCTATCTGCTTGGTTATCATTTAGAAATTCGTTGGTTCAGGTAACGAAGGGCAGTTGCTTGTTCCCTTTCTCACATATTATAATATATTATGATGTCCTGGTGGATATCATAATATCATATTATGATGTCCTGGTGGATGCGAATATATTCGTATATCCAAATAAATAATTTTCGTTGTTGTATGCCAGTGTGTTTGTTGCTCCATCACGGCCAGATGGAAGGACCGATAGCGATGAAGATAGTCACAAAATGGTCTGAGTTCCTGGGAGTAACATAGCCATAGTTGAGTGCCTCAGACCCCTCTTTCATCAAGATCGAGGCTATTCCTAAAAGGCTCATTGTATAAAAATTCCCGATAGAAGGAAGGATATAGGTTTTCTAGTTGATTTGATTGTCCAGCATATGAGGTGATGGTTACGATGACGTCTTTCATTTTGTGAGGAGGGGTTTGTTTGGTTGCTACAGAGCCCGTCGTAATAATTACGAAACGGTCCTTTGTAATAGTTAGGTATATATAAAATGAAAAATTGTGAAAATAAATTAAATAATAAATAACACCGTCCGTAATAATAACAATTGAACTTTTCATCACATTGGTAATTTTGGTTGTCTTTCCCATCCATTTACCTTTTCTTGTAATGAACTTTTTTTTTTATTCCGACTAAGCTTTTTCATCTCACATATCCTGATCTCGCAGCAGTTTCTCAGGTCAGAGAAATCCTAATCAATGTACTCAGATGACCTAGTAGCAGCTTGAATGCATTTTCAGTATATCCAGTTCATAAATCTCTGTCCAGGAATTTCACTTGAGTATCAAATCGAACAAGATTAGTGGCATTTTGAAACCATCGCTAGCCACATCCCACCAGTAAGTACCCGAGCTCAAGGCACCTCTCGCTGCTCAATGATGTATCTTCATCGAGACGTTTATTGGAGCCGGCTAACGGAACTCTGACCGTACTTTATAAACTGGCGGGCTACATTGACACTTCACCTTGCGTGTTCCCTAACCAAGAGCGCAACCGACATGATAGGTGTGGTCTCCAGCTCTTTATGGAACTATGTACCTCACCTAATTAACTTAGGTGGGAGAGCATTATCTTTAATAGCTCCATTGCATGATGATTCTTTCAAGTATATTATTAACGAGCTCTCCATAGCCTCATAGTACACACATCTCTTCTTTCTCAGATGAACTTCAAAATACCTCGTCGGCACCCTTGAAGTACGTGACCACTCTAATGTATCGGAAATGTTATGCTGCACTAATGAATTCATAACGGAATTGAGTCAATATTAATTTATTACACCATTATTCCAAAAAAGGAAACTAATCTTACATGGTACTATCGGTGAAGTTTCTCAGTACTCCTTCACGAAGAAATGAGACCATAGCGGAAATGTTTGTAGGGAAAACTAGACTTTGATGCTACTACAGAAAAGTGAGTATGAAACAAGAAGTGTATTCACTAACAACCCATTTACAACTAAAATTTCTTGATTCGAGTCTGCGCAATTTTGATCCAAATAGGAAATCGATACAAGGGCGACTATCACATAGTTGTTTGACGACCCGAGTATCTTGATGATTAGTTTGAAAAATATCATCCTTCTTCCCTTGGTTGGGAATCGGAGCTACGCAGTGCGTAATTACATCATTCACAAATACCATTTAATAATTATCTTGGGAGCGTGTTTGTTGATCTATTGGAATTCAAACCAAATCGGATTGCTTGTTATAGTTCACTGATATTCTAACGGTTTGTCCGTCCGAATCTACGGCTCGTTATTCCTATTCCTCGGATAGTTACTGATTCCACTCTTTCACAAAACTGTCTCATTAGTAATGCCGCTTAGATTCCTTCCACGTGACCTACTAAGGTGTAGTATAAAATTATGACTTGTGGCCTGAATGTCTAACAACACTTGTATACCAGTTTCTGATCGATATTTCTTGAAAAACCACCTCACTGCTTTGTTTACGGTCAGCATACAACCTTTATTTATCCATACATATACCCTCTCATATACATGCTTTACAATCTCCAGCATTTTTGGTCTGATAAAAAAAGTTATGTGGGGACGCAACATTTTGAGATCACCTAGCTCCGCCCTATTACATCTACTCACAAGTAATACCTACAAAGAGGGAGTCGCCTTTGAACAAATATAATTTCGAATGTTCCCCTACCCACATAGCGAACGTATTGACTTGTCCGTTAAAATTAGGAGATTTAGGGCGTCATGATGTTCAAATGAGTTAGAACAAGTTCAATATACAGAACATCATTCTGGTTCAAAGTCATCATTCTAGTCATTCGGAGTGGCCTGATAAGCGCGATTGCGAAGAAATCCATCGACTGTTTGGTTCTATTTTTATTTTATTTTATTTTATTTATTTATTTATTTTTGTTTTGTTACATCTACACTACTATAATACACTGCAACGAAAATCATGTTTCTCTGAGGGCTCAAAGTTGGATTGCCAAGGTCTCAACTGCACAACTGGGATCTCAATCTTGGTCAACAAGGTTCCAACTTCAGCCTCAACCTTGGTTGGTATCGTTCCAACAGAAGCCTCCATCTTGGTTTCCCGATGTTCCAAATGCAATGGCGATACTCATTCTTCTGACACGGATATTCATCTTCAAGCTCGACCATTGTTTGACAATGTTACAACTACTGGAGATAGCCCTGTCTTTCGTCTTGAGGGAGGGATTGGTAATGCTTCCTCGCCAAAAAATTGATTGGTTCGCTCAAATTTGGATTGGGATTTCTAATAGGTAGTTGAAGTCATTTTAACCTGGAAATTATTTTTATGAATCAATCCAATCGGAACAGAAGTAGCCACTGAGTCTGCATAAAGATGCAAACCTGTGAAATCATTCGCCCCATTTTGGTTATATTTTCGGGGATCCCCGGGGGATATCGACGTAAGCCTTTGGACGGTAACCTATGAATTTCATTACCTTTGGACCATCAGTAGCTAATGCGCATGTGCATACAAGATTTTGTGTTATTCAGGTGTAAGTACAAGTAATAACGAAAAGTTGGTGTGATGTACGGTTTTTATGTGTATCTCGAGTAAGAGATCTCGGGTCATGATTCTATTTCACCCATTTACCCTTATGTAGGTCGAGATGGGTCGTGGTTTGATACCCGAGGAGGTAGCTAATGTCTCGGCTCCTTCCGTGGTTTATGACTTATTACCCAACCGCGCCTTGACGCCCTCAACCGAGTTAACGATCCCCGTTTATGGGGTGCGGGAAAAGGCTCGGGATCACTGAGATACGATCATTGTTTACCTCGCAGCATCCCACCTGACCCGGCAGGGAAGGTGTGCAAATAACAAGCTCCTTCTTAAGTTACCTTCCATGCAAATTAACAGTTGGGGAATGCGAGAGACCGCTATACGCTCGTCTCCTCCCTTCTTGTTGCTTCCCACTTCATCCGTACACGTCTCCCTTTCCTCTTCTTCTCCCATCTTACCGTGTCATTAGCTCTTTTTGATAACTTTCTGAACTGGTACTACTTAAGTTTATTGGCCATATTGTAATCTAGATCGAAATTAAACGTTATAAAGTGAAACAGCACAATCAAGTCGTAACAACAAGTAACCCCCATAAAGTATCTACCTACTTACAAAATCTCTCAATGATAGTCTTGATAGTTTGGGTTAACCAGGCGAGTGTGTTTGTTTCATGTTTGCTTGTTTTCTAGTACTATTTTAAATTTTATATTTCTTGTGTTTTCAACCTCATGGCCTTAACTGTGTCAAATTAGGTATACCTACAGTGTAAAATTTTAGAAAAGAACACCGTTAGACTCTCTATCTCCCCAATACATTATACACATTTTTACATATAGGTAGATTCGAGCGTCGAATTGGACTGAAAAGAACATTTTCTCAAATTTGTAAAATCCAATTTGTTCAGTGGTTATCGCGCCCATCGGTCCCAAGTAAGATCGAATCTAGGATTACACGATTACACGGTTATTCAGTTCGGCACAATTTTTTTCACCCCATCCACTTAGTTCTGTGATCTGCTAGTTTATCACCCCCCCCCCCCCCCCCCCCACCTTATATTCCTCCTTTCCGATCATTTAATTCTTTTAAGCGAGATATTGTGAGCTCAATGGTCAGTTAAGAACAAAGTAGTCCCATGACACAGCAATACAGAAGAGGCACTTTCCTCTTTTTTGAAGTTGGTCAACAGACAAAATAAGAAAGGCCTCCCTTTCGATTTCTAAGTATACATCCGAACTTTTTGTAATCACCTCGTGAAAAGTTCAACGAGTTACATTGAACAAGGGATTCAAGTGCCTTATTTCTTAAATTCAGATGCATTCATTTGTCCGCTTACAAAATACCTATACGTTTGTGAGGTCAGCGGTCTCTGGAGAGTGTGGCCCAGGACCGTCACACCATGAGTCCTGGTTTCGCCGAAGAAGTTAAAGGCTCAGCGTCCTTGTGTACCGTTGGAAGAGGTCGACCTGAATTCCCATGAAGGTGGAAGAGGCGGTCGGAGAAGGTCGGAACCTTGTTTGGGAATCCTGAAACTTCCTGGAGTTCCCTCTATAAATTGATTCGTCTTGATTTAAGTTTTGATTTGAGAAACCCTCGATGGTTATGCACTTTTTAATCATTGGAAATGGGGATCTTTGTTCAAGAAAAAATATTACACGAGCACTTTCTTCGCTCCGTTATTTTAGCGAATCATGTCCGATGAATGATTTGTGCTTTATAATTTGGATGTACACTGTGGATGATACTGAACTTATCAATGAGTAGAATATTTAGTTCTGCATATATTAAAAAACGTTGGTCCGACAGTCCTCGAAGGACCAGATTTCTGCGTAGATATGCTCATAAACTACTTATGTCCGAAGCCTTGAGAATTCCTAGAACTACAACCTTCTTTGGTATTAACAAAACAACGCAGTGAGGTTTTTGAAAGTGTCTTCAAAATATTCAAAAGCAAGGTGATCTAATAACTGAACATTTGACAACTTTGCTCTTTGAAAAAAGTAATTAGTAAAGTAATTGTTGGTTATGGTTGAACTTCCATCCTGATGTATGGAGAAGTACGAATGATATAGAGAAAGTAGAAGACTACGAGCAACCATTCCAAACAAAAACAAAAAACTCTACGAACCAAGTCTCCATATGAACATCCTAAGGTCGTTATGTTGTACATAGCTCCTATCAAATTTCTGGTCAAGTCTAGACGAAAAAAATGATAATTTAAAAAGTTAAGGGCGTACGTTACTTGAACTTGATATTGCATGTAGATTCCACACATAGTTGATCAATTCCTTTAATAATTAAAGTTGTCAGGTGTGTCCAACGACTACCCCGATGAGGTTTTTGTAAAATGATGGCGGAGTTCTGACCAGAAGACTATTAGGTACCTATATGGGAGTATACCCTAATTCTCTTGTTTCATGTAAGATAGATAAGTTCGTTATTTGATTACCTACGTATTTTATGTTTTGATCACCATGAGGTGAAGTATCAAAAGCGTCGAGAAGCTTGACTCTAAGTCTAAGTCTAAACCTATCCGTAATAGCTCGGGAAATCAACTAGATCTGATCTGATAAAATCCAGAATGGTTGGTACTCTCCAAATTTGCCAAATTTGACAGAAACTAGATCTGGAGAAATTGGTGTTTGTAGAAATTTGTGCACATCGTTCATCGTAGTCCACGACTAATGTGGACTGTGTGTGTGTGTCCACTGATTGAGTTTTTCAAAACATCCAACAGCTTTCTAGTAAAGGGTGAGTGAGTGGCGACCCATGTTATAGGCTGTCAATATTTCTCTGCACTTCATGAAGAAGCGGTGTTTGTTTGGAAAGATCCTTCCAAGATTTCTGGTAGCTCACGGTTCGCTGCTTTGACTTGAGACAAAATATTGACTCGGTCTTACGCAATGGGATTCGTTTGTTTCTTGCTGACGCCGTCGAAGGAGGTTGACGAGCTGAGAGGTGGGCATTGATGGCAGAGTTGCGGCTCTTCGCTAACTCAGCACATCCCCGGCTCTCTTGAGGTTTCCTCTCCTTTCACTCTGTTCCAACGCAGGTCGATCGGCGAAACAAACATTCCCATCAGTTGGGTTTCATTTACATTTCAATCGGATCGGAATTGCGAGAAACAAGGTGATAGTGGGTGGCTCGTCTAAGGACCGCGGAAAAATGGTGTGTTTCATTAGCTTTTCCTGCGCTGCCCTATTTTTAGTTATTATAGTTAGACAGGTATACTGGCCGGGTCACGCGAAATTGATTGAACTTGTTTTGCAGTGGAGTTTAACGACCAGCTTAATATGGAGTGAGTTTCTCCGAAAATGTGAGTTTCTTTTCTATCTACAATACGAACATACGTATGTGCTCACCAGGCTTAAAAGGATGAGTCTATTGTGATGTTTTTTACGAAATGATTTTTAAAAAAAACTGAAATCTACAAGCTAGATGAGAGCGGTTGAAACTTTCTCTGTGTAAAGCCGTAAATTTGGTATGTGTATCTTCACTCATCACTATACCATAAATAGTGTTTACATGTCAAAATTATGATCCCCCGTATGCGGCACTCAGGCCCCGTAACTTTGTCCAAAATTAATACAATTACTTAATAGGGAGATCCCATTTTCGGTCTAGTTGTTCGAAAATTTGCGTCTCTTTCAATCATCAGGGGTGAAGAATAGAGTATACAATTTTCAAAACGCCCTACCTCGAAAACTTTCAATAGCAATAGTTTTTTCAGCTTGTTTCTGTGGTTTTTCTTTCGGTTTTAAATATAAGTAGATTAACGAAAATGGGTTAAATCTATATTAAAATTCTATTAAGCGTTCGTAGGTGTTTATATTTTCATCAATTTTCAATCATTTCGCATGCTTGGTAAGAAGGTATCTATTTTCGGATAGGTACCTACTTTGTGAAGAGATCCAGTGCAGACCACCAAGATTTTCTCCGCTTCACGGATGTATGTTTCGGGTTAAATTATTCTGGTTGGCCCCTTCAGTTCCACAGTTACACTACTTTACTCAAATTCAAATTTAGCGGCCTTGAAAACCCCCGACTACCAATTTTCAGTTCCCGCATAACGTCACGGCTGAAGCAACGCCCGCGAGGATTGTTGACGTATGCTCATCTCTCTACGATCCGTTTTCAATCACTTCCGATAGAAGGATACCCATCACATTCTACCTTTTTGGAAAGCTTCTAATAGGTACGAAAACATCTTGGAAAGACGAAATTCATACCTCAACTGTCGCCCATTATTCATACATAATTTTGGTCACTATTATTCAAACAAGGTCGATTTCTACCTATCGTCCTCAATGTACACATCCGTACATTGGTCTGGATATTAATTAGTGCCGAAGAATTGTACAAGTTAGAAATCGTCCCAGAATTATTTTTAGCCTCATAAACACTATATGTTCCCCTACATGCAAAACGGATTCGTGAAAGTACTGATTCCATCGGCTGATATGTGGTTTCTCGACGTCAGTTCTATATTGAAAGTTCCATCGATGGGCGTTGACCTGAAACTCGGTCTTTGACGCACGTCTGTGCCTACGAGTTCACTGCAGTTCGAATAGTGGAATTGCTGAACAGTGGTAGAATCATAGAATATAATAAATTGTGGTAATGGGTTATCCAAATGACAACACGGTTCGATTGGGAATTCCGTATTATTAACCATAAATTCGGTTCAAACAGCGACAGACGACACTTCTTGTACGAGCGCCATAAAAAGACCTAATTAAAAACTGGGGAGGTACTTCTAGTTACATCAACTGGTCTCTTGGGTGCGCTCGTATATCTGGTTGGTTGGTTTGGAGGTTCTCATTACAATGGGGAAATATAGTGCATGAGGAAATCAAAATTTGTCTGCCTTTTTATTGTTATTTGGAATGGAATAACACTGCTATTACAAAGAAAAAAAAATAGTTTTTCGTTCTGGTGTGGAGAAAACTTGGAATAAAATCTCAGCTGTTTAAATAACAGGTGGAATTCCGAAGGCTCTTGATAAACCCTTTCATACGTCACACTAAAAGAACTGAACCGAAAAAGAGTGCCCTGAGATCGCATTGAGAATAGGAATAATTTAAATAATTAATTAATGAATAATTATTATTGATTAATAACTAATTAATTCAATCAGTTTATTAATTACCTAGGTAAATTCTATTCTCACTAATCAGGAGCCTGAACAGTGA
>JAEMON010000002.1:12613063-12628039 GCA_030264115.1 Lygus lineolaris | reverse complement strand
AAAATTACTGATACACTATTTTTGCCCTTCGACTTCATTATTGTTTCTTTTAAAACATTATCTTTCAGAAAAAAAAATTTAAAAAAAAGGATATAATTCCCCATTTGGCCAGCCTGACGAAAAGATTAACCACAATCTTGATAACTCGATAATGTAAGTACCAACCACTGCCTACATTAAAACTCAGATAATTTAAAAAAAAACACTGAAACTATTAATGACCAAATTCTGGTAACTATAACCAACATCCTTTGCAACCTGCAGTCCGTCGGAAGGAAAACGTAATAACACAATCATGACCATCATAAGGAAAACATAGTAACATAATCATAACCATAATAATCATAATTCAATAATCCAATGTAATGCAAACATAATACTCCCAACAGCAGCTAGGTATCAGCAAAGCAAAGTTTCAGAAAAAACATAATCATTAACATCAATGAAACGGAGCATCAAGGAACTCCAACAAAATGGAGTGACGTGACATAAAAGAACACCGTTTTCTATCAAAATACGTAACATGTAGGTATGGCAATTATCCTACCTAATTTTCACAGTAGGGAATTTATTCATTGAACATAAATAGCTCATTAGATGATAAAGCTAACTTGATATATTTACTTCATCCCACCCGAAAGGTGATAAGGAAAAGCTTAGGTACCAGAATGGGTGAAAAAACGTCGACGGTTTTCCCTAAAACCACTCGATTCGTCAATGAATTGTCGAATAAAAGCCTCCCTCCAGATGGTTCGCTCGTGTTTGTTCCATGCTTCGATAACAGGTTTGTTCCAACCGCAGTCAGCCCAAACGCAGACGCTGATGCGCAGAACTTACTTCGCACGTCCCTAATTTAGTCCAGTTCCTAAACTTTTCCTACCCCCACCGGACTTCAATGGGTTCAACTTGACATGAAAGGAGTTGGACACCTCCCTAAAATTTGAAACCTGTATACCTACCTGGTATGGATTAGTTACGGGTGTTCCAATTGGTACGGCGCGGCGCACTGTGCTGACTAATAGAGATCTATATCTCTAGCATCTCTAGCATTTTTTTCTTTACCTATTGTTATGGACTTCAACTCATATAAACCTTATTATCTGAATAAATTTCTCACCTAAGCTTCTCCAAACTGCCTCAATATTGTTTAGTGCCTAGCACAGTAAATAAGGGTATCTCGTTATTTTCCCTAAAATTTCAGTAAAACAGTGCACACTTTTCAAGTTTTTTTTTTTTTTTTTAGATAAAAATACCTTTAAATTCATAAAGGAACTGTTCTGGACTTTTTTCAACATTCTTTTCGTGATCAGAGCCCCCCAAAACATAGAAAGAGATACCTACAGAATTTTGGGCAGGTTTTTCCGATTCTGCCCCACTGTGCGGCGGGGTTTTCAACCCAAAAGTGAACTCTAGTAACCCGTGTGAGTTCCTGACCTGAACTTCTTTAACCCGAAACGTGCGGGAGTAGGAACATAGCTCCTTTCTATACTTTCTATAGTAGGTTTGTCCCTACTAGAGACGAGGTGGTTCGGGGTCAGGTTGAATATCTTAACTGCCCACATTCTTGCGGAAAATAGTCAACTCACTCTCAACTCTGTTTGTTCCAACGTTTGTGGTCAAGTTCACCTCCTGATAAGAGCTGGAAAGCTGTTCCAACTGCCAGTTCAAGTTGCACAGTTCATGAATATTTTCAACCCTGTGGTGGAGGTGTTCTGTAACTTTGGAGATGTCACGACTCTTGAAAACTACTGTTGGAAAGTCAAAACGACTGTTGATGGGCAGAACGACTGTTGTAACTACAGTTGTAGGAAACTTGGTTCAAAGGATACCGAGATAGCTCTTTTTACTCGATGTCTCGATTGTAAATGTAAAGGAGAAAGGAAGAAAGCACGATAATTTGTGGTTCAAATCACTAAAAATTGCCACAACTTGATGTATCACACTAATATCTCAATAAAAGACAAAACAACAAATCTCGCACTAAGCTTGTCAACTGTGGAGAGTTGTATCGATGTCGCTTTCTTATACAACTCTTCGCGGGCAAGACGAGGCCTGATTGTAGAACACCAAGAAGTGTTGTTACCAACAGTTGTTTAGCTTACCGTACACCCCCCTGCTGAGGATCTCTCTCGATGAACTCCCATGAGGGGTCAATCTCAAGTTAATTCTTGAATTACCAGCAGAAGGTTTTTCGTAACGAACTTTCCGCGTTCCACCTAAAAAGTCAATTACAGTTCAAGCCGAAAGTCAAAACACAACTTTGACCTTTATTTCAACTGAACTTTTTAGTAGGACAAACCTCACTTAGTGATCGTCCTTTCCAGTTTCCACCCTCCCTAATTATTCTCGAGTCCGCGGACGAATAGCGCCAATCCCCGAAATTCTCCAAAGGGCATCGCCCGGGTTGGCGGATATCAATCTGTTAATTGGCTCGTCTTTCTTCTAAACCCGCTTTTCATCATGTTGTCATAAACAATGAGTAATGTCATAATGTTCAGTATAAACAAAGCCGCTCCTCCACCACCTGCCAGCTCGCGAGGCCACCTCACGCGAGTTCACGGGCGAGCGCGGAATTTCGCATTGTAACGCCTTCGCACTGCTAAACGCTGAGGCGAGATAACGCCCTTTTATTTGTTTCTGAAACTCGCCGCATAAATATCATTTCGGTGGGACGAACCGCTTGCGATCCGCTCTGTTGGATGCTATTCCCACCAGTCTCCCCTAACTCGAGCCAAGCCCATCAGACCCAAGAGTTACCGGTGACGCCCACCTCTAGGCCCCTGAGCCACTTGGCTTCCCAGGATGAACTTATGTTTTCATAACTATATTCGTCGAATTCAAACTTTATTTGGAACATTTATTTGGCGCTTTGTTCATCAAGTAGCATATTATAATATAGGTATACAATTAGTATAACCACTCACAAATCCATTAAAAGAATCGTGTGCAAAGTGCATATAAATACTTGTATACTATACTTTTATCAAAGCAATCCCATCAAACCAACTACTGGTCTGGCTGGCTAGTGGTTATCTCTGGTGACGCCGACCTCGGGGCCCCCTGAGCCACTTGGCTTCCTGGGATGAACTTATGTTTTCATAACTATATTCGACGAATTCAAACTTCATTTGGAACGTTTATTTCGCTATTTACCATACTTCAGTAGATGGCTATAGTTTACCTCGCTATGAATTAGTATATTTTTTATAACATAGACAATTAATATAACCACTCACAAATCCATTATAACAATAGTGTGCAAAGTGCATAAATACTTTTAAACTATACTTCTATCAAAGCAAGCTCATAAGACCGACTGGTCTGGCTGGCTAGTGGTTATCACTGCGCTGACGCCCACCTCGGGGCCCCCTGAGCCACTTGGCTTCCTGGGGTGTTTTTATTACTAAAGTCAAACTTAATTTGCAACGTTTATTTTTCTATTCACCATGCTGTAGGAGGTGGCTATCGTTTATTCCCCTATGGAATGAGCCCATACGGACCAATTAATAATAATACCACTCACAAATCCATAATAATAATTATGTGCAAAGTGCAATATTTCTCATCTCTCCCACTATTTTTGAACTACCTAGATTCTTTCGCAATAATCGGAACGGTGAGGGGATTGGGAGCAGACGACGGAGCTCCACTACCTCTGTTCGGTAAACAATACTGACCCAAACAGGCGCCAGCCTTCTAAAAAAAAAAAATCCAGCCCCACGGTTATGAAGAAATAAACACCATTGGATTCTTCAATCGAACGATTGAATATTTGGAAACGGAAAATGGTTCCACTACCCCATCAGCCTTAAGTATAAATAATATTATTGTATTCCGCTTATTAACCGTCCACATAAAACCATTTTAACGTGAATTTTTTGGGAATATGGTGACACTCGGGTATGGCACGACTTTGTGACACGTTGGGTACTAGATACTCACTTGGGGCTGATTTTATGACGACCTTGTGACACGTTGGGTACCAGATACTCACAGATCACTGCCAATTTTGGAATTGGGTTCGGACGGCTGCACCACATTAACCACCATCGATCCCGTTCAACGACAAACTGATGTGATACACAGGGGCCACCGGGTGAATGGGAGTGCAGGGCTGCCAACATAAAATTATGAAATATTTCTCTGAGTACCTGATACCCACTTGTCGCGTTATTGGTTAAAAAAACATTGCAAAGTATAAACACAAAAATTTAGTATTTTCTGCATTGTAAATCAACTTCTTTCGGCATTAGATTGCGTTTGTTTTATTATTTACAGTTGGTTGTTCAGTTATCCGGTTGGTCTCACTCGATTCTAAAGTTTGATGCAATTCAAAATCATAAAAACCGGGTACCCTGGTCTCTCTCTATTTGAAGTTTTCGAGCTAGTGCGTTTTGAAATGTTCACCCCTTATTTTTCCACCCCTTAGAGGCACTAGAGACTAAACGGGACTTGTACACCAAATTTCTTCAATTTTTGGTCTATGGTAACTTAGCAAATAGCCTTGGCGTATACGGCGGACGGATGGTTCTCTCTCATTGTTCTATTTTAGGGTTCAACGAACTTGAAAAATATAATGTCAAATTTTGGAAGAATGTTCCACTATTTTGCCCAAATTTTGTTCAATGGGGTCTGCGCATGATTTTTTTTTACAATTTTTATTGGAAGAGAATCGATTCAAAATGGCCAAAGTAAGGTTATTTCATAATTATGTGGTCTCCCTATTCTTTTATCGACGAAGAGAAATGTGAACGTTTGAAGAAATGCGCGCGGAAATGGAGCGCGCTGATTGGTCGAAGCGCATCCACGCGGAGAATGTCGGAACCATCGGAACGGTTTAAAAGGGGCAGCGCGGGGCGGTGACGTACGTACCTCTGGAGGTACCTACGTCACACCCTCCCGCGAAATTCAAAACATTCCATTTTAACATTACGATTTCTGCTCCCACATGGAGTTTTTTGTCCTGATAAATAGTGTTTACTAGTCATGGCAACTCAAATAACATAATTAATGGGTTTTTTCCAATTTTGATCTCTGATGCGCAGACCCCATTGAACACATCAGGTATATCGCGTTGGGCTATCACAGAATTTGACATTTCAAATTGTGAATGAACCTATTCCTTGAAAATGAATGGACATACTAGGTACACATTAATTTGTTGTTCCTCACGCCCTTACTAAATGTTGCAAAATCGTCAATGTTTTTATGGTATCATTTTATGGTATTTGGAACTCAACCTCCAATACAGGTAAATTGTAAAATTCCAAATAGACTACAATGTAAGTTATCCCTACTACTTCAAAAGGTACCTACAAGCATTTCAATAATTTGTTGATGACATTCCACCTGTAGTTGATAACAAGTGACAGTAAAATTAATAAATTGCAGACAAGCAGAGGATTTTTCTTCGCGACTTATGTGTGATAATAAGTACTACATATCTTTGTTTTTTCTTTTTTTAGGTTCAGAGACTCGCTCAATATGAAGAATACTTTGAAAATCTCCTGTCGGATGTTCATGCCGACCAGCTTGAAAGCCGGGAGGAACTTCAAGCTGCTAGAATTCGAGCGAAACAGGTAAACGAGTTTGTCATCATTAATATTTAATATCCCTAGGTAGTCGTGCAAACAGTACTGATATTCACATTGATATGACGTACAGTTTCATTCTAGATAATAGTGTTTGCAATCATCGTGCTTATTATTACGACGTCGGTCAGTTCAATGGAACAATAGTCGTTTTTTTATTCCTGATAAATAATAATAAATCCGCGAGGATAGCTGGATGAGTCAAAATTTAATCAAGAGTTCTCTCTAGTGAAGAGGCAGGTAACGAGACAAAATGATTGTGTGGGTGGTGACAGATGAAAGGGCCACCGGGACCTAAATAAACCCTCAAAGGTTAAAGCGACCGAATGCTTAGGGTGGGTGGTGGATTGACGACCCCTGTTCTCGCATTCCTAAAAGGGAAAACATCTCCCCTCAAACACAATACAGGCTATATTATATACGAGTCATATATCACCCATGGAGTACATAGTAAATAAATCCTTTTCCCCTCTCGTTTTTCATTCGCTACCATCGTTATATCTTTCACCAATTACTCTTTAAATAGAGCTTAAAGTACTCTGGTCGTTTACTTCCATACAAATCACATCCCTATATCAACTTGTTTAAGCTACCTATATATACATATATGTATACGAAATATAAGGAGAATCAGGATTGTTAACCAAGAGTGGGTATGACAGAATTGCCATTATGACACCAAATCTGAAGGTTACCTTCACTCCAACAGAAGGTAGGTACCTATTATTAATACAATAAATTATCCATCGATAAGGTGGGAACCGTCAAAGACTATTACAGTAGAACGTCAATATCTATAAAACTTATATTACTCGAATGAAAAGGCCTATCTCTTCCGCAGAGAGGCCGAAACTTGAATTCTAAGGAAAATACTACTAATACATAATCTCAAAATATTTTTAGCTGGCTAAAGGATTTTTTTCGGCATTTATGAGCAGACAAAGGATTTTGATGTTGTAATTTTTGGACAGCCAAATTATTATTATTCTTTTTTTTACATTGTTTGGTGACCGAAGGGGTTTCACTTGAATTCATTGTTCCCGATAACGATTGTGAGAGGATCTTCGTTTTCACATAATATTTATTAACTCGAAACTTCGATAGATGAGAACTAGAACTCGATTTAGAACTTCGATTAGAATCAAATTCATTTGATCATGCTTGTTTTACTGAATAACTGAAGACTTTTGGGCCGTTTACGGGAAATATTTTAATTCATTTTCTTAACCTAGTTACCTATATTATACCAACCTAATAAACTATGCGTACAGTCCAAATTAGATTTCAAGTTTTATCGACAGTTAGTAGGTGGATATAGGTTCACGTACTTAATTTATTTTCATTTTGCATAGCTGGAGTTTTTCTCTTGTTTCACTTAAAAGTTTGACGTAGATATAATTCTAAAATCATAATATTGACGCGATCAAAACGTCACTAACTAATATGACGTACGATGAAAATTAAACTAATTTGCCTTTTCTCAAAACGAGTCAAGCCAGTCTTAATTGATCAAATTACAATATTATCTCAGTTAGTAACTATCGCGTAGTTAATTAGGCACTGCATAATATCTAGTAGCTGATATTGGAGCAACGATACAGCGAGACAGTCGCAGTGGTAAGCCGTCTGCTCGAGATGTGTGTGGGCGCCCATACAATGAACTCCGGTACAAAGGGGTCGCCCAACTGTGTAAATGGTTATTAATTGTCAATAGTGAATGAACTTGGAGCAGTTCGGGTCAGGTTATTATCAACATACTGTCCACTGACGCATATCAACATACGTGAATTCAATGTTGAGCTTTTGTGATATCCACTGTTTTTACAATTTTATTGGGGATACATATTTTATTGAGAAACTCGAATCTCTCCGGCATCGGTGAAAACATAGGATCATTCTCTACGTAAGTATTCAGGCTGTCGGTACCTACCCGCAGTTGGAACCTTGTCAAAACAAGTCGAGATTGCAGTTGGTATCGTGTCGAAGGGTCGAGCTTTCAGTTGGAACCTTGTAGAAAAAGCGTCGAGCCTGCAGGTGAAGCGAATGTTGGAACTAGAGTCGAGTTCTCTAACAAAATTAAAAAAAAAATAAAATCAATGTTTTACTTTACCTCTGGCTTATTCGTGTATTCATTTAAGGGCTGTTGATAAAACCTAAACTATGACACATAAATATAACAACTAACTAAACTCCTGTGGGGTTAGTCATATTCAAATAAATAATTATTTACTCAATGGGACATTCCTCCAGTGCGTAAACATTTATTTTCATTTGGGGCTTTTTGAGTTATTTGTTTCTGTACTGACCTGTTAGGCAGAACAAACACACTCTTCCGGACTTGTGACCCGGCTCCATCTTGATTAACTTATGCAACCTATAGTCAAGAAGGCCAAGGGGTACAACGTTGCACTCTCCTCAGAGGGGCCGACATTTCTGTTCCCCCTAACCACATTCCCTCTTCTGTAGCACAAAACCACATCGTCCCTGCCTCACCCACAACCATAATGGTTATACGGTAGTAATCATCACTATAGGATGGTGGAACTGACGTTATTTTGGCTGGCCTCAGTTCCAAGTAGTAGTGGTTTATTTGGAGTTTTATGGGTTATTTATGTACTGAGCTACTGCTACTTGGAACTGAGGGCAGCCAAAATAACGTCAGTTCCACTATCCCATCACCGTGATTAATTTTCATGTTTTACTCCAAATCGATTTTATTCTCATCGCAGAAATCTGTACCGTCGTGTCGTGCGAATTCCAACTAAAAATTCCGTATTATTAGCCAAAATTGGTTGAGAATTTTCATGTGAACGTGAATGTAAGAATATTTTGAAAGGTAATTACAAAATATATTTTATGTGACCCTTGATTGGAAATATATATGTATAGCTTGCATCTATAACACTATCAGACATAATTCCTGTGGTCACTTGTTAGTGTTCTTTAACTTAGTCGTGTGATGGGACACGAGGAATGAAACGGCAATGAAACGTAAGGCTCAAGGATTCATAATCGACAGCTTAGGTACTTTCCCATTCCGACAATCGGTTACGGAAACTGGTGGGAAAAACTTCGGCACCGATGCGAGAAAAAGAAACACCAACCCCTTCCAAGTGAAACTTCATTGTTCCCTGTGGAACTTATCTTCCATCGAAGATATTCCTGAAGCCTTTTGAATGGAGTGCAAATGATTTTTTTTTTTTCTTATATATCAGACATTGACAATCCGCATGAATTATGGATTTACCTAGTTTTCATTTCGAAAGCACAACGAAAAATAGATTCCAGTAGGAGAAAATGGCGTTTGTAATTAGAACATAATTTCTCTACAACAACTTCATTCGATGGTGCATCACTAGTCCAAGTACCAGTATTTGATATTTCGAAGAAATTAATGTGACTCAATTCACGCAAGAATATTATAATACCTACACTCAAAACCTATGCATGCGTGATTTGTTACATTTAATAGAAAAAATGCTGCCTCTCCTCATGCCTTATGTCCTTATCGTTATATGTTTTCAGCAAGGTTGAATTCTGAATCAATGTTTTTCTACAGACCCAAAAGATCAAAGAAAATGTGCAGTGTTGCAAATGTCTCACATATTTTCTTGAATGGGCCCCTTGAATGGGGTCTACGTATATTCCAATTTGCATGTCGCTTTTCGTGGTGTTACCAAACTTGCGTAACAAGTCAATGACTCCAGAAGTGTGGGCTTTGGAGTTCAAAAAATCTTGAAAATCGTCGTTACCGGCCAAAATTGACTTTCCCCAAGATAAGTTCCGCTCGATATTATAGACCGGCTATTAAGGGAGTGAAAATTCCATCACCCCACACAACTTCACAGCCGGTTCGAAAACTTTTATCTTTCCGCACGCGGTTGTGCTGTAAAGACTTTCATAGCTTCGTTTTATTATGAAAAACTTGGAGGAGAAAAGAATGACTTGAAAGGACATGGAAAATTCATAAGTAACTGCGGATGGTAGATAGTAGGCTACTCACAACATCATGGGCCTCTTCAATCTTTGTCCTTTCGTTGGATATGAATAAGAATGTCTTTCATTGTTTGGTTGGAATTTCCGTGATTGAAATGGAAGTTCTCTCTGTCCTAAACTGCCACACCCTACGGCTATATAAATGTAAGAATGCATCTCAATTGATGTGAGTTCGCCATTTTCTGAAACCGAATTCTAAAGTACTCACTCTTACCGTCTATGAGTGCTGCTTTTGCCCGGGCAACGATCCGAATTTTCGAAATCAATCGAAATTTAAAATATGCTTAATTTTGTCCAACTGACTGTCAGGGTTGCCGCATTCATCAGCACAAGCAACCCACCAAACAGACATGCTCGTGGCCTCGATAAGGGACAAACATAGCTTGGCTGGATGTTCTGCATCCTACTGGAGTAGACTGTATCATAAAAATTGGTGTGTACAATCATTAGATACATGATCGTTCCAATATTGTATTTAAAAATTGCACATACAAAGCCTGATGACGTACTGCAAATCCAAATCTCGATTTCTCATAATACTATGAGGCTTTATTTTTTACTTCTTGAATTGGAAGGTCTCAGGTAGTGCTTCCCAAAAATATGCAATAAAAGGTGTATTTGATGATTCTTGGGTTTCTTATTTGGAACTTGTTAGGCTACTTTACAACCTCTATTTGTTGCTTAAAATTGGTTCTAAGATGTTTTCGGGGGTGCTGAACCCGAATTTAAGGTCAAAAATATAAAATTCCTCTGTACATCCATTCACGTATGGCGTATAATATTGGTACTCAGTTAAAATTTTGAAGTTTTCCATTGAATTGTTCAATGGTTGCTTCGAATGAGCCCCTAATAAAGATTCTCAGCGTACCTCAGCGACGCGACGGCCAATAAGTTCCCCACATTATGCACGGTTGTTACCCAAGGCTTCAGGTTCTACGTATTCCACTCCCGTATCCCACCTGGCTACTCGTCTCGCATTTTGGACGCAGTCCAATAGTTGTGTTCGGCTTACAACGCCAAGTTCAGAATCTATGACCGTCTCCAGGTAAACTGCTGTACCGATCTCTCCCTTGTAATAGTCGGAAACAATCCAGTGGTACATTCCAACAACCTGCTTACGCAAATAACGACGAATATTAGGTACATTATACCTATCACAACCCATCGAACTCGTATCAATTGAAGCCAATGGAAACTATTTGATCTATCTCATATTGACTGAGATCTAATAATGAGTGAACGTTATGTTTCAAGATACCAATGTAAAGAGTAGTGAATGTAAGAATGTAAAAACTTCATTGCAATTGGGTCTATTGATTTTTATTATACTACTACCTACTTCGAAGACGTGGAACGTGTAATTAGACATGCAAACACTTCTTGCTGTCACTGTAAGTAGGCATATTTGCATTTCACTATTTGGATGATCCTGCCTCTTGAATTTTATAGCACGCTATTGCAATAACCACTCATAAACATTTTTTTTCATTTCCTTGTTTCTGCGTTATCAGTTTTCGAAAGCTTGCGCAAACACTTCACTGGCTTTCCAATGCCCTCGGGGTTTTTATTGGCTCGCGATACGTACCTACCTATACACCACGTTATTTAGACACTACATCGACTCAATAATGTAAAATTTTCAGTAATTTTGTAATTTTAACTCATCTCGAATGACATGATGAATATGAGCGTTTATTTTGTTTTCAATTTCCTACTAAATTCCATGAAACAAAAAATGCTTGAGATAAGCCAATATTATTTCTCCTCACTGTCCTGGTCAGCTCAATTATATCTTTTCTGGGGTGGATCATAGTCGAGTCGGATGAAAACTGCATCTTCATATTTTAGAAGTAATGAGCTGCTCAAGACTTCAAACTTTCATAATACTGTTACGGATCATGATGTCAGTGGCTCCGATGCAACAAGCCCCTGCAAGTAGCTTCTTCATCGTCCTCTTCAGCCGTCTTTGTGAGTCTTCCCCCGTCATTCCCACACTTTCCTCTGCCCGTATCTTTCGTAATAACAACAATATCGGGGAAGTGGCAAATGATCAGCCCGCGGCTTTCACTGGCGCAGAACCACAATGATACTTTTACTTCTGTGTCTCCATGTTGTGAGGGGAATATGGTCCATTGTCCGGATGAATACATAAAATGCTTATAAATTTGCCGACCGTGTCCTATACTCAAGGACTACTAATCTAGAACATCATAAATAAATTATTATGTTGGCTGATTTGGACACATCAGTGAAGTAGGTACTTTCGCCTATCAGGGTAAGAATTGAACCAATCGGAAAATTATCTCAATTATTCATTTTCACTCCTCTCTCTGTTGGTTTTCATCTGAATCTGCCTTGTTCCCCCACATGTAGCCCTTTGTCAAGCCACCGCAGTGAGTCCCTTGTGGACTAATCCATGCGCTTCTTATCTGGATTTGCCCAGTATTACCACGATGAAACGAAAGTACATATCTACTGTTGTAACGATAATAATTTCACCTTTCCCCAATCAAAAGCGTTAATTCATTAGAATTAAAGCTGCCAGTTTCGATTTATTGTAAAGTCTTTATCAAAGCCAATTATTTATTCCAATTTCCATTTAGTGAGTTCCAGGTAGTACCTAGTGAGTTCGTCATTATTTTATCGTCAGATTTGAACTTTGGTCAGATCTGATCCTTGGCGTAGCTATGTGTCACTAGTGAAATTATTAATTGTCCTCATCGACTTTATTATTTTCTAAGTTTTGAATCCGGATCTTGCTTATTTGTTTACGACAACATAGATGCCTACTAACCTTCCATTTTAGGTAGCGGGTTAAATTTTAACTTATAAGTGTATTCAATAATATTCAAAATAATAAGGAAGGCAGACTGTTCATTGAAATAACTCCAGGAAAAACAAGAAGAGCTCTACAAGACACTCGAACGTTTATCTTCGATACCATCATAATTCTTTTATCGGGCGTTTGCTCTCCCAGTCTGAATTGGAGATAACCGCTGGAGTATCATGTTGTAGTCGCCCATTGGGAACTCAAGTTTTGGCCCAGTAATTGTGATTCTCTCTGATATGCGTCATGTTCACGAATGTTGATCAGTACATAACCATCCGTTCATCATAACAATCATCGCAACATGTTGTCCTCAAAGCGGTTCCGTCGTTTCATCGTAAGTTGTAAAAGTTATCATCGTAGAATCACGCCAAACAACTCACCAATCGTGTTTTTTCCTAAAACTATTGTTTTACTGTCACAGAAACGTTTCACGCCGTGGAAACGTGGCCGGGGTCTGTCCTACAAAAAGTCACAGAGGCTACTGTCAATGACGATACGGATTGCCAAACGAGATTCACAAAAGATGGCCTTCTTATCTCCGAAACGACGGTTCTTCTTAGCTGCCAAAGTAAAAAAAAAAATTATATCCAATGGGAAATAAATGTATGACTATTAATATCAAAACTATCTATTAAACAACTAGGTTTTGATGTGGATTTTTTTCGAATCGGATACTGTATTCTTGTCTGCGGCTCAAGGTCATAAATATGTTCGGTGGCTTGCCTTAAACCACGTGGAAACCATGAATCGGAGTTCCTCGTATTATTCATTTGTTTCTGATTCACCTTACTATCAACCTTGTGAATATGAATCATCAGGCTCTTTAATACGTCCAACTCAACATTTGGTTCAATGAGTGAATTAGACTAGCCATAGACAATTCATTCCAGAATGGTTCACAAATCTGGTTCCGATTATTCAGTGAATGTATCATACTCCTACTCCTACTTACTCGAATTATACTGAAATCATGCGTTTCACTCCGTGATTTTTTTGCCTTGGTCAACTGGATTGGGAATTCAGTTACGAACAAGCCTGAACCTCGATTCTCTGAGACAACTTTTGGCTTATTATCTTCAATAGTGAACCTTTGGAATCGAGCACGGAAAAAACATTTTTAACCCCACTCAAAATTTGATGTTTTGCGTTTCAAGGTACGTAGAATCCAACCGCTGCAAATTATTACACTGCGGTTTATTATTTTCTGTATGGATCGCCCGTCTACAAAGATCCTATTGGTATATAGTAAGTACCTACCTACCAAATAATATCGCGAGGTTCACAATCATTTCATGGGGACAATGAGCAGGTACCTACTTGTAACTATTATTACCGAGAGTTGTGTCATTCATTCATACGAAATTCAGTAACTAAGGAAGCTTCTCAAAGTAAACAAGAAATCGTTTTTTGAAATCGAAAAAAACGTTGCATTCGATCAGCTGATCTTTTAATGGGATTCAGCCTCCTCGGGAAAAAAACGCGATTAGCGTTAAAACACTCGTGTTTAACGAAATGAGAAGAAACACGAGTGTGAATCGCAAATCCTTCGAGTAGACCGATTTCGCGTTAAGAGATCAGCTTATCAAAAATGCAACCTTTTTCCGATTTCCCAGTCTAGTTTCTTGTTTGCTTTTAGAAGCTTCTTTAGTTACTTAGTTTAATTAGTTACTCAATAACGTTATGAAAGACCTACTACATATAATAATAATTATTAGGATAATAATAATTGCAGGTAGGTAGGTACTCATTGTCAAATTGTAAACCTCGCGTTATAATTACGGTAGGTAAGCATACAATATACATACAAATAGGATCTTTACAGACGGTTGATCTACACAGAAATAATTAATAAACCGTTGTGTAATAATTTGCAGCGTTTTAACATGAGTTGTTCTTCCAGGTATTTTATGAGTATCCACATATTGTTTAAGTGAACCTATTTTATCATTTTCATAGATCCGTCATCTAATCTTTGGAGTGGATTCTCACTTTCCTTACTTCACCCTAAGGAAAAATAAAACTAATGATATTCTGTGGCTCAAATAGATTATGGGCTTATATGGGGGTTATCGGATATGGGATCGATGTATTCGCATACCTCTTGTATGTATTTATGAACCAGACATCAATCTTGGAAAAAATATCCAATTATCTCTGGCCAGTTTCTTCGTTCTGGTTCGTTTTAGCCGAATTTTCCCATCTCTACGAGAATCCCCGAAAACTTAGGAATTAGTACTCTTTATTATACTCAGTACCGTCATATCCAAGAAAACTGAATCTAGTAATTCGCAGAATAACGGCCAAAAACAGCCATTGTTTAGTCTTTACTCGTGAGGAAACTAATAGGCATATGATGTTTTCTGTTTTATCTATACCTTTTTCCATTTAACGTGTTTCAAGTTTGTTCCTATTTGGTAATACTTATTCATAGCTAGTAATTACTAATGGTAATAATAATTTGTCACTCGCTGTTTTTAGAATAGGTTACCATTTGCAAATCGTCGCTTTAGAAGCAACACCAAATCCCAATTTTTCAGGAGGAAAAAACTGAATCCAGTT
>JAEMON010000002.1:12594433-12605689 GCA_030264115.1 Lygus lineolaris | reverse complement strand
AGTTTTTTCCGGATCCGCCCCACTGTGCGGCGTACGGCGGACTGACGTATAATTTTTTTTTAATTCGATTTTTGGATTCTCCGTATCTTGAAACATGAAACATCAAATATTGAGGGGGTGGGGGTTTAAAAAAAGAAAAAAGTGTTTCGTGCTCGATTCTAAAGTTTCATTATTGAAAATAATAAACTAAAATCGAGCTACAACGCCCAGTCGGTATTTGAGACTTGGCAATAAAAAATTATTATTATCATCATAAAAAAATATTCATTAAGATAATATTGATGGGTATTTAACGGGCTATGTAATTTCATTATTTTATCAATCCTCCTAATTTTTGTTGCAGGCACTGAAGCGGGCTCAGGAAGAGAGCGATTTGGAACGGATCCAAGACCTGTTTCCGAACGATTGCCTCCGATTGTATGATAAGGATGTTTTAACCATGGTGAGTAATTTAAAACTAATTGAAATCATAATTATATAATAGGGTGATAGGTGTTATTATACTATAATAACTATAATTATGATGTACTATGCTTGTATTTATGTCTTAGATCAAGGAGTCTATTCCTCATAATATGTTCCTATATTTATTGTCATTCGTGAATAGATTAAAACCTCTCTAAAGTTGCTTCATTTACTGGACAGGAGACTTTAAATAAATACCTATACTCTCAATCCCATTCGCAATTCAAGCAATCAATCATAACATAAATAACGTATATGGGAATAAATTGCAGAACTATGGAATAACGAAAAAAGTCTTTGTGAAACCAAGCTCAACTTCTCAAAACATTTCATGTTCACAGAGGATGAAGGGGCTGATGAGGAAAAGGTCGGGCACGGCGGCGAGATTGCAGCGCGCTCTCTCGGCCAAATCCCTGCGGCCGGACTCGCCGCCCAGGCACGCCGCTCCTCTCGCCGAAAAACGGCAGTTCATCATGGAAACAAGAGTCAAATTTACTGCAGTAAGTAGAAATTGGCGTATTCAATTGTACAGTAGGTACATAAATAAATTGAATGTATTAGATATATCGTCAGTATGAAACACTGTAGGACGTAGGTAACTGTAATGAGTAGGTCGGAAAATCATGGTAAGTCTGTAGGGCTGAAAATCTATGATGGCTGAGTGTTCTGAAGGTGAAAGTATGGTAGAAACTGTGTTCAATGCAACATAGCTGTTAAAAAATGTACCTATTTCAAACCATCATTATTATTACATCATTGTTTACTCACGATCGACCTTCGGAGACTAAAACAAGAAGATTTAATTAAGAAAGAAAATTGAAAGTGAAAAAAACGTTCCTTTCTTCGAGTAGATACCTAGGTATTACAATTTTTTCCACGTTAGTTTTGACCATTGTTTCGAGTAATGGCCAATTGAAATTGCGACTTTGATTTCCTCCCAAGTCAGATTCATGTATAGGGAGGTACCTACCATCAACTGTTCTAGTTTTGTCGTTACAGATATAGGTAAAGGAAAATTTTGTGATTTCACGACTTAATATAGTGCATATTTTGAGTTTTAACGACAAAGTTAAAGTGCATACCTCAATTTGAATGTTTACCACATCTTTACCAGCATATAACAGCTTTCCTAGTTACCAAATAATCTGGACCCTACTTATATACGTCGCGAAACGAAATAGGTGTCCCCAAAAAGCATAGGTAGTATGTAGCTACCTAGAAGATAGTGAGAAAGCAATATCACTAGTCATATGAGTTGTGCCACAGTTTATTTGTATCTAAAATTTGAAAACTTCAACCTACAAATTCGTGATCTGTATACATCTCTTGATTTATCACTTAGTTGCCTCCTAGATTTACCGCTAATATATCAGAGGCAATACCATGCATGAATGAAATAATATCTGAAAAAAGTACCACTCTTTGATTTTCCCCGAAGACAATTTTTTCAACTTCTCCTTGTAATATTACGTAAAAAGTAACCACCTCCGCTTTGAGGGTTGTAAAATGGGTACTCATACGAGGATTAAATCGGTTTTATCTCCAGTGTTCAATTCATATCCCGTATACAAGTTTATAAATTACAGATAGTAAACCCAAACCCATTAGCAGGCGTAGCTCGTTGAAATGCTAAGTGGTAAAATATCGAAAGAGCTTCACCGATTTTATTCATGAGATTGTCCTATGTAGTTACTTCATTCCTGTAGCTCTTGTCGTACCCTTCCTTTCTTTACTGCAGCTATCTCTCACAAGGTCATCGTTTGAGCGAACGACCTCACATATCGGTGACTGAGTCTTCCCAGAGGCCCTCCGCCCCTCTCTCCCTGACACCTTATCATCAAGTAATTGAGCTTGTTTACTTGGAAAAACTCAGTCTTTTGACAAGCTGAAGGCAGATTAGCTTGGGATGATGAGGAGGAGACTGCGGTACCGTTATAATTTGTTGATCAATGGAAAGGTTTTAGTGTCGAAGGTAAATAAGCGGACAGCCCGATCCACCTCACGTATTCCTGTATCCTGTTACTTAGTTGGTCCTGAAGAAAAGTTTGAGAGACAGCCGACCTAACAAGAAAGGCGTTGAAACCGACGGGATTTTCACAGAATCCACTGTTTCTCGCACGTTCTTCCGTTTAAATATACAAGCCCAATTCACTCATACCTACAAAGAATGTTGCCAGAGATTGAATTCTGATGTTTCGAATACGATCCTCAGCTATGTAGGTACCTGGTGTTGGAGGAAAATTCTCGAGCTTAGAATCCGTTTAAGAACCTTGACTCGTCGTCTTCAAAGTTAAAGATCCAACCTCATCAACCAAATTAATCGACCGTCCTTACTTTGGCAAAATCAATCAAAATAATCACCATGATTCCTATAATTCTGGCTACTAGGTACTTGTATCAAGATACGGAGAGATTGTGGTGAGTCTCATCATCCCTAATTTCCCCGATCATGCTCCACCTCGTTTAACCAGCGCTCGTCAATCATCTTTCAATCTATTGATCATGATTGCTAATTTGCTTCCAGTTTGGTCATTTCTATAAGTGCCCATATTATGTTAACTTTGTAAATTAATTCATTATCTAACCTGGTCACGCTAGGTAGGCATACCTAATATTTAAACCCCAGTTGAGAATTGGCTTGCCAGACAATTTTCCTTCTTCATTCACTTCTTGAGGCAAATCTGTGTGACTGCATAGTTCTGACATCTCCAATTATGTCTTTAGGCTGGGGGTCAGTCGAAAATTTGTTAGACCGAACGTTCGTTTGGGAAATCCGAGCTGAGGTTAGGTATATGTTTCACAGTTTGACAAGGATCCAACTGGTGCACGAATTGGTTTGAAGAGGTTCTATAAAGGTTCCAACTTCAGCCTCAATCTTCGTTTTCCAGGGTTCCCAATGCAGGATTGACAAGGTTCCAACTTCAGCCTTGACCTTAGTTTGACAAGGTTCCAATTGTAGACTGAAATTGCTCGTAGGTGTTCCAATTGCAGACTCGACCTTTATTTGACTAGGGCCCAAACTTGGTTTGGCAAGATTCCAACTACAGAACCTTTGCTTGACATGGATCCAACTGTATCCTCAACCTTGATTTGGCTAGAATATGTTCTGATTGCCATTCTAAATATACGAAGAGATGATACGATGTCTGTCCCGATGAGTTGAAAGGATTTTATTTGTAATTAACTCTCTTCCAAGGTCGCCATTAAAGTACGAGTAAGATGTACGTGCCTTAAGGGTGCGCGGACGCCCTGCTCGAGAATGGCCTCAACCATGCCCCGACGCAGCTCAAAATCCTTTTTATTATTGTTCACGTTTGTGATTTCGAAAATTAAACGATTTACGTATGTTGTACAATCATAATTACTTACTTTACGATTTTAATCATAATTTTAAGTTTATCCCATCCAGAGAAAACTGGAAGAAACTGATGAAAACCTGGTTTTTCATCGGTTTCTTCCAGTTTTCTCTGGATGGGATAAACTTAAAATCGTAAAGTAAGTAATTATGATTGTACAACATACGTAAATCGTTTAATTTTCGAAATCACAAACGTGAACAATAATAAAAAGTATTTTGAGCTGCGTCGGGGCATCGAGCCGGGCGTCCGCGATTTTTCATGAAGCTACCTATAGATATTCGATTCCTCTCATATTACATAGATTCACATAATACTCTACATAATGAACGTTCATGATTGTAACACGACCATCATTGATTAATTTATTATATTATAAATTGATTTCAGGGCGTTCAGAGTCAAGAGAGACACCTTTTCCTATTCAACGATCTCCTTCTCATCGCAAAAGCTCGATCCGGCGGGAACTTCAAGCTCAAAGAAAAAGTCCGCGTCTCCGAGATTTGGATGTCCCTTGCCGGAGTCGAGGAAGTCAGCGAAGTGACCAAACCTCGGGATACTTCGTTCGTCCTAGGCTGGCCTACCACCAACGTTGTTGCAACCTTTGGGTAAGCTCAATAAGTATTCACATTCAAAGTAATTATGTACTCTTCCTTGAATATTACTAATACTAGTACTAACTAGTGAAAGTAATACCAAACTAAATTTACCATAGAATAGGTACCTACTGAAACATCAAAAAACTTTGGTTATTATGTTTCCATCTCCACAATTTTATTTCATCGAATTCCATCCATATTCCTCAGCTAAAGTCGATACTTTCTTAATTTTGAAAAATTGGGAGGTGTTCTAGAGGTATATCAACGTTTGCCCAATGGAAAATAGTATAAGCGTGGGTTCGAGGGTCAGATTGAATCCTGTTGACACAAGTACTTGGTGAACTAGAATCTTGAATCTAGTTTACCCACATACTCTTTTCTTGTTTGTTGCAACATCAGGTAGCTACTTGAAATTTTCAAGCTAATATCCCCCGTTGAAGGATCATATATAGTTGATCACCCAAAAAGGTGTGAGGTAACGAAGTAAACCTACTACTTCGACCGGGGAAAACCCCATCCCGACTTATCCTACTTTAGGGGATGCCGGGTAGTTTACTTTCAGTTGATTCTAGAGCTTGGCACACGTCTGCTACAAAAAGCTCACGATTCGGTGAGGTCGTTATGCCCTAAGACTTTGTAATGACCCCTGATTTTAGTCCCGAAAACCGAACTGGTGGGCACATCAAGTCTCGTGAATGCATCACGTTAAGCATGGAAAAGTTGCAAGATCACGACATCCACTTGATATCAACACTGTAACACATCACAGATACGAACATCATAGGATCATACTAGCCGACCGCAAGGGAGATCACTATACAATATTATTATTACAGAGCAATATCTTACGATAAGGAGGGTACCGTCCTCGAAGGATTCCGATTTCTAAAAATCGTCTATCCCTTCCTGTTCTTAGTGCCTAATAATGTTATGTTTATGTTCTCGAAATCGGCTCAATATTTTATATTTCTCCTTACTCCTTTTAGCCTTTTTCGCGCAATCTGGAATTAATTTTGACCTTTAGCTTGATCAATTGGAACTTGAAAACATGGTTGTTCTCGCTTTTCCCACATTCCATTTGTTTTAGTGCACCTCAGTTCTCTAATATTTTTTATAACTGATTGTGAGTCAGTCAATTGAAACCCCAACTTGAAAAAATAATCGCAAGATTACAAAAAAATTGACATGAAGGCACTAGTTCCTAACATAGGTAACGCTACCTTTTGATTTGCTCAATCAGTCCAAGTCAAGAGGTTAAACGACTGACTTAACTGTAGCTGATAAACTACCCTTGTTCTAGAGTAGGCGGTGTAAAATCTGGTGGTACCCAAGGTCTGAAATTATAGGTCGGCTTTAGGGGACAGCAAAGAACTGTTATGTACTAGCATTCGGGACAGTATATATCCCGATTGTCTGACATGATGGTCTGGCACATTTGTTTGATTTGACTACGCATAAGTGGGCCATTTGCTTTATGGTGGACTTCTAAACAACAGAAGGGGGTTTTCGAAGCAGAAGGGAAACGTTCGTCAGGACTTTACAACCCGAGTGACCGGTGTGATGTTTTGCGAGACGGGGAGGATTTCTGGACGGATATTTAGGTAGAAGTGTCGCCATCAAGTCTGCTGCCGCCAACTCCCGTTAGGCCTGCATACAATGAGAGTGATCCTCAGCCCCGTTAGCCTTCGCCTCACTTTGACTCGAACCCTCCCACCTAGGTGAAGCTTCTTTTTTAGGTTCCAGCAATGAAAACTGGGTCGTCAAAATGAAAACCAAAAATACTGACCCGCTTGAAATCACGTCTATTCAAAATCAATGTGCGATTCACAATCAGTTGTTTTTTCTGAGCCATCATACGCCTGGAGTAGAATGGGCAGTTGAGTGTTCTGAGTCCTCCTTCGATCCTAAAATTGAAATCTGTATAAAAATCAAACAAAAAACCCTAAAAATGGAAATATATTCAAAATCCAAACAAAAACCATCTGTTGAAAGTTTCCAAGCTTGAAAAATGCGTGCTATTCGATAACGCTGAGCTTTGAGGGACAACTAAGCCTCATAAATATATGGGATCTGAATACCAACAATTTCATTAATTTTGGTTCAGTTACATAGACAAAGTACCTACTTTTGCCAAATATTTATAGGGAGGATCAAGAATTGTTCTTGGTTTTCCAAATATTGATTATTTTTAAATAACAACTACTCAAATACTACTCTACTAACACTACTTCAAATAGTGGCATGGCAGGGTGACATGACTGTAAACCCAAAAACTACAGCGGAGGTCCATGAGTCTACCCTCTAAATATCTAGCTAAAAACCAAAAAGTCAATTGCAGCTCCAATACATTAGGCAGTATTACTTGGAAACTCAAAGGGTATAGATAGGCAGTTATAGGTATTAATCAATACCTAGTAAAAATACATATAATTCTATTTTCGGAGTCTACTTAGTCGGTACGGTAAAACACAAAATAATACTCACGGTAAAACTACTCTAGAGTAGTTTCTATAGAGTAGTCGCCATTTGGCCATGAACTCTACACTATGTCGAGTATAGTATTAAGGCAAACTAACTTGATCGGCCAAGCTCAGCTGTCATGTTATGTTTATAATAAAGAAATTTTGGACAAAAACAACAAAAAAAAGGTAAAACAAGCTACGGGATAATAAAAGAAATTGTTCTTCTTGCTCGATTCCAAAGATTTATACCTAACTGAAAATACTCGTAACTCACATTATTCAAGTTGTGTGACTAGACAGTGTGGCATGACAGTCAGCACCAAAGACTATACCGCTGTCAAACGAGCCTACCCTCCAAATTTCAAGTTGAAAGAATCAAAATTGCGGCGTGTAGTGCGCTACAAATTCAAAGATTTACCCATGATTCGATAGTACATAATAATCATATAAACAAATTAAATCATAGGTACTCAAAACTGCATATCAATCGTAAATTGGTGGTATTGGGGTTGAAGGCCTCAAAGTGGGTTCGTCCGTACAGCTGTCGATATGACGAAGCAGGTCCTTGATGCTTTCAAGTGCGGTATGTACGCCCATCCCCCGCGCATCTCATTGTGTCCGCGTGGAGATAGAGTTTCATTATAATTTTCAAGGGTGTAAAGTGATACTCCGACAGGCTGAACCGCCTTATCTCTGTATGTTCAGATACGCCCAGGCCCTTCTTATCCCTTTCTCATGCTTTGCCACCCCCTTTCTGTCTAATAACAACTCTAGCGTGAGAACATTTAATTCATTTGAAAGAACGAATCACATAGTGTATGGACCCTCTTAGTGTAACACTTACCTCAATTATGAAAATATTCACAAATTATGACATTAGTCATGGCATTATGACTGAGGTTTACTTTTTTAAATAATTATACAAATTATAATACGCTGAGAAAAGACTGCAATGAGAGTGTGTAGGTACGTGAGACATACTGATACCGCATGCGTTGAGAGAAATCGCGAGTATCACTCTTAAGGAATCCCAAGGTCCTCGGAGAGCCCTACCTGCGGCTGGCATGTGTTTTTGCTTCCTCACAATGACGATATTATTGCAACTATCTCGAATATCTGGGTTTTTATAACGGTAAAAGAAATAATCCTAAGGAGATGTCCTCGTCTGCAGAATTGCATGATACGTATTCTTCCTTGTTTCGAATGCGTTGAAGAATGATCTGCAAAAATTCCTGAAAATTGAGCAATTTTCAACACTAGGTACTACTCTGCGATCAGTATTTAGGATATTATCCAATAGTATTGAAATCCCTTTCCAAATATTGACCTATGTTTTCCACCAACAGACCGTTCTACATAGTTTCCCAATCTAGGAAAGAGAGAACGTCTAGGTTATACACCTTCAACTTCCTCACAGACTAACAATTGATTCAACCCGAATGACCTTCCCACTACTTATTGGAACACCTTTGCAATACTGCAACTTAGAAATACATATATGTACTTACCTATTGTAGGTAATTTAGTCTTTATGCAAGGTGAGTTTCAGGCATTTATGAAATTTTAGGGTTTTTTAAATTTTTTTATTCAGATGAAACTAGCAGACTATTTTTTAGTTCAGCTCGAATTTATTCAAGCACCAAAATAACTTGACAGGTTATGGCAATTCGCTATGGATGGTATTTAAGAAGAACAAAAAAAGCAGAACAATATTTCTCTATATGAGTTAAGGTCTGCAACATTTGTTCAATTTTTAATTACTCTTGCCTTTTTATGGGAAAAATTTTCTCGATCGCCTTTGCACTTGGTTGTTACACCCTACCATGTAGAATGCATCGAATTAATTTATAAAAACATTGAATAACGAATCTCATTCTCTTATCGTAGCTATCTTGCAAAGGTGCAACAGGTACCTTCCTCTACAATTTCAACTCAACTCAACATATTTTTCATTTTCTTTGTACTCCTCTTTAAAAAACGGACGGTAGACCTACGGTTCTACAGTCAGATCATTTATTTAATGATGATTAACTTTTTTTTTTTTTTAAGCCAAATCTTTTATAAAAACAAAACATCATGTTTTCCCTCTCAGTTTAGATGGTATATCGTAATATAACGATCGCGAGGTCTCATTTCATACCGTAACGTAACGTTCGGAAAAATAATGGAATACCTAATTGTCCTGTTAATCTTTAAATAATAACTCTACTCGCATTTCACGAGAAAAATAACATCCAACAGTTTGCCTGCTGTACTAGGCTTGCGCCGTACTCGCTGGTGATGATTGAATAATGTATGCTAATATAAACGAAACAATGGGAACAAATAAATACTCGTAATGTAACTGGTCGTCAAATATTCGATTTCCGTGAAAATTGTAAACATCCCGACGATTTGGACGTGAGCTTCCGCACGCGGTCGCCTGAAGGTGGGAGGGCGCCTTGCCAGGACGTAGGGGTTGAAGTAGGAGAGTAGGGGTAGTTCCAGGACCTCTCCCTTCCACGACCCTTCAGGTCATTCAGTGTCGTCTAGCTGGTTAACATGGTCGTTTAGGTGGTCGTTAGGTTCAGTTTAGCAGTTTTCGTAGGTCGTTCTCGTAGCCGTTCGCGTCATCGTGTTCCGTCTAGCGGGAAAAGTTTAGCTACGATTATGTCCGTCGCTGATCCCAAGGTTGGGTGCTTCTGGAACAATAAGAGGAAGAGCCGGAAAATCCTCACGTCAATGTAAGACCCACATGTTAAATTTTATCCTGCACACAACTTGAAGTTTTTCCTAGGAAAATTAATAATTTCCCTGATCAAATTGTTTGGGAAAAGTACCTTTTAATTTCGATACGAAAAGGCTATTTTTGTATCAACAACATCTCTCATGGGTCCTACACAAATGGATCATGCCCAATGCCCGTGTCCATCCTGTTGATCTTATCATGAATGGGTAGTAGAGAATTTCGTTGTGTCTAATTGTTCAGTTCGTAGAACTCCATATTGATTAATTTGGTTCTTTTAACACAGAATGTGTTTTTGCGATCACCAACCAGTTAAAAACCGATATGAAATAATTATGTATAAAAAATGCTGCAAATTATCACACAACGGTGTATTATTTTCTGTATAGATCGCCCATCTACAAAGATCCTATTGACATAAAATACCCACCTACCGCGAGGTTCACATTCATCTCTTGGCGACAATGAGTAGGTACCTTCTTGTAATTATTATTATCGGAGAGTTGTATCATTCATTCTTAATAAAATTCAGTAACTAAGGAAGCTTCTGAAGTAAACAACAAACTTGGTTCGGTGGAATCGAGAGAAAGTTGCATTTGAACAGCTGATATTTGAACGGAGAGTTTGCCTACTCGGGAAGAATTGCGATTCATACACGTGATTCTGCTATTTTTTTCGTTCAACCCTTAAGGGGCCAAGGACCCAAGTAATTCAGTTTTTCACAGTTTTCTCAGCCAATTTTCGTCCGATTTTTTAATGCGGTTTGCGGCATTCTTCTTGTCATTCAATTCTCGAGGGAGAGCAGAAAAATGGAAAAAACTGTGCAACGCTAAAATGGTTAGGGTAGGGGGGAGGTTATCCGTATTTTAAAATTATTGGTCCTAAGCAGTAATAATGTTATAGTATGGGTTCTTATAAACCCTTCGGTAGCTGAGATTTAGGCATTTTTGGGAACATTTTGGGCTCCTTCCCTTGCCCCCTTAAGTCCTTACAGGGAGCGGACGGTTGGTCCTAAAACGCTCCGCAAGGTCTCATTCGACGCGACAAAATTGTGTTCTATTTTAAATCGAACGAAAAAGTATACCTTCCTATTTGAAATTTTCGAGCTAGGGCGTTTTGAAAATTTCATCCCCTATTTTCTAACCCTTGGAGAAGACTGACGGTGACGCCAACTACCCCCCGAACGCACAACTAGTCCCCAAATGGGGCCGGTATACCAAATTTCAATCATTTTGGTCCATGGTAACTAAGAAAAGTGCCGCGTACGGAGGACGGACGAATGTTTTTTTTTTTATTCGATTTTTGGATTCTAAGTATCTTGAAACGTAAAACCTCAAATTTTGAGGGGGTGAAGATTTTTTTTTCGTGCTCGATTCCTAAGGTTCATTATTGAAAATAATAAACCAAAAAACGACATGCGATACCGATAAACAATCCGGTTTGCTTTTGTAGGGTATGACAAGCATTTATGGTAACTACGTTTGATCGTAGTTTTGCTCCTAATGCCAATTTCTACGCATTTACCCGATGAAGATGTAATTTTGTATCTAGACTCCCCAGGACTCGAGAAGTTGACGATGCTTAGGGCCCGGATCAGCTGAGTGGCTCCTAAAGGTTCTGGCACACTAGGAAGGTAACGGACAGGCAAC
>JAEMON010000002.1:12574926-12593433 GCA_030264115.1 Lygus lineolaris | reverse complement strand
CCCCCCATCCCATGAAGTGATCCACACTCGAGGTAAATGTTTGGAGTACGAATAAGGCGAGTAATAATTATTTTTTGTTCAGCTTTAAAAAGCGAATGCTTATCAAATGACTATTGGCATAGCATTTATGTGTTCACGATGTTGTTAGCTCGCAAGTTCAAGTCAGCACTCAAGTGCATACTGTAAGTATTTATGTTCTGGATGCTCGCAAGCAATCGTAGATAACTATTGCCACCAGAGACCACTTTAATGAAAGCCTCACCGAATGTACAAATTTAATGATGTCAAATATTGATTTAATAACAAGTTTGCTCGACAGTTATGTAGTTTTAATTATTTTTGGGGTCAAGTTTTGGCCTACACGAGGAGTTACGTATTGTTTGTTTTTGTCTGTATCTCATTTCCTGGGGTACAGTTGACGGTCAATTATAATTTGAACTACAGGCTGCACTGTCATCAGTACTGTAGGTTTTAGGCGTGATTAGCTGAATAAACTCTTGATTTCTAAGGTGTGCATCGTTACTTTAGAGTCTCTAGATTTGATTCGTTGTTGAATAGACCCTTGCATCGATTCCCAGTAGCAAATATTCCAGTAAGTCGTCCTCGATTCGCGCCTTTGTTCGTCTGGCGGCCAACCCGTCGTTCACCAATGAGTTCACCAATGCAGTGCCGGCTGTGGCGACAGAAGTGCTCGCTACGGCCAGAAATCTTACCTGTGCTGTTCACCTGTACCTCGTCTTTCCCTCAGATAATCCGACCCTAATGTCATAGACGTCATCACCAACCCTAAAGGGTTCACATGGGTCTTGCCTTTCTCATCACGTAGACCTTCTACCACAGAGCTCCCCATGGAAGAAGCTCCTTCCTCCATGGAGCTCCCGAGAGACTTCTACGATCTCTTGCAGTCAACACCCCTAGCTATATCTGCCTGTACAATTTCTAAAATGGAGGTATTTGTCCCATTCATAGATTAATGATCTCATTTCCCTCAAATTTCAAAGTCAGTTGGGGTTGGCCTCAAATGATCCTTAATGCATTTCGTATCGGTAGTGGGCATTACCTACTCATTGTGAACTTGATGGGGAATCATTTTAGATCCCCTCCAGGATTATCAGGAAATTTAATAGCAGTTATCTTGGTTCTTCAATGTGCACCAAGTTTTGTGTTAAGGGTTCTCGAAGTGGTCATGATTAATGTGAGATAGTATAATGAATTTATTTTTGTATCTTCTCAACCAGGTGAATTATTATGAACCAAAAAGCGTGGTGTGGTTAGAAGTCCCTAATTGTGTGGTAGATACACAACAATTTACAACAACAACGTGTTGGAGCGGTACAGCTGCAGTTCATGGTCGGCTATTTGCAACACGTCAAATATAGAGTTGAAGGTTAAACACCTCTGACGCAAAATTGATGAAATTAATGTATCAGGTAGCGGCTGATGACCAGTTGGCTGAGGTCGGAGGTCCATAACCTGCTTATAAACACCTCATTAGAGAAGAGGAACAGGAATGAATAAAAGAAACAGGTGTACTTAAGAATGATTTTGGATACGGGGGCAACGAACCAAAATCTGCTAGACGCTTTTCCATAATCGGCTGTCAACCTGACAGGGTTAAACGTCTGCTCGAAATTAGTTCCCAAATGAACCATCTTCCAACAAACGTAAAGGAGGTATATTATTGTAGGTATCTAACTGCTAACTAATCTGTTTAGTACTTCATGTCACCGGAGCGTATTTGTGAGATTTATGGGAAATTTCACGCTAAACAACATTTAGGTGTTGGAATATAGTATTGTATTCCAATTATGTGCAACTAAGACCTTTTAGGCGTGCCCATCAGAAACATTTAGGTGTTGGAATATAGTATTGTATTCCAATTATGTGCAACTAAGACCTTTTAGGCGTGCCCATCAGATATCTAATTCTTTTCAGATTTTACGGGTCAAAAAGTCACTGAAAATCTGTGGAACTAACTACCTCATAGAAGAAAACTAGCTCATTAAAGTTATAGTTACTTCATGACTGGAACGTTTTTACGGAGCTGCTTGTCTGGATTAATAAGTCACCTTTTATATATTACCAGGTTTATTCTCTCTTCAAAAAGCTTTTCACCACAAATTTTCTGGACATAATCAGGCCACTTTACTACTACATATTCAACTGCTGCAACTTACTGCAGTTGTAGTGAAGTGGTCTGATGATTTCCAGAGTTTGTAGCGAAAAGCTTTGCTGAATAGGGAATAAACCTGGTAATATAAAATCTAAAAACTGAGACCAGTCAAAACGTATTACTGATGATTTTACCGAAAATCTTATGAAACGTCGTGTAAGATGTTTTTTAAAGAGCTCGGCCCTTCCCTGGGTTCAGATCTTCAATTTAAACCACATCTTCTTTGCGGAAATAGGCCAATAGATTAAACTTTGACAAGGCTAAATACACATCATATTTGTCGAAACAAACTGTGGATTTCAAGAACTGAGGGCAACGAACCAAAATTGACTAGACACTGATTTTGTTATTGAAAAAAGAGTTACCCATCCGACTAAGTTAAAATGTTAACATGGAGCCAGTTTTCCAGAAAAAATGTGCTTTTCAAGGGAGAGGGATCGTTGGATTGCACTTAAGGATGTGTAAACGTTTGGCAGGACCAATAAAATTGTCGAGGCAGTGCGGTTTGGGCGCCAAGACGCTTGGAGCCCAGAGGTTTGAGTTTCCATTAGTGACGAGGGTCCATTACAGGAGGGCAAGGAAACTATGGTGCCCAATGACCGGAAGGGCTTGGCACACCTCCGACCTGTCCTTTTGCATGGTTCACTTAGGTGAGCACACAGGCGCCCTTTGTGGCAAAGTCTTTACCACAGAGAAAAAGGGGGAATCCGAGCGGAAGGCGGATTCGATTACTGGGGTCAGCAACTCTGCGTCACAGAGGCCATCAGGTGGGCACACAGAAGCTTGTGGGACGAAGATCCGGTGTGAAATTGTCGCTGCTGATGTACCCAACTGGCCTTCACTAAACATATAGATGGAAGCGAGAGTAGTTACGAAAATACAAGGGTATCGAATAACGTGACTTTAATGGAGTAAAATGACGCGGTCTCACTTCCCCTGCCTAATAGTGGATGGACCCAATAGAAAGCACTATAGTTGTATGTACACATCCTTCAGGGGCACGAAAACTCGTAAGTAACTAGTTTCTAATAAGTTTCATAAACCCACTCTTCACCTAAATCTAGGAGCTCCAAGTCAGGATCTTGGTAAACGGTTTGTAGGTGGCAGGATAGCTCATCGTAGAGCGGTCAATTTTAGTGAGGTTTGAACAGGGTACTGCCACCCGGTAGGTAGTAACTACCTCAACACTGATCAACAACTGTTGTTGATCAGTATAAGACCTCAGCATTGAGAGGCATCGAAGGTTAATTAATACAAGACAGGCACAAGCTCGAAACTTGAAGTACCCTCGTACTATTCTCCTAAGAAACAAATGAAGGGTTTGTGTTCCTATGGGTTCTAAAGTTTGAGGTTCTCCAACCAATCTATTCTGTGGAAACGCCGTTTTCATAACGAAAAGCTGTTTGTCCCGCTATTTTGCAGTTTTGCGGGTTGATCTCAAGCTCATTTCTGAAGGAGGTTTTGTCCTGTGAGGGACTTCGTAACTATCCTTTCATTAAGTAATTATTTTTTTAGAATTCCGAATACAAATATGTGTGAGGTTTACCAAACATTGCCGTATAAAATAAGTAGCTACCTCAATCTGATAAAATTTTCTACATTGCCCAACTTCCAAAGCATGCTTCAACTTAACATGTTTATTTTTTAATAAGACAACTTGCACGTGATTTGTCGTTCGTCCATGTTTTTGAGGGCGTTGAATATGATTGCCAGTTAAACATCTTCGTTCAAAATCCGTTTTTCACGAAACAATCGATACATTTTTTCCAAATTCCAAACGGAGATTGTGACAAGGTTTATACAGAAAGTGAAATGTTATGAAAGGAACCAGAGTATGTGTCGTTCCTTCATGTTTTTTGAGGTGATGATTACTAATTGCCAAGGGAAACCCCTTTTTCGACAGAAATAAGTTAAGTATTCGACTTTTCTCTGGTTACTGTAGCATAACTACTATTTCCGTGATCAATATTATCCCGCTCATTTCCATACCACCTCTTAGGTATTTCTCCAAAACTGTAAATTTGTCAGGAAATGTAATTATGTAGATTTGTGATCAGACCCTAGCACTATTCGAACATTCTTACATTTTTGCGAGAAGAAACTTTTTATTGTTAGCAAACCTCTGATTTGTTCAAGGATAATCACAAGAGGTGGAGGGGGGGGGGGGAGGGTGAAGACCACAAAAATCATCCCCAGAGAAAATTTCCTCATACAATACCTCGACTCCTGGACCACCTTGGATCGACTTGGGAGTTTACTGTAATTTTCCAATCAACTTTCCAAAATCTACCATGTACGATTGTGATTCGTATGATTCTCGTACTGCAGGCGCAACAAATGGCTTTTACGAACGTTGAGCGTTTCCTGGTATTTTTCGCTATTCAACCGGGAGAAATTGTCGCGAACACATTTATGTTGAGAATCTCATGCTTTCCACGGGATTCGGGTCAGAGGTTTGTGTCATGCACACGTTTCTCTTATTCCCAGGTGTTTATTGTCTCCTGAAATACCGGAAGGTTATTGAACACAACAGAAGTTCAGGTACCGAGACATTAGGAAGGCTGCGGTTATTCCCTTGGGAAAGTCACTTACTAGGCCTAAGCTACGTTTTATGGATGGATTTTATAGGTAGGATTTGGTATACCTGTCAACCGGCTTGAATCCTTTCTCAACATACCGTCTTGTGAGCTATTGCTATTCGCAATTATTGTATTACCTGAATCCATGGGAAGAGAAGGGGTCTCATATCTATTGTGAGCCACAAAAGCGGAACTTTTGACAAAATTCTACGAAGTTCTAGGGAAGAACTTCGCTTGGTAGCCCACCCAGTTTTTCCCACGGTTTAAAGTTCCTTAATGAAAAAGAAGGAATGAAATACGTTAATGGCTCATTTACTGGTTTTCGAGGAAAGGACGTGAGGGCAGTTACGAGAATTATTATATTTTCAGACAGCTCTACCGCCACTTATTTTCTCTGATTTCACTAACAATCGATGACAAGAAATGTAAGAAATTTTTTTAAAGTTTAAGATGGTAATTTACGCCAAAAACCACGAAAAATACAATTTTTCACCCTCAATTTTCAAAATTTGACCTCTTGGAGCACTCCAAAAATTCTGGCCAACGAACTCATCCTTTCTTTTGTTATTATTAAGGGGCCAAGGACCCATGTAATTCAGTTTTTCCCATTTTTTCAGCCAATTTTTGCCCGATTATAGTGCGGTTTGCGGCATTGTTCTTATCATTCAATTCTCTAGGGAGAGCACCTATATATAATTTCAAGTTGGTAATTTTGAATTTTTTCACGTCCTTTTTTAAAAGTCAAATTGGCATAAAGGCAAGACGTCTCCGCAGAGAATAAAAAAATAGGAAGAATGCCGCCAACCGCATCAAAATCCGTTGGAAATTGGTTAAAACTGTACAACGCTAAAATGGTTAGGGGAGGGGGTAGGAGGAGGTTTTCCGTATTTTAAATTTATTGGTCTAAGTAGTAATAATGTTTTAGTAAGAAGTGTTCTTATAAACCCTTCGGTAGCTGAGATTTAGACATTTTGAGGACATTTTGGGCTCCGTCTCTTGCCCACTTAACATTTTGACATTTTTTTGGATTTGATAGATCAACAAGGTTACTACTACAGTCTCAAGGGAGTCATAGGGAGCAAGCTCGTAGTTTAGCATTTGCTCACCAGAGTGCATTGATGTCAAATCGATCGTGATAAGCAAAACGAAATTGATTGTTCCTGGCCAAGAAAATATGGGTCGAATGGCTGGCGCTCAAGAACCGCATGCATTGCCAGGGGCCTAACCTTCGTTTCCATATTTCGTTTATCCTTCGATTCGCGTCCGAAAAAGAGGTCGGTTTTGTTTTTCAACGGCCGGTCCGCCCACTGTTTTCCATACTTGGGCTATTTCGGCCTTCTGACGAGATATCCTTCGGATTGTTTGATTGTTTGACCCATCTCGCTCGTAGTCGATGGTCGGTTGTTTGCCATCTGAGTCCAGCGATTGTTTGAATTCGAACTAAATGAAGGATTCTGCGCGAAAATTCTGTGTAGTTTTCCTGGCCCCCAATAATTTATTGTTATGCCATTCGTTATTTCGCCCTGTTCCATGTAGGTACCTACCTACCTAATTTACTGTAGTTAACTCATGGTATGGTAGCTTTGAAAAATGAGCACGACAAGCATATTGAATAACCATAACGGCCTAACCATGTGTAATAATAAAGCTCGCAGTTATCTGCTCTGTTGCACAGTTGTTCGGAATAGAACAGACGTTGAATTTGCGAGATTCTCATACCATGCACGGATACTTATAGGTACTTACTATAAGATGTATATTGAAGTTCCTTGATAAACCTTTAAACTGTTTCCCTCTAATATCCAGCTTCGGAATTCAGAAGATATGTTTGTGCATTAGGCTCCAAGAATAATGCTCAAATAGGTGAGAAACCCTTAATTATGGTACTATAAATAAACTGTAAGTCTGGATGCACACTATGGGACCATAGTAGTTACCTACCTATCAAAAAATCACCTATTTGATTATCACCTATAAATTATTTTTTCACAGTGGATGATGTAAAACTAAAATTTTCTGCATCATGTCCATAATTCGACACTTGAACCTTGTAACGCCGCACAGTGGTCCAGGATCGTCGAAAAGCGGTTAAAACTCAATATTTCCTGGATTATTGGAGCTGGAAACCTGAACTTCATCACATTCACAAGTCTAATGATCAGAATGAGGGTACCTAATACAGAAAAAAAAAAAACAGTTCTGTCAAAATTTAGAAAATTAATTAAGTACCTACTTAATTCGCTAAAGAAAATAACAAATACCGCTTAAAAAAAAAATTTAAAAAAAAAGAAATATGATTACGCAGATTACGCTTGATGAGTTGGACGGGTCTACGCCCTTGGATTCACTCGAATTTCTAAGTTGAGAAACGCAGTAAGTAGGTTGTAGGTGCAACATTTGAAAAGAAAAAAAGTCCCATTCATGCAGCATGAGTTGATGAGCGAATTTTCAAAGAATCATTTCAACCGATTTAGTGGGTGATTCTTATAGGAAATTTCACGCTGATTCCAAATATACATACCATATATTTATGTTCCTATGTTTAAGATAGTAATTTACACAGAAAACCTCAAAAACGCGTTTTTAAAGCGATTTTTGACTCTAAATTTTCGAAATTTTAACCCTTGGAGTAGTCCAAAAAATTCTGGCCAACGAACTCAACGCTCTTTTGATATTATTAACATTTTGAAATTTTTTCAGATTTTTAGCTCGATTCCTCGGTCAAATATTGTCTGGAGTGACATATAAATAAATTATATATACATATAAAAAAGTGTTCATTTCAGGAATCGTTTTAGAATGGTCTGAAACGGATTTCCATGATGAAAATTTTCAAAAATTTGCATTATTCAAATTTTGAAGCCATTGAAATAGCTTCATTTTCTTCGAAAATTCGCTAAGAGCTCATGTTTTCCCAGTTCATTCACCTCTATCGCAAAAGGAGCAGATGGTAGCAGCTCATTGTGGTCGGAAATCTCTCTATAGATGTTAAAAAAAGTCTAAGCTTTTAATCAAAGATGCACAAAGAAGCACAAAAGTTGTAGGACAAATCAAAGTTCATATTGGTTTGCGGACTTGCGGGTGAAGTTAGGACCCTGAAAATCTAGAGATGATATCCCTAGAAGGTAAGAAACACATATTTGCAGCCAGCAACCCTGGATAAAATATACGAAAAATCCGAGTTTTAAGCGCTTTTTGAAGAATCCTGGACCACTGTGCGCCGCGCCGGAAGGACTTTACATTTGAGCAATATCATTTTACTTTGACACATAGGTACCTACCTTGTAGAGTATGATGCTAAAATAGATGGTACCTATCTAATACCTAAGTCATATACCGTAATTCTCTGGAATCTCAGTTTTCGTCTGTTTACTCAAGTATAAAAACCTCAACGTGAGCCTTAAAATACAGAAATAATTTCACAAACTTTTGGGTTGACACTCCTAAAGTACACATTGGATTGAGTGTAATCCCACTTCAAACTACTCAAGTACAGTAATAATTCATGTTTTGCAATGTTTGGAATGTTACAGCACTCAAGCAGCGCGCGACCTGTGGTGGACGAAACTGACGGATGTCGTCAACGTAGAAAAATCCAAGGAACCATTGACGACGAATATCCAAGTTACTTACTATGATCAGGCCACTAACATTGAATACGTGAGTATTTATAACCCCTAAATTCAATCTCGTTAGTAACATTGTTTTCAACAAGGTACTTTGGGTTGAACGTAATGTGGCTGATTGCTGATTTCAGCTAGTTTCATGAACTTCACTCTTTTATCTCAGCTGATGTTTAAATTGCTTTCCGTAAACTAATTCTGATTTGGACCTACGAAGTGATTAAATTTTCAGACTGATATGAAGATATTTTTTATAAGGTTACCTACCTAGGTTACTGGTTATGAGGTGTGATATAAGTCCTTTCACAGAACGCACATACAGTTCAAATTCTGATTATTACAGATTCTATTAGAATGGGGGATTGTGTTTAAATGTCTAGATATTGTCATTTGACATGTTCGGGATCTATTCCAGGCCATTCCAGGTCTATTCCATTGATACCCACATCCCTACATTAGTCAAGGTAAGGTGGCTATTAAGAACAAATTCCCCTCCTGTAGGCACGCAGGTACAATACAAACCTAGGAACATACACCTATTTAAACCCTGCCTGGTGCTAATCTTACGAACGAATTTAGTCTCACATCCATCATTTTAAATCTTTAAGGAAGGATTCTTTCTATCCTCAGGTAGGAAGGAGTCATCGTAGTCAATCCCATGTGTGTAGGTACATGCCAGTGCCAGGTAATGGCGTTTGACATTGGTTAATTCGAACTTTTAAAAAAAACTCACTTCTGATGAACCTTTAGTTCTTGTTTGTTATTATTAGGTATGTTCCAACTACAATTCGAATAGGTATTTTACTTGCGTAGAACCTTCAGCCTCACGCTTGTTGATAACACTACAATATTTTAAAATATAAGAATAGTTGGAACAGACATCATGATGATGACCTAACCGCCGAATTCGATTTATAACTTTGTGTCTCATTATTTTCGTGGAAATATAGACATATTTTTACTGTTTATTTTTACTGGTTTACGTAATTACTTAAACAGCATTTAAAAATGATTATACATTTGAACCACACACAGTAATTTTAGTTGACAGAGGGAACAGCTTTTGAAAAATAGGTTTCTGAAGAAGAAAGTTACTTTCTTCTTGGTAAATGGACATTCCAATCCACCGAATAAGCGACAGTGGCACTCACTTCTCTTGGAAGTGATTCCACTGAAATGAGTAATTAACCATTGAAACAAATGCTTCTTTCAATTTGACCAAATGCAATCACCAATTTTATTGCAACTTAATAAACTACCACTTATTATTGAAAGCTGATTAGGTAGGTACTTATCGGAGAATGGTGGGCACCCAACTAGTAGGTACGAGGACTTAGACACGAACTGTGACGTCATATATCGGGAATAGGGTCAGAACTAAGCAACACTCCTTTACCTCCGAGCTTTCGGAAAATATATTCCCATCATCAGGGCTTGAAGGCTACAATTTACCAGGAGAACAGCAGCCTGTACATCCCCATCAATATTTCCAATCCAAAAATTTGTAATTACCTAGTTAAAACTTAGAAATAGTCAAAATCAAAAAACATTAAACACTTGAAAACTTGGCAAAAAACAGGCTTTGTGGTTTTAAAATGTTGAATAACTATGTCTAAGTTTTAACTGGATTTTTACTTGACTGCCTGGTGCTGGTTCACATTACAAATTTTTGGATTCGGTTCAAAATCCTCTTGGGGATGTACAGGCTGCTGTTCTGGTAAATTATCGCCTTCACGCCCTGATGATGGGAAAATATTTTTCTTAATTTCTTTTTTCTTTTTTTAAGCTCGGCGGTAAAGGTGTGTTCCTTAGTTCTGACCCTATAACCGATATAATCTATATGATGTCAAGGTAAAGTATAGTTGGTCGATCATCACAACGCTTAGATTAGAAGGGAAAAAGTGAATTGATTGAAATTCTGTTGTCGGTAACATCAATAGTCGCGAGTATTTGAAGTCTGGTTTAAATAATTTGAAATGAAGCTCACGGTCAAATGTTACCGCGCGGCGCTAGGTTTACTCCTCCTTCAAGACCTATCAACTATGCGGGTTTTGCATACCTACGAAAGCTGTCTTCTACAAGGTGAGTTGGTTCTAGATCTATGTTCAGTTGCGAGTATAGTAGCCTATCTATAGAGTTCTATAAATAGTTCTAGTGCGACTTCTATTATAATAGTCGGAAGGTTTTATTCATTGTTATAGAATGTTTACATTCTTGTTCCTTCTGAGTCGTTTGGATCTGTTGATATCTTACGAATAAAGTAGGGTGTCGTCGAGCGTCAGAATAGATTTAAGGCGCCTTAGTATTAAATTGCTTCCGAGTGTACAGGGAGCACCTTTCCTACCTTTGTGGTTAGGTGCTTATTTTCGGGAGGTGAAAAAATGTTTCCCTCCAAAAGCAAAACTTCCACTCGCGATTTTAATTTTAGACCTTCCGTAAACAGATTTGGTTCGGTGTCTTTCCGTCTGTCTGTGTCCACGAATATTGCAAGACTTTTACTCCCACAATGAGCATCCGATTTTCATCAAATTTTAGATAATTTTTCGAGTTGGGTATTTGTGTCACTCCAGACGGTTTCTTACGCCAGGAAAGGTCTAAAAAAAAAGTGGTGCCAAAAGGTCAATAGCATCAAAAGAAAGGAAGAGTTCGTGGGCCAGCAGCTTGGTGCAATGTCTGAATCGATCACCACTTTATGTATACGAACGTGGTATATAATTTGAATCAGCTCAGAATCATATATTTAGAAGAAGAATCCATCGAATCGCAAAAATCATTTGGAAATTGCCAAAATGTTTTGAAAGAAATGTGGTTAATTATTTTAAACAAATTGTATAACCCTTCAGCAATGAGGTGAATTTCCCTACGTGAACACTGATGTCGGGTTACTATGACCCGAATTCATTATTTTCGTTAACTCATTGAATGGGAAGGGTAAATTATCATGTAAATCTATTATATACAACATCGAATAATCATCCTTATCATAAGATAAAACCATTCATCAATACCAATATAAAACATTGGTCTTTCTCTTGTAAAAAGCAGTAACTTTGAGGAATCTTACGAACAAGGTAATGGGGAACGGCAAAAAGTTAGTCAGTTATTACCTATTATCAACTACTGATAATAATTGGGTTATTAACATCTTATGAAACAAATGCAAATGAAAAATTGTTATAAACAACGTTTTCCCCGAAAAGGTGTAAAAACTAGCTAAAAAAAAAACCATGGAAAAAGGTTACATAGTTACTGGAGGTCGGTTCAGAATGGGGAACTTGCATGGTTTTTTAATTTTATTCTAGAGTTTCAAAAGATTTTAGAGAGGGCATTCCGAAAGGTGATAGAATATCAGGGATATCCGATGATTGAAACTTATGATTGAAATTGGGACTTGTCATATTAACCTAACTAACGTCAACGACCCCCCTCCTGCCTGGGCGGAACCCTCAGCTCCCATCGTTTGCAGTACCTAAGACATCACGCACTCCCTTTCAACCCGTGTTCTGGTCAAACCAGACGTAATTCCAAGCTGAAAACTGGCACCAGGGAGTGTTCAAGGACAGTGAATCAGATTTTGAGGTTCAACAATCGAAAATTCCTACCCGTGGAAGTTTCTCAAGTCAGACTGAGAGGTGTTTATAGATTCCTACGAAGATAAGGAGTAAGGTTTGAGGAAAAGTGTGGTGTATAGTAAACATGGTGGAGGTTCGAGTGGACACCCGGGTCTTATTGACCCTTCCACAGTGCTGAAGGGTGAATAACTGGAAATTTGACATTTTTCCTTTCAATGTTTTGCAGTGCAAGACGTTCAGTGTTGGACCGGACGAGACGGCTCGGGGCTGCATCGCGAGGGCGCTGGACCACCTAGAAATGGGGCGGGACCCCGAAGGATTCCAGCTCTGGGCGAAAACGGCTCGCGAGGAAGCTCCGTACCCTCTGCTGGGCCACGAGCGACCCTTCGCCATCAAACTCAGCTGCTTGAGGGACAGCCTCAGTGCCGAAGAAGGTTTCGATTTGGATCACTGCAATAACGTACATGATCCACTCGCTAGGTGCCATTTTATTTTGAGGTGAGACATAGTTTTCCAACTAAGGATGTCGTTTCGGCGAATTTTCGAAGAAAATGAAAATAATGGCAATAATGAGAAAATTTCCTCAATGAAAATCCGTTTCAGACCATTTTAAAACTATTCCTGAAATTTAACACTTTTATGTATATATATTTTTAAATATATTTATATATAATTATATATAATTCAAAATGTCAATAATATCAAAAGAAAGGATGAGTTCGTTGGCCAACATTTTTGGAGTACTCCAAGGGTTCACATTTTGAACATTTAGAGTCAAAAATCACTTTGAAAAAGAAACGTGTTTTTTGTGTAAATTACCTTCTCAAACATAGGAACATAAATATGGCATATTCGGAATCAGCCTGAAATTTCCTACAAGAGTCACCCACCAAATTGTTTAAAATGATTCTTTGGAAATTCGCTCATCAACTCATGCTGCATGAATGGGTCTTTCTTTTTAACTACTGAGTTGAGAAGTTCTGATTATGTCGATCGATAATATTATCTGGCATGCGAAGAATAGGATTCTTACAGCCAAGTCACTTATTGATTCGGCTGAGACATAAAGATGGTCGTGACCTCATTGGCAACATTCTACTAGTTATCCCCCAAATGGGTCCTACATAATTACAAAATGCCATTAATTTTCTTCCATTTTTTATTCCATTAATATTTTTTTAAATCCATTAATATTTTCTTACATACCTATTTCCATTAATATTTTCCTAAGTTTATCTTTCATTTCTAAAAACAGGACTTTCGCCTGCGGAAATAACGGAATTTCCTACAGAAAGTAGGCAAAAGGATTTAAAGCAATTCTTCGATTTTTAAATCAGATTGGTATTTAATTTATGAGTTTGCTTTTACCAATGATAAGATCGTAGCTAGTACATATAAAAGAAACAATTTCAAGGTTGAAATACCTCCTTTCTTCTCTTTTCACACTGCACGGAGCCCCTTGCGTTATTAATCTTTCTTTAATCTCATTTGTTATCTAGAAAGACAAAAATATTCGATATCTTATCTGAACTAGGAACTACCTACCGTTTCACTAGAGACAGGGGAGACCATTGAGAGATGTTGAGCCCGTTGCTGATCCATTTTTGTGTTTCCAGGAGTGTTTGTAAGACTCCGGAGAGCGAGAAGAAATGTCCGAAGAAGACGGGCGGGCGAATGAGGATCGGGCAGGTGTTCAGAAGGAGCTTGTCCAAAGAGAACGCCGGCGGCTGTCTTTTCGGCCTCCCCCTCACCAGGATCTGTCAAGGGGACCAGCTCCCTCGGCCTGTGATGGTGAGCTAAGATATTCTTGTCTAATATAAGTGGATTATTCGAGTTTTTCTAGGGATCATCGTGGAATGCATCCTTCTGTGTTCAGGGGGTGGGCGAAGATCGCATTAGATTTCATGGTTCTTCCTGTAGGTAACTTACAATGGTGTATGCGCATGAATATTTGTTATCTTTCCAAATTATAGATCTCAGTGAGAGATTTCCCAAAAGGTGCCACACGAGGGGTCTCCTACGAGCGGAAAAGGGTCTTGAAATTAATAATGATGACGTCATCGACCCCCCTCCCGCCTGGGGAAGACCCTCAGAGTCCAAAAATTCTGACGTCACGCGCCTCTTCAAAGCTATTTTCCGGCTTAACCAAACAGAATTTCCAGTTACAAATTGGCAAATGGTTTTTTTTAGAGCTCTAAACCCGAATTTGAGGTAAAAAATGCAAATTTCCGACCCATGCGCACACCCTATTAAGTTCCAGCTACCTATGGAAGGTAGTCACCCGAGAATTCTACATCTTCCAGGTTTATGCCAACTTCAACATCCAAAATAAAATTTCTGTTTTTCACCTACCTTTCATAGCATATTCTGACCGTCATGGTCAGAATATGCTATGGTAATTATTTTGTGACAACTCGTAGCTACTTTGAGGATCCACTTTCTAGTAATGAACACCAGATTAAAACACACTGCGTATACACCAAATGAGGACCTGCATTCTTCGTGGATTTCTGATTACATTCCCCAAAATATGTTCTCAAAATCAATGTTAAACAATGTAAAAAAAAAGAAATGTAAAAAAATGACAAATGTCAAATATCAAAAAATGACAAATTTCAAATATCAAAAAATGACAAATGTCAAAAAAAGTTCAAAATGTCAACAACAAAAATGTCAAAAAATGACAAATGTCAAATATCAGAATGACAAATGACAATAAATGACAAATGAGATGTCAAAATGCAAATGTCAAAAAAATTGTCTCATAACATATACATAAATAGAAGTACATATCTAAATAGAAACTTAGCATAGGGGGTACTTTCCAAACTAATTTATAACCTTGTTAATTAAATTAGTTTAGACAAGTAGGAATCCCTATGCTAAGTTTTTAGTGAGATACTTCTATTTAAGAGTATGTTATGAGACAATTTTGACCTAAGACAATGTTATTTTTATAACGATGTAGGCTGAAGAAGTTAGCGTTGTACTGACGAAACGTACCAGAAAGAATGGAATAAATTAATGCTTAATCTACGAAGACGTTTCTGGAGAGCGCTTTGAAATTTGATCAGTTTCCAACCACATCCTAACTTCTCTTCAGATTGTTAGACATAAACCAAATTTTCTTTTAGCACCATGATTAATCGATGTGATTAAGTAGGCGTAAGTTGGTACCTACCTAGCTAAATGTAGCCAAAATGTTCGATTTTGACCGATCGGAATTGTTAATAATGCATTTTATTTGGCAATAAAAGACCCTTTCTGATCAGAAATTTGAAGAGGTAAAACGCCTCATCTCTTATTATTTAATGAAGAAATAGCTATAGAGTGCTCATCAACTATCTCACTGAGGAAACAAGCTCCTTTTGACTTCACCATTGAAAAGAACTCTTAAACGTTGATAAAAGGACTGCGAACCCCAGTTTCGAGCATGTTTGAGATGAGTCATTTTTCCTTTTTAGGGCAGTGTAGATACCTTGTCATTGGGCATTATTTTGTATAATTGTAAAGGAGGTAAAGGTACATCCAACATAGGTCGGTAGGTTCCTGCCTTACAACATAGCATTGAAAAGTATTCGTGGAGTCAGTCTGTGATATATTTAGCTCCTAACGATTGTTTAATTCAAAACATCTGTGGTTATTAAACTCAAAGGCAAACTCGTCTGTCCACAGTGTATGCTGCAACAAGTTTTCACGAAAGGACCTTTCACGCAAGGTATCTTTCGGAAATCCGCCAACGTTCGACTGGTGCGAGAGCTTCGAGAAAAGTTGGACAGAGGAGAAAACGTCTCTTTCGAAGTCATTCCAGTCCCTCTGGTTGCATCTCTACTGAAGGACTTCCTTCGCTCCCTGCCGGACCCTCTGCTCTGTGCAGCGCTCTATCCAAGGTGGAGAGCTGCACTCGACACCCCTAATCTTCATCAACGGCTCCTCCGGCTCAAAGCGTGAGTATAGCACCGCCAGAAATTAAGTTATTATGTCCTAAAGTACATTATTCAACGTATTTAGTCGGGATGCGGCCCAAGAGGTAGGAATACGAGATCTACTTCATTATCAGTGTTGTATTCTTTAACGTTTCGTACGTTACGTTGTACATTCTCAAAAAAACTTGGACTCAACCAAACAATAGAGAGGATCATCCGAGTACACACTCGAACACGTCAGCACAAAACCAAGCAGTCACAACAGGTTGACAGGTTGTAACAAACCAACCCAAGTAGAATGCATTGAAATTCATGCCAAAGACATTTTCTTCCTAACTTTAGCGCATTACTTGCAGCCATAAAAAAGTAACCAGTTAAAAGCAATAGAAAACCTTTAAATAACACGTTAAAAAACGACTCAAAAAAAGCAAATCAAATTTAAATAAAAATCAAAAAACAAAAAATCAAATTATTGCTTTTTGCAAAAATTCGGTTTCTCATTGTTTACTTAGAGAGCATTCTGCAAGATTTGCGTTTACTAGGTACTACTGTACTGCGAGTGGAGGCGCGGCGAGTCAGGCGCTCTCACACTCTATCGCCTTAGAGCGCGCACTTCTCCCTCCATTTTCCAGCGTATCATAGGTTCAAAAAAATAAGTGCGATCTATCAAAATGTCCAGATTTGAATGGAGAATCCAAAACTACCACTAACTCAAAATGTCAAAAATTTTCAAAAAAAAAAGGTGCTGAACCCCTTTAATACAGCGCGTTCCAAGGGACACGACACAATAGTCGAGTAACCCGAGAGTGACCCAAACCTTAATTTTCTTTAAACCACGCGATATTTCATGCTCGTGTCCTTTGCTTACAGTGTTGTTGAAGACATGCCCAAGCTGAACAGAATCCTGCTGTGCCATGTCCTCTGCGTCCTCCACCACGTGGGACGCCGCTCCTGCACCAACCTCATGTCCCCCACAAACTTGGGAGTCTGCGTAGGGCCGTCGCTTCTCTGGTCGGACTCCGTCACTCCGGGTGACCTCCGAGCTGTGCCTCTCATCGTGGAAACCCTCGTAGCTCACTGCGAGTACCTCTGCGGCCCTCGACTCACGCTTCTACTAGGCGACCCGCGGGACTCCGGCACTGAGGAGTCCGACTGTAAGTGCCTCTATCAGAACGGGCATTACGCTTCACCCAATGGGGTTCCACTAACCAATGTTAACACTTCCCCTATTTACGATTCTGGTGCGTATATCTTTGGGTTTCTATCTAATACTCTTCTTCTACCTACCCTTCATGTTTGTTGGTTTCTATGTGTTGTTTGGTATGCCGTCATTCGTTGTACGTGATGGTTTCTGGTAGTTAGTGGCGCAATAAAAACTGCTACATTTTAAAATTGTGTCCAGATTGGACACAATAAAGTCAAGATTGTGCCCAAATAAATAAATTTAAAAATGTCTGCTAATGGGTGTGACACAGGGTAACTTCTTCCTTTCTATAATTAGATTAAGTTCAAGATCATCTTGATGTTTATCTAAACTAAACAATTGAGGCGCCAGGTGGAAAAAGGGCCATCATCGCTTATTGGCCCTTTTTGATGTTTTCGCATTTTTGAACTCTCCAACATATCGAGAGTATGCTCACAAAATATCAAGTCGATATCTCGAATATTGACAGAGATATCGATAGTTTCGTGATGGAGGTTCTTGTCAGTGATAAGAATCCTGTTGTTCACATGTTTGTTTCTTTGCTTTCGAAGTGAAATAAATACTATTTTTTATAATAAAATGAGTGAAGAAAACCAGAATAACCCAAAATAACGTCGAGTGGCAGTGATATAAGCCAGTGGCACTGGCGATAACCCAAAATAACGTCGAGTGGCACTGTTTGAACCATGGGGATGTCATCAGGAGTAAAAGGGGCCACCACCAAGACGGTTTTTAAACTCAATTTTAGAGTTGTTACAGAATTTTATTGTTATATTATTGTGACCATTCGTTGCAACTTAGTGTCGAAGAAAAAGTATCGACCATTTCTATCCAGAAGTATAGTATTATAGGTAAATGCGATCAAATCAAAACTTTGGAAGGCGTTATCTCGAAACGGGAATTTCGCATATAGGCCCTTTTTCCACCTGGCGCCTCAATTGATTGTGTGGAGCTTTCATCTCTCTATGTGTTATATAAACCGAATATTCTTTAAAAATTCACATTAATACACCAAACCTCTGAGTTTGCCTCGACAAACGTGTGCCAATATTTACACCTGTGCTGTGGTGTCTTACACTGTTTTATATTTGAGCAAGGGCACCACATTTTCGTCTTTACCACTGCACTGTACATAATCTTGCAATTTGTGGGTTTAAACTAAAGTTGAGACGTGAATTGCAAACGTGCCTTTTCCTCCGTACCTATTTACTAAGCAGTCATCTCTCTATAATAAGAAGAACCTCTCGGTCCATCAAAAAAATTACATCCCATTGATGGAAAAATCATCCTTTTACGATGAAACTTTGTTTAATCAGCCATGGGGTACCCCAGTGGGTCTAAAATGAGTTGATTTTTCGCAATAAGTATTTCAGTTTAAGTTGCCGTCTAAAGAAGTTATAGTGAGGGAGAAGGTGATAATGGGCTACTTG
>JAEMON010000002.1:12525270-12546310 GCA_030264115.1 Lygus lineolaris | reverse complement strand
TCACAAGCTTGTCCACAAGGGACAGCTTTTGTCGATTTTGCTTAGTTACAGAACACCCCCCAGTTCCCAACTACCTTCTAAATTTGAGAACAAATCCGTTGGGTCCTACGAAATCGAGTTGCTGTCCCGAAATCGTCTAGATGCTAACCCGCACAAGCCCTGACAATGTCATCAAAATTGAACCATAAGTTAACTAGGTAGGTACATAGTTTAGTTTTTCCTGGGACGAGGAATCGACCACATGAAGAAACGGTACCGAAAGCATGTAAAATGTAGAATGGAGATGGGTCGGAATTTGCTATTTTTGATCTCAGAATCGGATTCAGCACCCTCAAAACCACTGTATCCCAATTTTCAGCCCAGAAATTCGTTTAGTTTGGCTGGAATGAGCAGAAAGAAAATCGGGTGTATATCTCCCTTTCACCCTGTTCCCACGTGAGGGGCGAGAAGTCAATACGTACGTCACACGCTTTTTCCTTTCCCTTTTTCGCCCTCTTCATTTCCGACCCATCGTATTGCACCTTTTTGGAAAGCTCTCCGTCAGACCTGCAATTTCAAAGAATAAAAAAATAGGACGTCCATTCCTCATTAGACCTGAACTGATGAGGAGATCTCAACCTTTGACGGATTCGAAGTGTGTGGATCACAGAAAAACCCACTACTGCCCCTCACGTTGTGGCTCTCGAGTTATTACGTTTTCCATTGTGGTCTTCATTTGTCTTCATGGGAATCATGGTTGATGTTTTTTTCTTTTTTGTTTCCAGAATAAGGAGTTTCACGATGAAATCATTGCTTCCTACGCCCGTGTTACCGACGTCATGAACAACATGGAGGCTTCCCGCAAGGTAGGGAACTGAGTATAATAATCGTTCATTGATTTTTCAAATTTAATTGTTAAAGAATTTTTCAATATTTTTAATTGTACATACTTTTCTCATAATATACTCAAAGCAGAATAGTACCGCAGCTCGGTAAACAATAAATAGAGGTACCTACAAACTACATTAAATTTACACTATTCACAAAATATCCCTCGATCTGTCCTCACTCTTTTTTTCTCTATTCTATTTTTATCAAGGCACTGTTTTTTATTTCCAACAATTTTAACCTCGATGCTATAATACAAAAAATACTATTCTTGATTTTTCTTGTTTGATTATATCTTAAGTTTATTTGTCAAAGGAGTAGTGGGTAAGCACTATTATATAGTACACCAGAGCTATCATACAGCTTTTGAAAGTTTCATACCTACAAGGAGCAGCCTAAATGGACAGAATATTATTGGCAAAATGTTTTGTTGGTTACATGATTACAGACATAATGTATCGCGGAGATGCACTTGGTAGAAGAAATTAGTATTCTCATATCTTAAACTTGGTACTAGCTGCATAGTATAGCTATTTTTGTAGGGCCTTACTATCTTTTCCTCCCAGTATATTTCATAGACACAATAATAAAAGAGCTATTTATTTATGGAAACATTGATAAAGGTCCTTGAAAATATTCTGCCATATTACAAATTACTTACTATGTCTAACAGAAAAACAAAGGTATATTATCTGGTGACTGTTCCAAATGTTTAAGAATATGGGACAACATACAGGTACGTATTCTATTGTCCGACTTCTCACAAAAGAGCCATGAGAAGGAGATTTTTTCAATTTTAACAAATCAGTCAGTACGTCGTACTAATTTTTTGAAGCCTTCCTACAGTTGAGAGAAAACTTCGTGAATGCGTCATTATTGTGTGGACACCCTATCGTTTTTCATAATATGTAATTATTCTAAAACACTGTAGGCTTAACAGTCGGTTCGAAAGCTTTTCTTAAACTAGCATTCATTATAAATAGAACAATATTGTGACTTAATACTAGTATTTCCATTGTTCGATGGAAACAGGATTCTTCATTGGCACATAAATAACAAAAACATCACCATGCATTTACGTGATAATTAATTAATCTCTGTGCATACCACTTACTCATTGAACCATAGGTTTCACGGTGTCTCTTTTCACGGTGATTAATTATTAAGAAATCGGAACCCCCGAAAGTTCGAAAACGCCAAAAAAGCGTAGAACCAATTCTCAGTTTTCTCACAATTAATTATTTAACTTGTCAAGAACATGATCGTAAGATCGTTAGGTAGGTATATGCACCACCAAATAAATAGCTACACCTAAACTTACTTGTTCCTCTGTGTATAATAGTTCAAGTTGACTAGTCGTCAAGAATTGTTCTGCCTGAACTATTTTCTTCTCGAACGTGTTATCAACTTTCCCCCCAAAGTTCATCGAGTTCATATTTACAATTTTCTTTATAAGTTAAGAACCTCTACGGTGTAAGGACACCAAGTCCTGGCACCATTGAGTCCGTCGCTTTTTTGCTCGATTGTGGCACTTAGTGTTTCATTTCACTGCGTAGCGATGAGACGGCTGAGCGACCTGAGGACTTTATTTTCGGATTCGACGTCGTCGAGTGAGTATTGATGGTCGTCGTCATTTATCGATGGATCGGGATCCTTTGTTTCCTTGCTGGAGTCTTCAGTTTTGTTCTTTCCCTGGGAAAAGAGAGTAACTGAGGTTTTAGTAACAGTAGATTCTAATTTTTTTTCAGTAGACGAGCATTTCTCTTGGCAAGAAAAATCCTGAATATGTGCAACATTGTTATGATGGTTTTCCTAAAGTCTGCCAGTGTTCCTTGGTTTTGTCTACCAAGTGTGTCCTTTCTACCTCTTGGATGCACACGATAAAATACTGCACACAAAACAAATGATATTGCGAACCCTGCTTAAAATAAATTTATTTAAAAAAAAGAAAAAGATTATTAGTAACGTCTCTCATCTCGTTGTTCCTCGATGTTGTCTATTTTGCCTATTGTCCATTTTCCTATACATAATAATATTATTATCCGTTGGTATCTTGATTTATAAAAAGTTCCATTAATGCAGTATGAGTTGATGAGCGAATTTTCAAGGAATTATTTTTACCAATTTGAGTGATTCTTATAGGAAATTTCGCGCTGATTCCGAATATACCATATGTTTCTATGTTTAAGATGTTAATTGGAACAAAAAACGCGTTTTTCAACCCTTTATTCTCAAAATTCGACCCCTTGAAGTACTACAAAAATTCTGGTCAACGAACTCAACCTTCCTTTTGTTGTCCACGACATTTTGAATTCTTTTTTTTTGGATTTTTCTGGTAGATTTAGGGTGAGTTATCGTCTGGAATGACATAAAAATATATACGTACGAAAAATGTTAAGATCTAGTAATCGTTTTAGAATGGTCTGAAACGGATTTCCACGAAGGCAATTTTCAAAAATGCTTGCTATTTTAATTTGAAGCCATTGCAATAGCTTCATTTTCTTCGAAACCACGATAGTTCATACTGTCAACCATTGTTGCTTACCTGTTCTAACTCCCTGAATTTGTGAGTAAGATAGCGATCAACCAGTGGTCCTGCATAATCCTCTGGGAAGGAAGGTTTTTGCGGGAGAATATACTTGTAGAGCCGCTCGTTCAGCACGTATAGCTGCGCTGTTGATGCGCACTTCACGTTGAACCACCAGTCACAAGTCAACGCGACTTGAGAGAAGATAGTTCCGTTGGGGCAAAGGAAAGAGGCCATGCCGCCATTGAGGTCGCAATAGTGCCAAACCTGGGTTCAACAGAATTTTATTATCATTATTGAATGGCAGGCCCGAATAACGTGTTAACCAACATTTGTATCAAAGTGGATATCTCGCCCTGTCAGGCTTGACGGAGATGGCCAGGGAAATTATTTTTTGCTCGTTGACAGCCCTTAGAGCTGAAAAACAGTGCTCTCTATGGTTTCACCAAGTATTGGGTTTTAGCTTTGGATTGTTACAAATCGACAGTAAAAGAGTAAGACCTCGTAAGTACAAAACTTCAAATTTCACAGGAGTCAAAAAAACCTTCTCATACAAGATGCAATTATGTTATGGTTTCATCGATTTTTGTCCCCCATACTGTTATCTGGTAACCTGTTATTGGAACCTGTTATTTAAAAATAACAGTTTAGCCCATCCCTACTTACAAGGTCTTGCTACACCCGTGGCAAGTTTCGACTTACAGGTTTCTACACACGGCCACAGAGAAGAGATGGGAAAAACGGCTCCGCCTGAAGGATCAAGTCCTAAAAAAACTTCCTATTCCACTGAAAATCAGAAAATCACCAAAATCCAACTTACCAGGTCTTGAACTTTTACTATCGAAATGCAACGTTATTTGAGCCAGCGCCATTAGCATTACAAATTCCATTTGATTTTTTTCGTTTATCTTTTTAATTTGACGCGCATGGCTTACTGTTGGATTCTAATGAGCCTGCATAATTCTGAAAAGGATCGTTGGAGGTTTGGTTTCTGATGTTGCCTTGGTACTTTTTACCTTCTTATACTTTTTACCTTCTGATGTTGCCTAGGAGTTTACCTTCTTACTTACCTTACGCTAGCAGTGGATAGTTTCCTTTCTTTTCTGTGCTGGTACCGATTGCTGTTGGTGTTACGGGTGAGAGTTTCAGCTGCAGTCTGTCATTTTATGTAGTTCCTTTGCTTCCTTCTTCTTATCGTCCGTCTATTCAGTATTTCACTATTTCGTTTAGTTCGTTCTGTTGTTGTTCTATGTTGTTGGTTGTGGTTTCATCTTACTTCAGTCACCCTCATCACACACAAGTTCAATACCATCTCATAATAATACTTATCTCCATTTTTAGTACCAGAATTTCTTATAAATATCTGTCCATGTCTTGCTTTGTGTACCTACCTGTGCCCCTTGTTTCACGTCGGGCCCTTTCATAATAATTATTAATAGATTAGGCTTATTGAGATAGGAAAATACCTGGCATCTGGTTTCAGGGTCCCCGAAGAAACCTTTGTACCTTTGCGTCTTACAGCTGAAACTCGTCTGGGGTATTTCATCGTAGGTTGGGTAGTCCACTCCAGCCTGGCCTGGGGTCGACCCTTCGTCGTCATCATCTACGCTGATTGGTTTCTTGATCGGGATTTTCTGTATCTAATTCCAAATGCCGAGTGGCTAATGATTAACAATATTCTTAATACATTCCTTTAAATTACTACAAATTTTGATTTAATTTAATTTACATTTGAATAATATATTATTTCGGCTCTGCAGTCCGATTATCAAGTAATCATGGTTCGATGAATAGCGCTAAGTGCCTTCCCTACTATTTTTTTTGAAGGACCTTTGAATATTTGAATTTCAAGGGGTGGGGGGGGGGGGGGGGGGGGGGGGGGGGGGGGGGGCATTTCGTAGCTGTTCATTTGGGTACCAATCTCAACGAATGTACCTATTGTAATCATTCTTATATTTTTTCTCTCTTCTACAGATTATTGATATAAGTTAACTAATCTATCTATTACTCGTAGATTACCTGGATTGTAATGGTTCAAGTTAGTCCCCTCTCTCATCTGTTTGACAGAAAACTCATGTGTACTTACCGCAGGGGTGTAGCCTGGTTCAATTGGTCTAGGAAACGTCTTTACTATTTCTTTTGCCGAGTTGGGCAGAGCGTTGGCCCTTTGCAAGATTTTCAAAAGCTTCGACAAAGTTTTAATGCTGGAGTCCAAATTTTCCGAAGTTATTCTATCTGGTAGTGTCTTGGATATTGATACGCCTTCCAGAATGTCATTAACATCTTGAGAATCATCATATTCGTATTCGTATTGCTCCCTGCTGAAGCTTACAGGATCTGCAACGAGTTGAGTCTTAATTACACAACCAGGGTGACGCAAGATGTTAGAAACGCTCCCCAAACGTTCGCTCAGAGGGTTCACGCTAAACGACAAATATCAAATGGATAAAAATTATAACAAATTGTGAGCACTTCTAGTCTCTAGACAACTTTATGACAAGCTTCGTGGTTTTGAATTGAAACTCATGGTGACAAGAAAATTAATGAACCCTTGACCCCTAGTGGCAGACGTAGGTATTCACCACACTTGTATCGGCCACGAAGGATTCTTGGAGATATTATAGGAGTATTTTCCTATCAGGCCTGGAATGGTCACAGACTGGGTGGCACACATAAACAGACACACACGTACTTACTTGACAATGTTTTCGTAAGACTCGCGCGAACCTCACCACCGTATGGCGGTGTGTAGCCCATCCAGATAGATAAACTTGTGCGTTACGTTCACATACTGAGGGTGTACGACATCTATGCTATAATAGTAGGCTATCAACGTTTAGATGTTGTACACCTCAGTATGTGTATGTAACGCACGAGGTTGTCCGTCTGTATGATGCAACATGAGTTGATGAGCGAATTTTCAAAGAATAATTTCAACCGATTCGGTGGGTGACACCACGAAATCGCTAAACTGTGAAATTGCGCAAAAAATCGTATTTTCGGGAACTCAGAGTGCGGCACATGAAATTTCATTATTCCTTGACTCTGAATCACTTGGTGATAATTGTTTTTTATTTGAATTGATTAAACCGAGATTACAGCCTAAAACATGGTCTTTTTTATTTTTTTAAACAGAAAAATCACCTTATTACCAACGACCATGTTTTTGACTGTACTCTCTGTTTAATCATGTCAAATAAAAAAACTGATATCTCCACGTGATACAGCGTCGAAAAATAATGTAATTTCATGTGCCACACTCTGGGTGCTCAAAAATCAGATTTTGCTCAATTTCACGGTTGAGCGATTTTGAGCGCTTGGTGGTAGGGTTGCGCGCCCTAAAAAAATCGATTGAGGTGTCAAATTGTCATGAAATTTTGCGTAGAATCTGAATCTGCAATAAAAAAGGGGGGTTGCCATTTGAAAACACAAAGTTAGTGCGCCTTTCGTGCATTTTCGCGGATGCTCGGCGTGCGAAAAAAATGTAATATTTGAATTCCTTGTCAAACATTATGGGGGTAACGTTTGAAAAAATTGTTGACCCTTTTTGTGACGAAAATGGGAAGGGTGGTCCATCCATTAAGAACCATCCTGTGTAGGTAGTAAAATGTATCAGGTATGCTATGTATGTGGTTAAATGGTACAAGTCGATCTTACTTGGAGCAGGTGTTGTTGGTTGAGCGACGTAAACAGCGTGGTACTTCTGCCCTGAAGCCGCCACTGGGGGACGATATTTTGGCTCAATCGTCGATATTTTGGGCGGCTCAGTCTCAACCTCTATTTCTTGGCTCTGCATTATCGATACCGTAGGCTCAGTTGTATCCACTGTGACAGGAGCGTAGGGCTGCTTATGGTTGGCGCTATAGCCTCCCAAATCTTCTTTGTTTTGGTCGTACAAGTTCGTTCTCGTCAGCAGGGGCTGAGTGACTTCCGTCAGATGTTGTTTGACGGGCGGTTGCTTCTGATATGTTTTGTAAATAGGTTGTTGTTGATGTTTGTACTGATATGTTGGTGGCTTTATTGGAGCAGGTGTCTGATATTGTAATACCAACTCAGGGTGGTACTGCACACCTACGTTCTGACTCTTGTACTGACTTTGAAGTGGAATTGCCGGTATGGGCCTATACTGGAATCCTCCCACCTGGCTGTATTGCAATGGATCTTCCATTTCCTGCTCCAAAGGGTCAGCTTGCTCTTGTTTGATGGGCTCCAAGTTGGTCAACGAGTAACCCTGAACTCTTTGCTGTTGTGGGTATAAGTTCAGTCTCGGCTGAAATTTTCCTTGTTGCTTTGCAATCGCCAAATAGTTCTGTGTAATCATCTTCGTCAGTGAAGACGGTTGCTGAATGTACCTAGAACAATATTAAGTAAGATCGTTATTGTCCCTTGAAACATTTGAACTTATTGATGCCTCACGGACCTGTATCTACGAGAAAATAAACTGGCCTTACGCATAGCACACGTTTCCATTTTTAAATTCGTTAATTATGACACTCTGGAATTGTTCAAATTTGAAGAAAATGGCTTCGTTATACTAAAACACACCTCGACATATTCCATAATAATTATATTGTAAACTAAAAACATCTGGTGCGAAGCTTCATTCACACTACTTTCCTCACCCCTGGGTACCCTAAAGTGGATATATTTGTATGGGTTTTAACGATAATTTTGGCCCTCAGGATGTATGGAGGGGTTTTGGAAGTTGTTTTTATTTGATAGAAGAGTAAATTCTGTAGAGGTTTTGAGGGGAAAGCTCAAAAATGTGCTAAAAATGACGTTTTTCACATAGTTTGTCTTAGTTTCTCCCCCAAATTATTAACCTGGAGGGCTGAAATTCTTACTGGAACGTCATCATACACTCGTAAAAACCAAGCCTCGAAATCTTTTTTTTTTTTTTTTTTTCATTTTCACATATATGGTTTGCAATTGTTGCAATTCTGTTACGTACGTACATAACTTACGAGTACATAATATTTGTTCTTATTGGTGCAAACTATACATCTTACATACGTACTTCAGACATTTATTCAAAACTTGAAAAAAGTTGATCAGAACCATCAAAAGGGGTGTTCAAGAAAGAAATCGGGGTGTCTGCCGATTGCAATACTTTCCTTTCATCGTTCTTGTGGCCTGAGGAATGTAAAAGTTATGACATAGGTTCCTATTTTTGCTCTGATTTCCTGGTGTCTCCGTGATTTTGGGAGAATGAAGCAGAAACTCTCTTTTTCGAAATTTGTGAGTTTTCATGGCTATTTTGCCTTTTTTATCGAGCCTTTTGGATAACAAGAAGCCGTTGTTGTGTAATAAGATTTGGTAAAGGAATCAAAGTAGCTCTGCAGCGCTTGCTAATTTCGAAAAAGAGATTATTATATTACCTGGCTTCGTATGGTTGATACTGCTGTGATGGGACGAGGTACTGAGGCTGCTGCTGAGGTGGTGGTTGCGCAGGTGCATATGGCCAGTTTTTATCAGGCGCTGTCTGAAGTACCTGTCTATAGCTTTGAGGGCTGACGGGGGTCGTCAGAGACTGGTCGACGGGTTGTGCTAGGTAGAACGTCATGTACGGGATTAGTCGGCGGAATCGTTCTCTAGCTGCCAGCTTGTCCGATGTGGTGCCGTTGTACACCTTGATTCCCCATGTCGACGTGCTCAAGCCTGAAACATAAAAACATAGGAGAGATTATTTCTCAATAAACTAACGTAAAGCCAATGCTTTGCCCTATGTTTTAGCGAATTTTCGAAGGAAATGGCGTCAACATTTTATTAATGCAAATTTTTGAAATTTCCTCTATGGAAATCCGTTTCAGACCATTCTTAAACGATTCCTATGAAATTTAACACTTTTTCGTAGGTGTATTATATGTTTCACTCCAGACAATATCTGACCATGGAATCGAGGTAAAAAATCCAAAAATTTTTTAAAATGTCAATAATATCAAAGAATGGATGAGTACGTTGTCCAGATTTTTTGGAGTACTCCAAGGGGTCAAATTTTGATAATTTAAAGTCAAAAATCGCTTAAAAACGCGGTTTTTTAATTTTTGGTTGTGAATTACCATTTTTAACAATAGGCACATAAATATGGTATATTCGGAATCAGCGTGAAATTTCTTATGAGAATCACCCACCAAATCGGTTAAAATGATTCCTAGAAAATTCGCTCATATGCTGCATGAATGGAACTTTTTAGATCTTCTGCGTCAGTAGTGGGCGCTAGTACAATTTCTAGTAGGTATGTCTAGTTCAATACCTAATCTTGGTGGGAGAGACCCCGCGCTTTTGTTTGTATTAGGTATACTTGAATTTGATGCGCTTCCCTTGCTCTTTCCAAGTTAAATTCCCATGAAATTCTACTGAAACTATTCCGTGCTTGGGATGATGTATTATTATTGACAAGGAATCCATTAATTTTGAATCTACCTATTAGAGATCTATTATCTAGGAATCTGCTAGTTGCATACAAAGGAGATAGCCAGTTATCCTGTAATTTGGATTATATGTATAAATATTTAACTAGCCAAAATAAATTCAAAAGCCCCTTTCCTAATCTATCTCATCTATTGATATAGAAAGTAGAATGTATTAATCCGGTAAGTGGTCACTTGAGTCGATTAAGTCCTGAGAACATACATAGACTCGTGCATTCAGCTTTGAAGAATTTGTTTTTTTGACCATCCTTCTACGCTTTAAAATATTGTAACATCCACTAGCCACCTTGTTATTCATTGTAGCACTGCTCGCTAGTTCGATCCGCAACTCCTACTCACCCGGTTTGCCCTTTCCGAGTTATGCATCTCAGACTTCCTGTTGACTTGGTCACTAAGGGGAGTCTGAACCGGACCCCGTTGGAAGGCGTGGTGCTTGGGTCACTAACACTTTCGCCTTGATCTTGGCGCGGCCGTTCGTTCTTTCATCTCCACCAAGGCCGAAAAACGCGGTGTCGCGTCGTGCCGCGTCGATCCGGGAACTGACGACACAAGCTACCTTCGCTTTCGTTCCAAGGATGCCCAGTGTTCGAATCTTATTTTGGAATCACGAATCATATCCGTTAAAACACACTGCCTCTCTTTAATTCAAGTGTCAGTTGCTATGTTGCAAAAATATTAACTCACATGCATGACACATATTGCTCGTTAACAAATTGCAAGGCACAGACTATCGTCCTACAGGGATAGGGTATACCTACCTACCTACTGAGTATAGGAATAGGTAAAACATAACATTAAAGAGGCGCAAATCTCAGCTCCGCCCTACGTGCGCTGAAGGTTCAGTTCGCCCTCTAGCCGACTGTCTCCGGTCCCGGAGTTCTTCATGGGCAGAACCAGCAGGAAAAGGGCATCGATTTTGAAATATACTTTTAGCGAATTTTCGAAGAAAATGAAGCTATTTCAATGGCTTCAAAATTTAAATAACGGAAATTTTTGAAAATTTTCTTCATAGAAATCCGTTCCAGACCATTCTAGAAAGATTCCCTGAAATTTAACACTTGTTTATATGTACACACATATATATACCTATATTTATATTTATGTATTTATATCTTTATATATTTATATTTTTATATAGGTACCTATTTATATCTTTATATATTTTTATATACCTACATAAATATAATATATGTATATTTATATATGTGTCATTCCAGACGATATCTCACCGAGGAATCGAGCTAAAAATCCGAAAAAATTTCAAAATTTCAATACCATCAAAAGAAAGGATGAGTTCGTTGGCCAGAATTTTTGGAGGGAGTACTCTAAGGGTTCAAATTTTGAAAATTTAGAGTAACAAATTCCAAAAACCCCGTTTTTTGAGGTTTTTGGTGTTAATTACCATCTTAAACATAGGAACATAATATGGTATATTCGGAATCAGCTTAAAATTTCCTGTAAGAATCACCCACCAAATCGGTTAAAATCATTCTTCGAAAATTCGCTCATCAACTCATGCTGCATGAATGGAACTTTAATTCTACGGAAAAGAGAGGGTTTCCCACCTGCCTTGTGGGAGATTTGCGCCACTGTAACGTGTTTCACCTCGACTGAATGTAAAAATAGTTAGCAATAACTGGAAAGCAATAACAAATAATAGCGAAGGTACCTTGGAACTATTTCTATGACGCTGCAGAAAACAGCTTGTCTCTAACTCTCCAAATTTGAGCAAAATTGTTCCGATTGTGTTGTGATATCGGCATTTTATAGGAATTTCATGTGTTGTTTTTTTGTGTGACATATACCTAATGATGAATAATAAACAATAATAAAATTGTACTGCAAAATCATCATACCCATCCGTGAAACTGTCCTTAACATTGTTAAAATGAAAACCTTAAAATGACACAGAAGCGTGCAAAGTACATAGAATACACGACGCACAGTTTTTCTTTTCTTTTTTGTACAGGAAACCCTCTCCAATGTAAGTAGTGGTTGGCCTTCTACATGATATCGTTCATTATTCATATAAATATTTGGTAAATGCTCTTTCACACGGTAGATTTGAGTGATAAAATTACAAAATTATGCTATACATGGGGGAAATAATCAACTAGCTTGAAACCGTCTAACCACCAACAAAATACTTGACATTATTCAACAAAACAAAGGGAAAACAAATCAATACTTATGCTCTTAAGAGTTTGACTTAATAAATTTGAGTTCTAGCCGAGCGGAAGAGCATCCTTGTATCTTAGATTAATCCAATTCATTGCCCATGACATCGAGTGAGCTTCTTTCTTTTTGGCACATAAGCATTTTTGGGACGTTGCTATACTGTACACCGTCAAATACAACCCAAAGAGTGCTCGCACGTTGTTGCGGTTCAGTTTCAAAGCTTGGCAGATTAGCGAGCTGATTCCAAATGGTCGAACCCTCCCTGAGTTTATCGAATTTCCCCGGGCCTAAGGATACCATACAAAATGTCGCTTTTCCATATTCCTGCTCCATCTAGTATAAATCGCAGTGCTCCTGCCAAGCTTCCTGGTCAATGGCGAATCTTCATGGCAGATAGCTTCAATCGTCCTTCCACGAGATCTCAGTATGGCTGTCTTGCGCTTCCTAGGTGCTGGGTTAGTTTCGTCCCGTTTGATCATTGCGTCCAATAGCATCATAGTAAATTTCGATTGCTTCTAATTCCATGGCGTTCAGAAGGAGGATCCTTGAACTGTCTTCGAACTGAGCCATAAGCTTTTTGAGGCAATACTACGCAACCTCGATTCGATGGTCATTTCATTTTCTGCAGGATTCTAATTGAGTAAGTAAAAAAAGTAAAGTAAACAACCATTTCAGGCTGGATTTTCGTCCGACTGCCGCTCCCGGCGTCACGGACGTCATCAGCTGTCCCCCAAAGGGAGGATCAGAATTTGTTCTGATGATTGCGCTCAAGTCTACTCATTGCATCACCCTTGAGTGGGTGGATCGCCGACGGCCCGATGCGAAAATACTGAGATGTGTGGTCCCAGCCACTCAGGCGGTCACCCATCCAAGTACTAACCACGCCGCTGATAGTTTGAACTTCGGTGATCTCACGGGAACCGGTTTATTCCACCAGATAAGGCCGTCGGCCAATTTTTGAGGCGATAATACGCAACCTCGATTCGATGGCCATATCATTTTCTGCAGGATTGTAATTGGGTACCTATGAGACATGGCATAGAAGATTCGGAAGTAAGTAGTCTGAAATCCATGGTGAATTCGTAGCATCGCTAACAGCTTTATTTGCTGTGACACCTACTCTGTAGTCCCTTCTGTATTCTCACCTGTAATTTATTGGTTTATCCTTTGTCGTTTGCTCGTGGGATGACATATTTTCGGATAATACAGCGTCTAGAACCGCTTCGTTCCTCTGTTTAGTAACTTATCTGGCCCCGCCAGTTTTCTCTCCTCGGTGCGATAACTTCCGAAGAAAATCCTGTTCCCGTTTGCCTTTTTTGTCACGGCTTCCTCTGGTGATGGTAGATGATCTTTCAGTTCCAAAATTACCGACCCGCTTTGGGATCCCTACTATGTTTACTTACTTCCCATTATTCCGTTGTTGATTCATTTCCTCCCTTCATTCTTCCTTTTTTTCGGCTATTCATCATTCCTCAACTGAAATGCGTTGATGACAGTAGTTAGAATGTCATGATTACTGGAGATCCAACTAAAATTTGGAGGAATTCTCGAAGCTCGATTATTTTTGCATCATTTGTTTCTCCTTTCAAGTATCAACAAAGTACCACTCTTTTCCGAGACTATAATGATCCTGTACGTAGCCTATAATAATCGACGACTGTGTGCGTCCTTCTTTGCCGATATGCTACTTGACCTTCCCAGAGCAGATGAGGTCGTCGTTTTTAGTTGCAACTGGGGTGGGGACGTGGATGTCATAAGTTGTCGTAGCTTTCATGATATCTATAGTGGCGTGTTCGTCCGTCATTCCCGCAACAATGAACACGTCCTTTCTTATCGCGGATAGAAGATAAACGGCGGTTGAAAGAAAACAAATTATGACTTGCCGAAGTTTTTCAGTAAAGACACCATTGAGCTCTCGAGGTCGAGATGGATTTTTCCCTTTTCACAACTAAGGTATAGCGTTCTAAGAGCACTCCTCAGTTTTTGTCTGAAAAGTAGTTATGTAAACTAAAATGCTTTACGGAAGAAATTATCTGAAATACGATTATTGCATAACTTTTCGTTGAATAATACAAGTCATAAAATTGCGCTGGTTCTCTCGGACTACTAGCAAAGTGTAAGCTGAATCATGAAACTACACGGCATACCATGTCAGTCCTGAACATAATCATCTGTTCCATTTTGGCACCACAATGATGATTGGCACCACGATTTGTTGATACCTATCCAAATAATCTCCCCCTGAATTTCAGTTCAGGATGACTCATCAAACAGGCCAAGACACCAGGACCAATATCATCAAGGCCTCTAGCGCAGTAGCATAGAAATAGGGAAAATCGAGTGATAGAAGTGGATCCATCACAAGCCTCCTTTTTTCTCTCCCGATGTTCGGAATTTTGAGTGACATGAATCCATCTTTATGAAGTACCAAGATTCGACAAAATTACGAATGAACCTGCGGTTTACCGGAAAATTGGTCCGAGTGTGGGAAGTCAAATCTTCGTTCCAAAACTCTTCCCAGCCGTTCTTCTGTGAAGCCAATGAGACCCATCCTCCACGGCACATCCCTGCACTCACCGTATCCTTTTTACCCTTTGACTACTCCCCCCCCCCCTCCCCCCCTGGAACACTTGGCCCTTTGATATATATATATATATTTTTTAAATATCTTTTAATATCCCTTGATTACTTCTTTTAGGACACTAGCTCCTTTATTACCCCTCAGAGGAAGCTTCAAATCTAATATTGATATTCTATGGCTAAATACTCAAAGGCTTAGTTGAAAAAGTTATATGTGCTATTGGACAAATAAATCGGCTCTCGGAAGATGGTGAAACTCTGGGAAACGTATTCTGCCTCAGTTGGGAGTACGATAGACCTTGACAGGCCCTCACTGTGGGTTCCTTTCGCAACACGACTAACTTACTTTTTCCCACGTCCGACTACCGCAGGGACCTTCTATTTTCTTTTGAGAGTTTGGAGTCGTTTTGTATAGTTAGGTGGGTAACATCGACGTATTGACGATTGTCAAGGCCATTGAGCACAAATCGTTTTATAAATCACCTTCCAACACAAATTTAAAAATCCTGTTGGTTTGATTGTATCAAGGTTCATGAGAATATGTTGGTTGTACTCTACACACAACGATACAATAGATTACAATGGGAGGTCAGAATTTTTATTTTTTTCCTCATATCGTCGCTTAAGAAGCAACACCCCCTATGAACCATTTTCACGAAAATGAGGTTTTGACTGATTCTTATTCGATTTCTCACGCTGCATCGACTGGTTAGCTCAAAATTGCTAAAATTAAACTAAAAAATAGAGAAAAACCCGAAAAACATAACACCCCCTATCAACATCGTTAATCACAACAGCCCGTATCAACCAAAATTTCCTATTTTCTTTAATTATTACTATTTTTCTATATTGACGACTACCGGAAGGCAAGAAGTGACTGAATAACGGGAAACAAAGGGGCAGGTGATCAAAAACATGATCAGGATTCAGTTTTTTCCTTCTCCTGAAAAGTTGGGATTTGGTTCATAGGGGGTGTTGCTTCTTAAGCGACGATATCATAATTGTGTCCAAGTACCTATATTAGAAACTCCATAGTTCGAAATTCTGCCTCATTAGGTAGGTGTGTGGTGTGCGCCATTAGTAGATGAATCAAGAAGGACTACGTTGGCCGATTTTTTCCTATAAGTAAATTGTGCTTTGACAGGGTAGCTACCCTCAGCTGATGAGATAATTTGAAAGAGTTCGTGGAAATAGTACCCGAACCGAAGACACAATGAAGGAATTGTGTGGCTTAAACCCAAATATTCTTGAATAACAGTTTAACGCACCTATTTTCGATGTAGGTACTGTGTGGTTCCATAAGCGCGAAGCAAATAACGAGCCTGACTACCGATGTCTACTGAGGTAAGGTTGACTCACCTAATTTGAGGTCCTCCTGAGCATATTTGAGTGATTAATAATTTACCCATGTCTCGCTCAAAACAGAAATAGGTAGGTACTTATGGCCTCCTCTCGATTTCTTCTCTCAAATAAATCACTTTGCAAAGAAGATGGTACAACTCATCCTCCCTCTTCGAGCCCCTCAGATTTCCTGAAAGCTTTCACCGAGATCTGGTAGTAGAAAAAGTTCATGTAACGCTCTATGAATAATGAGCAAATTTTCGGAAACTCAATCACTTCCTTTTATTTTTCTGAAATGTTTACACACAATCTATTCGCTAAGAACGGTTCTCTGATGAATTCACTACGGAGTTGAATTTTTTCCTTCCAGGTTCAATACATTTCAAGGCAAAGACCATTTATCAGTGATTGAACCAAACAATTTATTCGGCTTATCATGCGTGACAGACTTGACTCTACGATATTATTGCGAACAATGTTTTGTGTACGACCCCCTGGAAGTCTGTCTTCGGTCTTTGTAATATTCATAATCGTGTTTTATTTGTCCGCTTTCTTTCTCGCCTCGTTTGACGGCATAACCCGTGTTTTAGGCGCGGTCCGCTGATGGGTCCTCCGTCAAGGCCGCTCGTTCGCCTTCCTCAGTCCGCATGAACCACAATTCGAAACGAAAAGACAGTAATCAGACCACTTCATGGATACTTACATATTTATCCGGAAATATTTTCTTGGTGTTCTACCTCGTTTATTTGTTATTCCTCGTAGATTAGTGCTTTCAACAGATGCATTCGATAACTGCAACTCTCGGGCTATTGGTTATGTTATTTCCTGCATGATTTCTTATTTTATTCCACGTCATAATGTTATGGTCACACAATGTTACATTGAAGGTTGGTTCTCGTTGATGTAATAATTCTGAATTTTTCTCGACTCTGGAACCTTCTAATTTCATTTGGTGGAAATTTCTGGAGCTAATTTTCTAAAAGTATTCAGTACTACCTACTTGTTTTCTGATGCAGTTTTAACTTATTTCTTTCGAGCGATCTTTGACATGAAATCTGATCTGAATTGTTATTTTGAGTTGATCCCGAATATACCACTTGCTTCTATAGTTATGTACATACAACGTCCATTTAATTTAATTTTAAAAAGAATGAAATTTTAGCAATTTGAAGCGGTTATTGATTTTCTCACGTAAGGCTTCAAAATGCACCAAAACTGCTGGCCTACCTACCAACAAGTCCCTTATTTTCATATTACTGACATTTTGGAATTTCTAGATAGTTTTTGTGGTCTCAAATCATCAGTGTTGAACGGGGTTCCATGCAGAATCCACTGAAATTTCCTTACAACACACTAATTTCCTTGGAGAAATGTGCAAAAAAAAGCCTTCCAACATTTTGTTCGTGTTTTTGTTTAAAATTCATTAAAGTTCGTTAGAACTTTTTACTTCTGTAAACTTTTAACTTGAAAGTATTAAAGGCTGAGTTATTTATGATGGAATGAGCGTATTTTAAACTGTCTGCCCTTGTAAAATAACATTGTAGCCATTGAATTACAGTTGTCTTAACATTCCTAACGAATTGACTTTTGTCTTTCGATTTGAGATAAAATCATAAAATCAACGTGTTGTATGGTGATAATAATTTTAGCGAATTTTCAAAGAAATTGAAGCTATTGCAATGGCTTCAAAATTTTAGTATGTAATGCGGATGAAAATTATCTTCTTGAAAATGCTGATGCGAAACGTCCGTTTTCCTCCGTAAGTTCCTTTTCCTCCGTAAGTTCCTTTTCCTTTTGTGAACTCCTTTTGTCTAATTTTTGATATTCCAAACGATGTCTCAACCTAGTTACACTCTAAATAACCCCCAAAACATTTCAAAATTCAATTCAAGAGAAAGGATGAGTTCATTGGCCAGTATTTTTGGAGTACTCCAAGGGGTCAAATGTTGTAAAATGTGGCTAAAAAACCGGTTTTTTCAGGTTCTTGGTGTGAATTGCCATCCTAAACATAGAAACATAATATATTTTATTCGGAATCAGCTCATACGTTCCTATAGGCATCACCTACCAAATTGTTTGAAATGATTCTTTGAAAAGTCGCCCATCAACTCATGCTACATGAATGGAACTTTTAATGTATAGGTGTAATGAACATTGCTCTCAAACTCCAAGAACTGATGTAATTACGTTTATATCAATCTGTTTTCGCCCGACTTTTTGAATGTCTTGCTTCATATAATCGCTAGGGGAGTCGTCTATCATGTTTAAAAAATAAAACCATGAAAAATGGGGAACCTTAAAACTGAAAACCCTTGACAAATAATATATTCGTGAGTAAATTGTATAAAAGATTGACCTTCTGTAGGTTCATTGATCTTGAGTGGGTGGTGGTCATTGCATTGTTCACCTATTTGGAGACCCAATACGTGTGGGTGATCTCGTTTGTGTGACGTGGTCAGTTTCATAGACGGTTTTTTGCGATTTGGAATTTTTTGAATTATAGGAAGTTGGTAGGCTATGTTTATTATTTACGTACTGGCCTTTAGGTGCATACATTTATAAATATGCCTGTCCGAATCCAATTGGTGTGGTGGATAGAGTATCGAATCGCAAAGCTATCAGTCGTAGCTGCCCAACAGTCAAACTTTCTCTCTCCATACTGTTGGATGCTACGCTTGCGCTTACGTGAGCAGTAATTTGTTGTCACCATCCAGTCCTTTCAGTTCAGTAAGTTTTCAGTAAGGCTGCCAGTTTTTGTATAAACTGTAAAAATACAGTCTTCGTTTCATTTATCATTCAAATTTAAACATCATAAATTGCCTCTCCCACCTTAGATCATCAGAAAATAGGGTACCTTTTCACTCATTTTACAAATTTTGGCGCGCAGGTGCAGGTGCTCAAGTTAAGTGCTAACTTACCACTCGGAATTTTACGCTTAGGCCGCCTCCATTTACAAATTTGGTACCGATTCTGTTTATGCTCGAAAATCCTTGCTACCCAACTTGCACAATATAAATCCGATGTTGATGACAATCTCAGGGATTGTGTGGCTTATCATGATGATACGATCTCTTCTGCATGGAGCATCGAAGCCCCTGTGCAGCAAAATTGAATTCAGATTTCGCTCAAATTTAATCGACAGTCCCGAGAATATTCTTGACGAATTTTGTCAAATTCATCTTACAACACCGCAAGCGAAAACTTGGAATTCTACTGATGCGAATTCGACTGTTCGATGCTCTTCATTCCATCCCACAAAGTATTATTCAGCAGTTATCAATGGGGAGTTCAGGCGGGTCGGAATTATGCATTTGTAACTTCAAATTCGGATTCTGCACCCTCGAAAACCCCTCAATTCTAATTTGCAGCTCAACATTTTCAGTAGGTTGGCTGTAAAACGGGTGTGAAGATCGCGCGTGACGTCATCTGTTCTAACCCAGTGTCCTACGTGAAACCACCAATGTAAACCTTGGAAAATGTCACCCTACCTCGACCGCCCGTCGACGCTTTGGCGCTGTGGTTTGATTTGTTTATCTCTTGTTCTGTTGATATGTACTGCAGAAAATCATGTATATGAGTATGACTGTGCCCAGCGACGACGATGTAAATACTTCTTACTGCAGAAGTGCGAAAACGTCCGTGTCAGGATCAAGAGGTCAGAGCAATATAAAAATCGTTGGTGCTTGGGAAGCGTAGAAAGTATCAAACGTACCAAATACGCGGGTACCTACCTACATTTAATGGGCTTAAAAAAAAAAAATAAATAAATAAAACGTGTTTTCGAAATAAACAGCATTTAGGTATCATCTTCTTTAAAAGAAGTAATGGTGAGTATGTAAGTCCTTGTATTTGCTGGGCTAAAACAATCCCGTTAAACGTAGTTACGTTGGTAGATAGGTACTTACTTGCCATGTTTAATTCATGCAACACTTTTTCCCAAGCTTCCACCAAACCAAGATTTTATTGCCCTGACCTCTAAATCCACACTCAAGACCTTTTTTGGACTTATGCAATAAGTACATCCATCTATGACACTTCCCTACGTACACAAGAACACGAAATTACTGAAAGCAGGCATAATGGAAAAACTACATTGTAAACAAAGGTCATAAAACACCCGTTGTGTATACTAAAATACGAAGCGTCACGCATTTCCACGTAGGACATCTTGTTTTTCGCCGCGCGTCATGACGTCGCGATTCGCGTCAACGCAAGAACGCGCTGACGCTCTGAGAAGAACGCGCTGAGGGTAGTACCACATCGGCGCACCATAAATGTCCACCATCGACGCTCGCACCATCGCGGTCACAGCAATGTGAAACAAATACTTTTATTGAAGTGAGAGCGTTCATAGCAAAGCACCTCCACTGCAATGTCACGGGATGCTATCATCGCACCATCGCTGTTCACAGCGGTATCAAACAATTCGATTTCTTCTCGCCGTCAGGAGGGAAGCATCGATGTGAGCTCATTCGTGATTGGCTGAGAGGCTCCCTCATCATTGTCACTTTTCTGTGAATCACAGTTGTGGACAGTGGACACTCGCCTTGAACCCGACCTGAAGCTCATCAGTTTGGATTGTTCCTGAGCTCAATTTGCCCCCCAGTTTCAGTTCAATTAAAGTTTATACTGTTCATTTGCTTTTATTCAGTTGTGCATGAAGGCGAACTCTGGTTTCTTTTGACATCCTAATGTACATGTGAAATCTCTCTTCATCTTCCTCCAATTGGGGGAATGAATGGTGATACTCCCCAAGGGTATCCCTCAATTTATTTACTGGTTGGGCCCTGAATCTTCTGTTAGGAAGTGAGCTACTCATTGAAACCACCATTTAGCCGCTGCCGATAAGGAGACATCATCGTCGCTCTCACTCTCACTCGAAATCATATTCTCATCAGAGCTCGAACACAACTGACGATAGGTACATTAAAAACCTCGAAAAGGAGAGGGGGAACATCCATGGTGAACTGATCCACTAATGGTGGATTTCACCACCTCGAGTTAAGGTTCGAGTTACTGGTAACTCGAAGATAGCGACAAAAATGCGTTTCACCACCCCGAGTTGATGTTTTTCTTCTTTCCAAATCGCCTCCTTTTCCTTCCACATAACTGCATC
>JAEMON010000002.1:12502088-12524270 GCA_030264115.1 Lygus lineolaris | reverse complement strand
AATCCATCGGGAAAACTCGGTGGCGAAAGGCGAAACTAACTAGGTATAAGTAATAAATTTAAATTCTACTGCATTAGAAGCTCAACACAAAACAAGGCGCGCCATTTGCGGTGTCATGCGGATATCCCGTCTAGGGCTACGCATTGCGAAGCTAACCTAGGGATAACTAACTCCCACCGTTGAAGCCATGGTGAAATGGAACTGACGCTAACTCAGAGATTCCCTTGACTCTGAGAGTTAGCTATCTCAGACTTTAAAACATGGCGAAATCCACCATAAGAACACTCATCGGTGGTTCATCAACGATGCTAGCATCAAGGTAAATGGCGAGGGTGCCCCCCAGGTGGGCGCGGGGTGGGTGAGGTCATCTGTATCTTTTTCACGGCACCCGTTTTCGCTCACTTCCAATCATCGGTTACCTACCCCGCATATAGCACCTTTTTGGAAAGCTCTCACTGATATCTTTCAGTTCACAGGATAAAATGGAACAGCCGGAATTGCCCATTGATTGATTGTGGAAATTACTTATCATCAGTATTATTAGCGTGGAACACGCTTTTACCGGGACCTATCAGGCAAAAAACGACCCAAGAAACCTACCCGAAAAAACGACTCTAAATGCGACCTGATGCTTTTCACGTACAACCAATCGTTGCTAGGGAAAAATAACTTCCTCATTTTCCACCCCACAAAAATCGTTCACCACTCGTTGGGAAGCTCTGAATTTATTATAGGTACATCACACCACATCTCATCCTTCCACATCCAACTGGTACGTAGGTAAACAAACAAAGTTGGTTGGAGTTTTCAGTTTGGCGAGGATCACCAAATCGGCTAAAATGATTCTTTGAAATTTCGCTCATTAACTCATGGTGCATGAATGTAATTTTGAAGTCTAAGCGTGTCTCACGTTCCTCCAACGTTTAGCCGCTAGGCTCATGGTGACAGAATAGGGGAGTCCGGGGCGAGATGCAGATTAACTGATACCTTTCTTACTATAAACTGTAAAAAAATAAACGCCACAATACAAGCAAAATAAGCTGCTTCGTGACACATTTCCCCCTCAAGTGTGGCTTCCCGTCCTTATTATCTCCTGCAACGACCTACCACATCAAAAACCCTGCTCAACCCGTTCGCGCAAATTGCTCGCGGGACGCGGCAGTAAATTTCCTCGGATTTCTGCGATAGAAATATTACGCAATGTCCCATATATCGGATGATGGTAGCGTTTGGCTCGAATAAAAACGAGTTTATTACAGGTCGAACCCTCAAACTGTTCCTCATCCTTTCGCAGTTGCGGTCCTAATTTTTATATCACGTGGTCGCTTCTACATAGTATTAAAATGTCCTTTAATTTTGGAATATATCCTTGAAATGTTTTGAAATTGGAGTTCCCAATACACTGAAACTAAAAAATAAAGTTATTTTAATGTATATTATTCACATATACTACATGCATATATATTATTCACATATTTATACTACTATATACATATACTACGTATATATTACTACACATATACTACTTATATATTATTCACATATACTACTACATTTTTTAGTAAATGCCTCTCAATTCTTTTTGAACTCATGAAGATAGTAGAAGACCTTATCCCTAGTGACGGACGGAATTGCTGAGTGTTTGGGTAGCTGTGGACCGTCGATTCTTGGTGAACGAAGAAGCTGAGAATACTGCCTATAACCTGGGAGGAACTTTCGTTCCGATGAAAAACTGATCGAAAAAGACAGCCACCTGACAATCTATCATCAGCTATATTGTACTATTAAATTCTCTGTTCATACCATTGTCAAGTCGGTGAGTGTTTGTCTGTTAGCAACGGCGATTTCAACGGTTTTATTTATTTTTTCTGATGATGGTCTGGTTGTAGAAGACTCGCGTCGACAACCGGGTGAATACGCCCTTCGCTAGGAAATGGAGAAGCTTGGCTCTAAATCTATCTGTGCGACGGGCTAGTTTTAGCACATTAGAGAAGATACATAACTATCTATATGTTGATTAACCACATTAGGGTCCCGAAGTTGTGGTATAAAACTAGTTCTCTTGATATATTTGTGTTTAATTATTGACTAAAATGAAAGTTGAAATTTGAATGTTCTTAGTTATGCTAGGAGGCACGTAGTGGTTTGTTACACCCTATTTCTTACGCAGAAACTCCTATTTAAATCCGATGACTTTCTGTGTTTCATAACTTGAAATAGGTTGCAATCCTATTATTCCTTCTCATTTTATCTCTCGTAATCTCGATTAAAAACATCGATCCCTGCAGGGGGTGCTCCTTCTCTCTGGAATTCGATCCTGATGAATAGGATGATGAATGGATAAACATCTGACAGAGATGCCCTCTGAGTGGTCGTTCTGCGGTCAAAAGGTTAATACTTTCCGCGTTTCGCTGCTCCTGCAGGCGCCTCCTTCGTGATTTACACCGATATCTTAACGGCCCTCTTCGAAAGGCTATCGACTTTCGCGATATAGCCGATGATTGTCTCGTTCCCCCATTATTTTTTACTAATGCCTCCAAGCTGTCCGTATTACCTTTGTTTATTCCCCAATTGTGGTGGATAACGATGACCATTTTTAAACTTGAAGGCTCATTTCACGTTACCCCAATAATGAACCTGCGGCTCAAAAATTGCATTTGGTATGCTCTTAGAACAGAATATTGTTTTCTCAAAAATACTCCTTCTTAACAGCTATATTATTTTTCAGCACATTCACTACCCGAAAACATTATCCATGAGTCAATGTTTTTCCATGAAGTGGGGAAACTGTTCTTCTGGTGATTTTCACGTACAGCCAGTCGTTTCTAGGCGGATATTACTTCCTCATTTTCCACCCCACTAAAAACGTTCACCACTCGTTGGAATACTCTGAATTTATTACACAACACACCACATCTCGTGCTGAAAATTGTCCCCTCCTTCCACATCCTTCCGAGATCTACTGGGATGTAGGTAAACAAACAAAGTTGGTTGTAGTTTTCAGTTTGGCTTTATGATGGGTACCTTCACAATTTTCAACATTTATGAAGCGCTCTGGTAGAAACATGATCCATGTTTTTTAATTGTAGCCGGTGCAGGGTTTTTTTCAGGGGGTTTTCCTCACCGCCCGCCGGCTCCTTAGGTGATTGTCAAACACGTCAATATTTTGTTAACGTAAGCAATGATTGTTTTGAATGAAGGAATTAGTTATTATTTTAATTACGAATTGTTATATCCGCCAGTCTAATTATTATTTTAAATTTGTTCTCTTTCAGGTAAGTCGAGCTATCTACAGTGACGCAGTGAGTGAAACCATTTTTTTTAAAGCAGTTTTGTGGAATGTTACAGTTCATTAACTAAGATCTGTTGGAGCTCGCTAGTGTAAAAGGGATTATTGTTTTACGCTAATCCTCATCCACCCTGAACGACTGTGGAAAATTATTACTATTTGGAAATTAGGGTAGCTGGGAACTTAACATTTTGAAAATTATTTACTAGTTCACCATCATAATAATGGTGTCGGAATTGATTGAAAAAGTCAATAACTTGCTCGAGAAATCAGAAAATTTAAATGAAGAAGAAAATTTATGGGAAAACAAGAAGCTTGCTTCACTATAGAAGATTAATGATGGTTCGATGAGCCTACCTTGTTGTACATTTTCAGCATCGCGTTTTTATTAATATTTTCGTCAGTTCTATTTTTCTTTGCTCGTTACGTTGTTCATAGATTATTTGAACAGTTGATTATTATTTGGTTTGGTTGGTTATTGGTCGGTTATTATGTGGGAGCTGAATCCGAAATCTTGTCTGGTAATTCTTTTAACCGTGCTCGATAGCACCCCATGAGGTCCATCTGACCAACATGAGTTGCAGCGGTGATGCGCTTAGTTCAAGTTGTATAATCTATTTTATTACTCCGAGCCCGCAAGATGGTTATCGTGGCCCGGGGGCCGCAATGTTACGTCTACTGGCGACTTTCGTTATTTCCGCCCCATCATCATCATCACCTTCTTGATTGCAGAAAAACGTGTTAAGATTCTCCATTACGGTTCGCGAGTAGTCTCTAACATTAACACTTCAACCCACCTTGACACCCCCCCCCCCCCCCCCCCCCCCCCCCCCCCCCCATCAATACCCATGCAGGCTTATTAAAAAAGAATGCGTTTTACTTAGCCTTAGTTTTACAGCCTTTCAAAAAATCAAGGAGTTCATTTCCACAACGCTACAAACTGTTACGTAACGGTTTATATTAATTTACAATAATTATAAATTTATTTATTTATTTTTAATTTATTGAATAGTGTTTGAATAGCCAATCATGTTGATGTTAAATACTCCTAGGAGTCAGTAACTCGGTCGTGAGGTGCCTGCTTTACCATCTGCTACCAAGTTGTCCGTGAACTGTATTTATTAAATATAGTCGTATTTAATAAATGCAGTCGCATTTATTAAATACAGTCTGTATTCCAATTTTCTATGTAACGCAAGCGCCTTGAAGGCACAAGTTGGCTTATTTGCGTTGTGTTTGTTTGGCAGTGTTGGGTTAATTGGTGTACTTCTTGGTTGATCTCAATATCGGAGTGCTTCGAACAGTTGTATAATATTATTACCTTACTAGCAAACCTCACCGCCCTGGTGGCAGTAACACTCAGAGTCAGACATACATTCTCTAGTCACAATGATTGTGGTTGGTGGTTATACGATTCTCGACAAGTGGCGAAGTGGTTTGGTTTCAAGTTTCTCATAAGAATCACGGATCTGTGTCTTGCTCGAAGAAGACCTGGGTTGCTCTTCCTCGAGTCGAATCGCTCGAAGAAAGTGGACCCTCATTCAGATGTGAAAACGTAGAACATACCATTATCTGATCATTTTCTACTTTGAATGGACTCGACTGAGCCTGTGAAATCATCTCGAATCTTCCAAAATTTCAACTGAAATATTTTTGTGTTCCATGACCTACTCATGTTTATTTTACTATTGTGGGTCTTTTCAATGCAATGTCAGAAAGTTCAGTAGGTCAGAAGTCGAACAAAATGTCAGACTTGGTTGCAGGATTCCAAACTTCATTGATATCCATTTCAGGAGAAATTGCGAATTCTCCTCGATTGAAATGGGTTGACCCATGTCCATCCTCCATGTCCATCCTCCATGTCCATCCTCCATGTCCATCCTCCTAGAATTGATATTGAGGAGGTTTGGAATGTTGCTTCCTCGTTTTCAATGACTTGAAAAAGAAGTTCACTAACTTGTTGATAGATCCTATTGGTTTGACGGGGTTGCAATTGATAGGAGACTGTGTAGAGCCCAACCCGCGCAATCCTTCCAAAGTTCATCGAAATGTGGATAAAAAAAGTTCCTTTTATGCATCATGAGTTGATGAGCGAATTTTCGAAGAATCATTTTAACCGATTTGGTGGGGGACATAGGAAATTTCACGCTGATTCCGAATATACAATATATTATGTTCCTATGTGTAAGATGGTAACTTACACAAAAAACCTCATTAAACACTTTTTTCAACGATTTTTGACTAAGTTTTCAACATTTGAACCCTACTTCAAAAATTCTGGCCAACGAGCTCATCCTTTCTTTTGATATTATCGACATTTTAACATTTTGTATTCGATTTTTTAGCTCGATTCCTGGGTCAGATATCGTCTGGTATAAATAGTTAAGTAGTTACCTATATATATAGTTAAATTTGAGGAATAGTTTTAAAATGGTCTGAAACGGATTTCCACGAAGAAAATTTTCAAAAATTTGCATTACTAAAATTTTGAAGCCATTGCAATAGCTTCTTTCTCTTCGATGAACGTAAACAGGCTGACAGACATGGAACTAAATTTGTGCAGTAACGTAAAATTCGAGTGGAAATTTTGATGGTGTTTTTGAAAAATGCTCTGACTGCCGGTTCCCTACAATGTTGTGGAGTATGTAGGTACCTGAGCTGAGTATATATGAATTGTGGTTTTAAAGTAAATAGTTGAGAATATGATTGAATTTTCATGCAACTGCTTTGCTTTCGACTCTACCCAAGGTAGCGAAAGATATTTTCACTTTCCTGAGGTGTAATTTTCCCTCTTCAAAATAAGTATTTCCACACGCATTTTGCTTAACCTCTCCGTACAAATTTGGCTGCGTGTCTGTAATCCTATGGGTATGTACGCGAATCATCACCAAAACACGTTTCCTTTCGATTTCAATGAAAGTTTTCTGGGATTGGGTCCTAGATGGACCGCTATAAATGTCAGCGTATACCGGCCTCTGCTCATGCCCGAACTTAAATTTTCCAAACATCAATTTCTCATTAGGTTACCTAATGACCCGATTTTGCTTAAACTAAATATAACGTCAACGTTGGGGAACAAGTTCGCATTCGGTTGTTTGTCAATATTCGGAAAAATACACCATCGCGAACTTCTTGGTCTAGTTATTGAATAGTTTCAACGTTTCTAGTTAACGTCTAGTCTAGTCTTCAACGTTTCTAGTTAACGTCTAGTGTAGTCTAGTCTTCAACGTTTCTAGTTAACGTCTAGTTATTGAATATAGTTAGTGCCACATCCACTTGGCAGGCGTAAGAAGTAAGATAATTGTTATTTATACAGTAGGAATAACCACTTAATTGGAAAATGAATGAAAAATAGCTTTATTTCTCCTATTGACTATCAAGAACATAACAACTTCGTAGTTCGTCTTCTCGGTCAAAAACGTTAAAAGCCCTTTAATAGGTAGAGAACGCCGGCATATTATGGAAAATCACGTAGGTATTCAGATATTATTCGAAAATAGGTACCAACCTTCATACTAATATTTCCGAAAATGTGTACCTGTATTCAAAAACTCACCTCACTCGGTCACCTAATTCGGTAGTCAACATCGATTTGCAATTTACAATCGTGTCTCCGTTTTTCCGATCTGTTCTTTCATCTGTAGTATTACTACCTAACACCGATATCCTATTGAATTTCATTCTACTCTTAATCAATAGGAAGGTTCTTCAGCTCGTTGTATTCGACCCTTCTCCCTCTGTCGGTTTTAATCCATTTCGATCCTTCCTGCTATTACGAGATACCCAAGTTCCTTGTACCTTTCGCCGGACTGAACTCGCTATACAGAAAAATCCAATTTACTTCTCCCTCCGACATATATGTTAGGTACCTATTTCTTTCGATCTCGTCCGAAACTAGGCCTCAAGGAAGCCGGGGTAAACGCCGATAGTAACTTTGATATAACATTCTGCACAGTCTGCGCAATTAACTCCCTCAAAATATCCAATCTAGAGCTCTTGTTTTATCCATCAACATCGAACACTTTCTCCAGATAAACATCAATAGTAGGTTAACTCAACGTGGGTAGGCCCAAAAAGTAATAAGTAACTACAAGCTATACAAGAGCTCCGTTTATGATCTAACCAACGTTACCTATACATTAAATCCTTTTCACTGTTCCCAACAAGATGTTCGTCTTAACTCAATAAGCCAGCCCTTCAGGCCTCCTGTCTCTATTTGGTATTTCATTATGGTAAGCTTTCTTAGTCGGCACCTACAGAAACTAACTTTGGTCCCCCATTTTCGACTTTGGAAACCGTCTGCCAAATGGACCATCCTACATTATATCGTATCAACTCCCTAAACGGGAAAAAATTATATTACTGGTTCTTGTTTCGAAATTGCACCCAAAATCTTTGTTCTCAAACATTCCGATCCCAAAACTGCGGTGCTTCAACAACTGGGAACTGCAGCTTTCACAAGCAATGTCTTCACCAACACGAGTCTCTACGTGGCCTTTATATAACTAATTCAGGTAAGATTCACGAGAATTTTTAATTTTCGTTGGTCTCACACTCCTCTCGACATTGTTTACCACGAAGAGCGAGTAACGATTCAGAAAAACTTTCGCCCGTTAGTAGGATCTAAGCCTAATAATACATTCAAATAAGGTTCGGTCAATACCAACATTCTGAACTTATCCAAACGGAACAACCTAGGCTTATCAATATCAGTGGGAATGAGGAACTTGCATGTGTAGGAATTTTGCATTTTGAACCTCAAAATCTGATTCAGCGCCCTTCAAACTCCCCTGGTACTAATTTTAAGCTTGAAATTATGGCTGGTTGGCCCAGATAATGGGTTGAAAGGGAGCGCGTGACGTCATTTAGGTTCCGCAAAACCGTCGGTGACATCAGTTTGGTTCAGATTAAAAGACACATTTTTGGTAACTTTCAACCAGTGGATACCACTAATATAGCACCTTTTTGGAAAGCCCACATTAAGATCTTTCAAATTACGGAATAAAAAATAACCATGCAAGTTACCCAATGGGAATATGTCAATCATCACTGTGTCGTCGGCGGAACATCTCGTTTAGTGAGCATCTCGAATTGGGAGGAAGTTCAGGTTGCCGATACTGACAACAGTGAGTTCCATTTCTTTTACTAACATTTTATGTGCCGACCCACTGGTAGGTGTCTTCTATTAATGATTCCAATAGAAGGATAGATTTCAATGCGATGATAATATAAGATTGACTTTCATGTGGTCTTCTAACATCTACTTTCATTTCCTCTTCTGGGAAGAAAAAAAGAACCATCCCTAAAACTCCGAAGAGAGCTATATATAGCTACTAGCCAAGAGAAGTTTCCCGGGAAATACCTCACTGTTTGGAGTTTTGAAGCAGTATGTTGGACGGGTGACCTCACGAAATACTTATGAGAAAAGAACCTCCTACTCTTTTATATCACGAAGCTGCAGAGCAATACGAATAGTGTGTGTTGAATATTATTTTAATACTCATCTTGATAAGGGAACTTGACAAATCTTCTCCAGGCCTTTTTAAGTCCAACTTACCTGTAACAGAAGGAAGGAAAAAAATTATGAGGGATAAGTAATACCAGATCGATTCAGGTAGTGGACCAGGCAGTACCTAAATCTATACGTGGGTTTGGTAGGATTCTTTCATTTTAAATTAAATCACAAATATATAGCCCATCGCATATAATTCTTCAAGTGGCACGTCTGGTACATGGGGTCGTGTCGTATCATGTTGAATCTAAGAACGAAGAAGTGTGAAAAAAATTCTTCAAATTCCTTTCTCTTTCAATGTTAAATATCTTATACAGTAAGAACAAATCATACAGTTTTTATCTTGAAAGTATGTAGGTACCTATTTACTCACTCGCTTGGAAATAAGCATTAGGGGCTACTGCAAAGAATACCAGTCACGGGTCAAATTTAGGACTTTAAAATTCAGACCCTGACTAAAAATTAAATTTCATCGCTGTGTTTTATAATGAATCCTTGGAATCGGTTGTACTCATCTCTATCCACCCTGCGTAGGTATTTCATCAACATCTGAGCTTCCAAACGTGGTGGTCTCTTTACAACCATCATCGATGAACACATGACATCATTTCCTTTCCTTTCTTGCTTTCCTTTCACCAAGGTCTTTTAAAAATATTGTTTCACTATTGTATGGTTTCACCAGATGTACTTACATCTTTCTTGAAGTGATGGAGCATAGATCTCATAGATCGTAAGTGAAGATTATTTTAATATATTAATAGTGAACACCTGTTGTGGTCACCGGCCCCCGATGGCCTTACATAACCCCATTCGGGCCCCGTTTGACCTAGAGAAAGCTGGCTCATCGCACGTCTTTGTGCATTCACGTTCACATACGGGCCACTCCGTTTGCGAAATCGGTCGCTCCTTCAAACTACAAAACCAAACGTTCAGTGAGTTACCAGAAGGCGGTGTACCGAAATCAACTAAGCTGAACATAAAGCCCGGCCAGTCAGGAAACTCGGTAAACGTCTGCTCGCCCACGCAGGCTTGATAGTCCGCTTTAGGACGGCTTTAGAAGTCATTACGAGGCCCATCAGATCGTTTCAGAGTTGGAGGGATTGAGAAATAAGTTTTGTGCTTGGAGAACGGCTGTCTGTGACTTTACTACTTCAGTTCAGTGAAATCCAATTATCGTTGAGGACACGTTCGTTACCGCAGCTTTCGTGTAAAAGGAGTTTATTACAATAAGCGGCGACCAACGCCTGACTAGGATGGGTTCATTTGAACAACAACTTAACTGGGTAAAGTCGTGCTGCTTTGTTGATACAATTCTCTCTCATGAGGATAGTTCAAGACTATGTTCATATTTTTTCAACATACTGAGCTAATAGCGCTAATTTTATTTCAAGATCAACCCATAAAATAATTTATTCCTGCTAGATCGTTTATTCACCCCACTTTAGCAAAAAAAAAAAAAAAAAAAAAATACGTATATGGAAAAACCACGAGATATTCTTGTGAGAACTCTGTGGGAAAGGGAGGAATCACAAACCCTCGTAGTCGGTTCCAAAAATACTCAGAGATTTTTGTTCCGTCTGTGTAGCTGAGCTTCAGTAATAATCATGATTATTTTTTCTTGTTAACATTGGTGTCGCTGATCTCGTTCGTATCGCGATCGATGTAGTGGAGGTACCCGTTATGGAGTACGAAATGAGCATGGAGGTGGTATTTTCCTTACTCAGCGTAGAAGTGATTATTTGGCTGATGGGCTTGTTCCCATGAGCTTTTGGTGGGTAATTTATGTAGCAGATAAAGGAGGAAGTAAAGCTATGTTTCTACGAAGAGCTGAGCGGTGGACAGTTGCGCCGATTCCGCTACGACTATGAAAAGCTGGTTTTACATTCGGTGCGGTTCCTCATTTAAAAGGACACCGGGCTCTGCTTTCTCTCTTATTCAGGAAGAACGACATGCGTGTCGGAGGAAATTTTTCGGAGAAGTTGAGGGCTTAATAATCCTAACGAAGAGGACTCTGAAATTTATTAACTGAGAAAGTGCGGTGGATCTCAGAACAAGATCACCTAAAGATTCCAAATTTTTACTTCATTATATTAATGGGGATGAAATATTTATATTCTCGAGGGATCGACTGTGAAGTTGAAAGTTCCGTTAGCAGGATTCTCCGTTAATTATAGGGTATATACCTACACATTGAAATAAAGCTGGTATCTTAAAATGAATTTCTAATAAATAATTTATTCAATCAACTGCTAGTGTTTTTTTTTAAATATTACTGTGATGTTAGTGCCACGATTGAAGCCACGAATGATAATAAATTTAGTGCACGGGTTCCCAGTTTGTTATTCGTGTTCTCCCATGAAACCGACTTTCCATTAAGTTTTCGGTAACAGACGATCGCCAGGGTACGGAACTATAATAAAATCTGTAATCCTCGTATTTTCAGCCAAATTCTCGAACTATCTATAATTTGTTCATGTGAGGGGGGGGGGGATGGGTTCCGCCCCTGAACTTTTTTCAGCTCAGTGCGAATTTATGGGGTTTTAGTCTCTTCCAGACTCGTCTTCTCGTCTTATAATACGTAAAATGACATTGATTCCAGATTTAGAGGAAAGAAATTGAAATTTATCAAAGCCATTGATGAATTAACCTCCATCCTTAGGTGCCATTTCCGAAGTTCTTGATCCATCCTCAACGGCGGATCCATCTTGTATTGCTCATTCTTCTATCTACTTTGGGTTAAAAGACAAAGGTATGTTAATTTGGGTTTATGTATAAGTTATACCACGGAAATTATGATAATAGATCCTAAATTCCATCCTGAACAGCATTTTGTCGCGGTCACAGTGGTTGCTAGATTCTTGTCTAGTTATTAATTTCCTTATTTTTCCCTGGTGGTGCTCTCACAGATTATCATCTCCAGTTGGTTATGAAGATCAGAAACCTCCTTCCGCGTGTTTCAGTTAGCCGTAACGACATTAGGTAGGTACCTACTGAAGGCGGAAAGGAAGTTTCGATGGTCAACAACCTTCTATCTGTAGTAGTTCTACGTCAACAGAATATCAATTTCCTCTTTCAGTTGAGAACTGAGTCTTTTCGAACGCTTGGAGCGTTTGCCCTTCATCTCGCCCTTCTTTGACACTCATATTTCTTCAAGTGGTATTCTTCTGGCCAAGATTTACCTTGGAGAATTAGATCACGTGATTGATAACTGAGCAAGAACTCGACCAAATCGAATTGACGCTTAATCAGTAATCACATTGGCATCCCGCTGTAACCTTGAATCAATTAGAAGCTGTGGGTAACCACCCTCAAAAACAAGATAGAGCTCGGCTGTTCGTGCAACTACATTGCGCATCGTCGTACATTTGGGTTTGGCAACTCGCAACGCTCTATTAACCGAACATGGAGTTCTAGTGTCGTATGTGGGCTAATTATATCTTCTGTCTGAACTCCGCTAGACTTGGGTGTACTCATAGTATAAAATCATGGAGTGCTTACATGATAGAAGAACAACGCTGGAAAAACTATTATGGTAAACGAGGTTTTTATGAAACTAATCAGCTGTCTTTGTTACGTACTCCTCTGGTCATTTATATGTCCGAGGTCAAACCCCGTTGAGGCGGAACTTTACGCAACAGGTTTCGTTCCGGGAGCTCTTGAGTTTTAGTCACCAGGTGGGGCGTCGTAAAAAAGGTAGACAGTTGGCGTGGATAATACTGAAGATGGAGTACCAGGATGCTGGAAGTTAGGTTGTTGCCCCTTCCTAAAGTAAAGCATGGACGGAAGGTTTTCAAGAAAGAAAGATCTATAGGTACCTACCTACCGTGCCCATATCACGTTTATAATTTAAGAAGAAACAACCTCACATATTTCAGACAAGGAGGAAAATATTGAGAGGTCAAAATGGACAATATCACAATCATCAATATCAATCTTCCTACCTCAACAGCCGTTGTATACCAATTGGATGTGCTAGTGAAGTTCTGGTGTGGTGGGTGTCTATATAGATAATGTTATTTGAGTACGTACTCCTCCTCCTACCTCTTTAGTATCTACTTAATTTAGAGTTCCAAGGTTTAACAGTACTCGAATAGATTCCTCACCATTCGAATGTATTTATAGTAGAACGAGACAGAGAGACAAAAAATATGCTTGATTAAAACATTATGTTACAAGTAAAGCCCCAATCTAGTTCAATGGGTGTCGATTATAGGATGAATGGAAGCCATATTTTATGCTCTCCTAATCAGCAGTCCCACAGAGGCTGAAAGAAGGTATTAGCACCACCACAAACTGCAATCATAAGTCTGATAGCAGTAATGATTGAACCACCAGATTTCAACAGAATTTATACATTTTCCCAATCAAATTCTATGCTATTCACAATTGGAAAATGTGTAGTGACTAGTTGTTTGTAAACAAATATACAATCCCTCGGCCCTTCCTACTAGGCACTATAGCTCCTAGAAATGAAATGGAAAGGCAGAACCATGCCACCACTGCTGTAATTTAATTCGTAGATCTATTTGGTCAAGAAGGTGGATACAACTGAACAAATTAATTTTCTTTTAGTTCATTCGCAATGGTTGCATTGAGAAATCTGCTCTCGCGCTCTGATTGAATGCGGCGGCTCCTCCAATTCTGTGGTCCATCTTTCTCCCAGGCCGGTCGTTAGCTGCTTGTATTAGGAAACTTGAGGATCATGATTCCTCGTTTCACACATTCCAGTTCGGACCTCAGCGAGCAGTTTGCCCCAGCTTGGAGGTCTGGCCATAATATTAGTCTTCCCCACCAAGCATAGTTCGCTTCATCTGCCTTGATAGGTCTACAATAGTAATCTGCCTATCCCCACGTATAGGCGCAATAGAGTGCGTGCAGCGATGTGCGGTGGTGCGTTCTTGGCCAACCTACCCATTCTTCTTTCACGTACGCACAATTTCAGCTGAATTACTGACGGTGGGTACATGGTGGTGTGGGTACATACGGCCCTTCCATTATTTTCGTGGAAATTGACAACGTTTTTCATTAACTCCGGTTTCATCGTATTGAAATGGGTTTCCACAACTTCGTCGCGAGTGATTCAGTTCTTATAAACCAAGAGCCTGAAACTCTTCGTCCAATGGCAACCCCAGGCAGTGGGGGGCGTCCATAACCTATGTAAGCAGATTTTCGCCCTCTTTGGATCCTCCCCCTTCCAACCACTACCGCTGCCTCCTCCCAGTAAGCTTGAGCAAAAACAAATTTTTAAAAATAAGTGAAAATAAAAAATGAATTGTTTCTATTCTATAAAAAGTAGTTATTAATTTACGGAAATAAATAATTCTTACTCTCAGTCCTGGGTCCCTGGACCTATGACTCGATGTAAAAATTTATCTGTTTACACTTATCATTTACTTTGAAGTTACTATTTGTGTTCCGTGCTTTTAGATAATAGGTATATTATGGAATAATAATGAAACTAATTAACTAAACGTGAATGTTGCTGTTCAACAATTATTTCGGTGAAGCGTGTCACGGATAAACATGTCTATAATAAATATTGTCTTCTTATGACTGAATGAAGCTTATAGCCCAAATAGTTGATGTGTTATTGGTTTTCGCAATTCTGTTACTGAATCTGTTGGATATTACATGCCGCTATAAACTGTTCAATCCTACTTCAACTCCAATGTATCCTGAACTGTCAATATAATTTTGATCAAAAACTTAGAAGGGAGTAATTTGGTGAGCACATGAGTGGCACATCTCTACGATCGGTTTTGGCACGTTCAGTAAACTCTCAGTGAGGAAATTGCTTTTCAGAACGGTGTGGAATCTTGGAAATCAAGAATTATCTCTGTATACAATAATTCTCCATCTCGAAATCACAACTGTGGGATATTTTGTAAGTTACCGTCCGATTCTCTCTCTCGTCTATGTGGCTTGGTGAAACGTAGCGATCGCCTCTTATCTCGATGAATACGATATCACCGGACCCGATCTCATGATCATTCTACTGTGTAAGAAGCTGCTTCTCACGATTTATCGATGTCAAGGGAAGCCCGAGAAAATCGTAGATTGTATCAACAGCGATTGAATGATTAAATTAATATTCACGTGAAAGTAATACTAGTTGGTATATCAAAATGTTGACTTCCAAATATTTTGATTCTTATTAAACGTCGGCAAACTTTTTGGCCATTCAAAGGCTTCTGGCAGGGCCGGATTTAGGGGAGGGCAACCGGGGCTACACCCCGTGGGCCTCCACAATCCTTTTCCTTCGGAAAAACAAATTCCAAATTCAGACTAGTAAACAATTTTTCCTTTGATAATTTTTTCTCGTTTTACCTTCACCTACAGTACTTTGTACAAACATGATCATATTAAATATTAACAGAAGTCATCGGTCTACATTTTTACCAATCGGGAAATCAGTAAAATATCAAAATGTCAAATGGCCCTGATAAGCACAACTTGCAATTTACTCCCCATCTTGAGGGATGGCTCATGGCTGAGTACTCGCTCGCAGCTCGGAGGTTGGGTATTCGGTTCCGTGTCTCGACTCTTTATTTTAACTCTCGTGCGCGTACATAAAATAATTCTTGTTTCCGATTATATTTATATGTTTTTTAAATAATAAAATAATCTATACCCACTTGTTTTCACAGTAAATTACCTATTTATTGGAAAATTCGACTGAAAAAAATTGTCCATTTTATTTGGAAAATATTTTGTGGCCAGGTGGCCTCCACTCCTTTGTTGCCCCGAGGCCTCCAGAACTCTAAATCCGGCATAGGCTTCTGGAGAATATTCTCATATTTTGTTACCTAGAATAGGTGATCCTTCGCGACAAACACCCGAATAAATACGTCTGTAATCAGGATCAGGTTATCCAAAAGCTTCGTTTCTAGGTGTTTGTTGATCATCACGAGGTGAAGGTCCAAAAGCATGGAGAAGCTCGACTCTATCCCGCTAATAATTGACGAATTTTTTCGATGAAAAATGAATGTGACTATTGACAGTATGTTTGTCTGAGCGGCTGTTCTGACTCAGCGTCACAAAGAGTTGACCGATGGAAGCAATAAAATCCTACTAATTACCTATATAACAAATCATTCCTAGCGGTTAGTCGTGGGATTCCACCTGGGTAGACTGTTGAGACTATGTAACTACTGTTCGAAATTATCTAGTGGCCTGATGGCATCGATGTGCGTGCTTCTCGTCCTAGTAAAGGCCATATAACTTGTTCAACAACTACTCCTTTTCATCTTGTTAGTTTTCTCGTTCATTATGTCTCGTCCGTGGGATACTGGAAGACACGTGAAGCCATCCAGTAGATTCCAAGGACTACTTCTGTGCCTTTCACGATTCCTCCGAGATCCTTGGGTTGCATTTGACCATTAGACCGATACATTTTCCCGAACTTATGTTTCACCAAGCAGTGCTCTCGTCGAACTACAAATTTTTATTCCATGGCTGGAAATTCGCAGGTGATTGATTGCTTGTCCGAAAAGGAAATGATGATGCATATCCACGATAATTACGGCCTCATGTGCGCTCATTTTTTAGGCTCAGTCGTAACTCAAACTCCATTTTTAGTCGTTTCTCGGTTTCTCAAACGAGAAAACCTCACGCTGTGTGTGTTTATGATTTCTCAGCATGATTTAAGGGAAAATTTCGAAATTCTCGAAATTTTTCATCAAGATGGATGCTTGATTAGACTATTTTAAATGCACTCTCTCCATACTCTAGTTAACAATTAGGTATGTCCTTAGTTAACAATTACATACTCTAGTTAACAATTAGGTATGTCCTTAGTTATGGCAATCCAGAAATAGTCGTAATATTGATATCTTAATTACTCGCTTCCTGGAAATTACATCTTATTATCATCCATAATAATTTCCATAAGTATCATAATGCATAATTTTCCAATGCACCATGTAAAGGATTTTATATAGCACTAGTCAGTTCTAGTGTTGCTGCCACTAGATCTACCCACTGAAGTTCCAAGATCTGCCCACATGTAAGATCATTGGAAGTTTATTCTATTCGTAATAAAGAAGTATCTACAAAGAAAAAGGTGTTCCCTTTACGCCGAATAAAGAAAACCTGATATTCTGTTAGTGTTTTAGGAGATTGGATTCCAACCAACTTCACTCAAGGCTGTACGCAAATGAAAAATATCTCTTTGGAGTTTGCCATTCATCGTGATCAGTCCGCGTGAATTATCAGTTGATGAGTTCTACTTGTGGGAAATCCAGTCAGAGAATGTTCCGGAAAAACCGACGTGGTGATCGAATCTTTCGACGACTGGATAGGCGTTGCTAATTACACAATAATTGAGAAGATTATCGTCATAATGAATCCATGTTATTAGTGCATCACAATAGTTTCAAGTACCTTGACTCGCCCGTAACACGCTGATTGAGGAAGTTCGCTAGCCCACGACAAAGCCTTTCCATTTTACCTAATAGTGCTTCTCTTGTAGGAAGACGAAAAACATTCGTCCGAAGTTGGACAAGTTGTGTCACAAACAGGGAAACGAGTGAAAGTACCTACAGTGAGCAAAAAGGGCGGAAACCAGATCCATAATAATTACTTATTTACTTTCGTTACCTAGCGGGGTTATTAGAATTAAAACCAATCGATTTACTTGCCTGATGCTATCCATCTGTACATTCTGAGGTTTGGAGGAAATCATTTTATTTGTCTTAGGTAGGTACATTGTGAAACAAGGTTAGGTAAGTACATGTTTCTGTGCTACCCTCTTCAGCCTTTTTGTTTTAGACTTTCTCCATTTAAAATATCCATGTCATGACATGCCTTTATACAGGTTCTTGTTTCCCGACATTTCCCACAGTGCTAAAACGACTTGAATAACCGAAGAATTATACCATACAATTGAAAATTCAAATTGAGAGATGGGGCTAGCCTCAACCACCACATTGACTGAAGAGGCTAAGGAATATAACGAGAATCTGTGTATTATATTCCGTCCTGGATAATGGTCGACTATCATTCCAACCACGGAACACATAAAAAAGAGAAAAAAAATAAAAAATATATAAAGATATAATATAAAATATAAAAATATATATTTTTAAAATATAAAATATAAAAATATACAATATAAAATAAAATATACAAAATAATAAAATAAAATATAAAATATATAAAAATATATAAAAGTTCCATATTATGGAACCTTTCATCTGTTTTCATTGATTCAAATAGACCGATTCTCGGTGGCAGTTGAATACCTCTCTGTTAGGGGAAGTAACTCCACCTCATAATTCCCCCCCTAACTTGTGACTCCACTTCAAAACTCCCCTAACTTCACCTGTTTACTCCTCTGCATAACTAACTGGCTCGTAAATCAGTTTTGAGAGTATGCTGTGGGGACACCTTAATTTTTCGTCATAATATTTTTTTTGGTTAAAAAGTAATAGGTAATTAATCATAATCCTGCAGATGAACAAATCAATGCAAGCGGAAATCCTTGGAGGCTCTCGTTACCATTGTGTAACCAACAGTAGAAATATTAGTTCCAAACTGGAGCGGCCTTCTAGTGGAACTCATTTAGTTAGAGAGGGACAACTGCTGGTACAAACAAAGCGACTAATTCGGTTCATGAAGACTTGGAGAATGAAGGTGAAGAAAAGAAAGGATAAGAAAAGGGGTACAATGTCAAGTTCCCAAGGGGATTACAGCATTGGAGAACGTTTGTTACAGCGAGGACGATCGACGGTGTGGGTGGTGGATAGCGTTTTTCACCTTCTCCTATTCAGGATGATAAACTCCTTTTGTTGGACGAGGGATGGAGGAAGTGATACTCAGGAAGACATCCTACCATGTGGTACTTTCTCCGGTTAAGCGGATGGAATCCAATGGCATATTAGCCGATGAAAAGGCAACATCGACGATGTGAGATGCCTATTAGAGAACATTGTCACGATCCCTTCCGTTCTGAGCGTCGATTTTCATATCACTTCAACGTACGTACCTACTACGACCAGCGCTAATCCCAAACCAGTTAGCCCGCCAGGATGTCTAGCTAATGACGTTTGAATGTGTTGAGATGTATTTTGCTTCCTCAGTACCTAAGGCAGAGGAGCATTATTATTCGTGCAAGAAAAAGTAAAAAAAATACCTATTAGTTGAGTCCTCAAAAGTCAAAATACCCACTTGCGTGTTGCTTTTCTCTTCTTCCTGGTTTTGGTTCTGTGTGTTTTCGTATGACTTTCTGTGGAAAATTCGTTTTCCCCGGTGAAAGTATACTAACTAAATTTTCAGGGATTGTAAGGGTTCGCCCCTGAAAAGTTCCTCATGAATAAAATCGCACTTGGACTAATAGTATAGCATTTTTGCTCCGATTCCGCTCAATTTGAGTTAGTTCGGCGCTGTTCCTATGATGATTATATATGATTACAATTTCATACGAACTATACCAGTTATAGCTGCTGTTTTAGGTGACATTCCGTTATCAGTCGACCAATGAGGAATGGACATGGGTCGGAATTTGTTACTTTTCCTCAGAATCGGATTCAGCACCCTCGAAACCCCCTGTACAAGTCTGACTGTTGAGTGTGGAAGGAATGGTGGATCGTTTGCTGCTTCTAGGAATACATTCAGAAATAATACCTATCTAAAAACAGATCTATTCTGCTACAACGTCGAGCTTCTTTGTTTAATTTCATTTTTCGTATTTGTTTGTTAAGAAGGTTTGTTCTGATGCTGTTCTCTCTCCGTTCTATTTTCCTACTTGGTCAAACGCAGTCTCATCAATATGAACTCCCTTTGTAATTTGTGTGCTTTGAATACCTGGAGTATCAGACGAATCTGTATTTTTTGAATTTGTGGAGAAGTATAGAGTTGCCACCACCTTCAATTTGGTAGCACATCGTAAAATTTATGCCTCTACAGTGCCTCCCGGAACTATTAATCGTTTGGCAACCTTTCTGCGACGTCTATTCCTTTTTCTTTATCATTATTTCGGGGATATACTAACTATTATGTTTTACAAATGTTACTGTAGAAGAGGACTAGCTTGCCTCGAAAGTGCTACCGAGATCTAAGTATGCAGTAACTTTCTCAAATGCACTACTTTTGAAAAGTATGATGTACTGCGTTTCAAGCATCTTTCTCTTCATGTTTTTCAAAGTGTAGAGTATACTCCAAGTATACTTGTACTAAGATCATGCACTGAAAACAACGGAACAATCCATCGCTCGCACGGTGGCCGTGTGTCGCAAACATCTTTTACATGACGTCTCCCTGCTCAGCAATCCGTGGGAATCCGCCTCGAGCTTTCATTAACTAGAAAAGTACGCCCCCTTCAATGAAGTAGTGACGGTGATTGCTCGCGAGTAGATTCTTGCAAGACAAGGCAGTCCTATATTCTTGACGTTCCTGCTCAGATAACTCAGGTCAGGGCTCAGAGCATTGTAATAGTTCGGCACTGGATCTTGAAATTTAATTATTAGTTTGAGTACTCAAATCAAGTACTTTGACCACCTGTACGGGAGAAGATGGCCGGCTCCTCCAGCGCTCAAGTTAAAAATTGAATCCTAATGCGACCCGAGTTGAGACATTTTACGTTTTTAATTTTCAATGACGAATCTTTAAAATCGTGCACGAAAATTGGTTTTCAACCCCTCCTCAAAATTTGATGTTTTACATTTCATGAAATGTCCGAAATCGAATTGGTAGGTAAAAGAAATCCATCAGTCCACAGTACCCCGTCCGTGGCACTTTGGCCCGTTGGTCTAGAGTCTAGAGTAATCCTTGAATTACATTGCTCGGCCTATTTCACGTTTGCGCAGGCTGTCTCTGATATTGATCCGAATGCTTCGAAATTCATACGGGCCTTACCCCGAACTACCAAAAGAATTTCAGAATTTTCTCATCATTGGTACTTGTAGTAATGGCCGTTATTGATACACACACTCGAGAGCCTGAAGCAGTTGAAAGTTTTTTCTCCGACGTATTCGTCTTTGGGACGGTCAAATAGAAAAATTACCTATAGATATTAAAGATTGGATTAGATATTTCTTGTTGCGTGAAATTTCCACTTTGCAGGAATCCACAAAAAGTTTGTTCCACGCTGAAAATTTGTGTGCCAAACCAGTAATAGGGCCTTACCGAGCGTCACTCGTATAACCCTTCCCCAGACAGTGGGACAGAACAATATTCCTTCTTTTGAACTTTCAGATGTGTAAACAGTTCAAGGAATACACCTGAACAAGCTTTTTTGTTGCCTAACCTGTTTTCAGTACCTAAGTAACCGTTCTAATGATTGCAGTATTAGAGGTAATCAGGTCCTTTAACCAAACTTATTGGTTGTTTAGGTATTTCTGGCATTTGGAATGCGGCGAGTTGGAATCCTCCCAACTAGAAAAGGCGTGTGCCATGTATGGAATCAAGCGGGAGCTCTAGCGCTGCTCAAGGCATATCCCTAAAATGCCTTTGAAAACAGAATCTTTCCTCAGTTGAGTCCAGATAGCAGCTGATAGACTAGTTTCGAAATGGTGTTTCGGTTAGCAGAGATCTTTCGGGGTGTTGAGATTCCTTAAAAATGAGTTTTATGGATTTTCATGTGCGAGAGGCCACTTAGCGCTCATGAGGCGGCAGCCTTTTAAAATCCCGTCACTCCGTAAAACTCCGTTGCGAAATGGAGGTCATTTCTATGCTCCGCATTTCATCCTCCTGGTCATACCAGGTCCGTTTCGTTCCATTTGAAACTACAACTAGGTATAACGAAGTATGTGTTGGTCGTTAAGTGCCTATCTCGCACGTCCTTTGCCGCATAGTGAAAAAATACGATTTTAATTGGACAAAAACATTTCATGCGCTATTCCTAGTGGACTTTTTTTTAAATATACCTCATATCGATTCATCAAGAAGGTACATAAGAAACGGGTTTTGAACCAAATACACACGGTTTCTCCATATCTTTCCATTTTTACCAAATAACCCATCTCCACAATCATTTGTGTAGCTAGTCATGTTGTAAAATATAATATTGTGGTCATTTACAAAAACATCCAAAGCGTTTTTAGACCTTGGGGTATACCCATAAGTATGTGCGAGTATCTACAGTTATCGGGTATTACTACCTAGGTACTACTCTCTATCTATTTAAAATTGTAGTGTTCTTGTACTTTGTACTCCTTCATCGAGTTCATTTTTGTAAGGAAACTCTCCAAACTATACATGTATCATTTGATAAAACTGTAGCTAAGTGACTCGAAAACCCTACCGAAATTGCTTCAAAATTTTAGTTAGGTATGCGAATTTCTGAAAAATTTGTTTCAGACCATTCTAAAACAACTCCTGAAGTTTGTTACGTTTTCATTCCTTTATTTATATATTTATACATGTGTCACTCCAGACGATATCT
>JAEMON010000002.1:12484924-12495736 GCA_030264115.1 Lygus lineolaris | reverse complement strand
CTACCAGGTGGAACTCTTCTCGATGATGGGTTTCCCGCTAGTGTGCAGAGCGGTAGTACGCCCAAAACCTCACTATGCCATATTAGGCACTATGCCATATTAGGGCACTTTACCCTACTATAACTTTGTAACTTATTTATTCTCATGGATATCTCGAAGGTCGCTGTATGTAGTAAATTATTGGAAGTAGTGAGCCATTGCGGACAATTCACTCTAGGTACTTTCAAAAATGTTGATGAAACGACTCTTGGACTTTGCCCAGCGAAATGTTTAGCTCAAAATGGGCTCAAAGAGGTTTTGGGGGTGTTGAAACCCAAATATTAGTATTTCGGACCCATGAATTTTCTTAAAAGAAACTTTGGTGCTTAATCCTAAGTTCAATTTTTTCATTTATTAATTTTATTTAAGTACTTAATCATCTTTTACTGGCTGATTGAGACAAACCAGAGGTGACCCTGGCTATAACAATCAGCAAACGGGGTTCTACGTTAATTGACGTTTCGCAGTTGTGAAATTTGGAAGGAACGACGTTGTTACTGTCTTGTTGCTCTACGCTACTCTCTCCGGATGTTACGGAACTCGATCGTATCAGTTTGGGTTATTTATTATCATCACTTTTCTTATTGGGCGTACAACTAGCGCCAACTAAAGTTGCTAAACTGGTCGCATAAAAATATGATCGCGGATGAATCTCATGTTTACGAACATTGGATCTCAAGTTCGATGTTCATCGTACTAGTTGGAATTAGCAAACCTCTTTTTGAGGTTTTGAGAGGAAATACAATGTCTTTCAAGGTTGGCTATTTTCAAAATGCATGCAATGTTGAAGGAAGGAATCCACAAAGCATTTTTAAATCAAAACTTTTTAGCAATTTAAGATAAATAAAATTGATCTTTTTCTTTTTAACTATTTTTGCACTTTGTTGAAACAAAGACTGCGCAGCCCGCAACAGCTTCTTGTCGTTGATAACATAAGGGATCTTATTTCTGTGATGGCATGACCTTCAAAGTCCGTCACCATATTGGGCAATGCAAAAAACAAAAAATGAATGGTAATGAATAATGAATGAATGCTATCATTCTCAATATCGACATGATATTGAATATGTAAAAACATAATACGATAATTTCATTTGACTTTGCGAGTAGTGAGACTAAGAATTTCTTTGCTGTTCTTTAGTTTACTCCGCCCGCGTTCTCTCCATTTCGCGAAAACTACCTACGTAATACATACTCAATTACGTAGATGATAATTATAACCAGTTCATAAAATTGAATGAGCCTGATGAGTAAATAATAGGGTTAGGGTTTGTCGGACTATTAATCTCACTATGTTCTGGAGCACGTAATGTAGTGCTTGGCTACACTGATGCACTATTGATCTGGTTTAGGGGAGTATAGTAATCTCAAGCTCTTCATAAATATCTCCATATAGGTGAGTTATTATAATAATTTTATCGTAGTATCACTTCCTAAACTTGACCTACTGTGGGAGGTTTTATAGATAATCCCAGCAGCTCATCTCGCAGCTGTTTTCATAAATAATGGGAAGAGGCAAGAGCTCCGGTTTACAGCAACAAGTGTAAAACTTAGTTGTTAGCGACGATCCTACATTTTGAAGACAGGATTCATGGTTCATCCATCATCTCGGAGGTAAAGAGCTATCCTCATAAATGAACCACAAAAGTGGTCGTTTGAATCTTAGTTTTCGGTGTCTCGTACTAAACCAAAACTAAACAGCAAATCCTGAGGGTCTAGCGAGTTTACCCCCAAAATTGCAAGTTAAAAGACCCGAAATTCCGGCATGTAGCGTAGTATAGGTAGTACGGACAGATGACAGACAGAACAAACAAACAGAGGAACGAGACGTATGGAGCCTCGCAAATTTTCTAAAAGTATAAAATCGAGTCTATATGGTGAGGGAGAGGTTGAATGGAACTAATTCGGGTTTTCCCAGCAATCGTGCTGTTTTGGTATCACGTGCTATACCTTTGATTTCATCACCCTTGAACAACCCTAGAACACGTCCTGTTTTTCTCACTTTATAAAGGCATGAAAACTAGCCTAGATGTTGCTATCACTGTCAACTATCTCAGGGCTCAGAACACGAACTCGAACTCTTGCAAAGATTTGTTCGTTGATACCACTCCGTAGTACGTGATTCGCTGAAACGGGATAATATATTCGCTGAACACTCTTTTGATGCTTCAAATCAGTGCAAGTAAACAGTTCCTGTTATGCAGCAAGAATAATTCATTGTAATAATGAGCGAATTTTCAAATAACCATTTCCTAACTATTTTTATCGTTAGTGATTTTTAACCTATGAAATCTTATGGTGATTTGGAGGGCTATCATGCCCTGTTGAGGTAGAACGCCTCTTGTAGAAAATAGGATTTTCAGGTCCCCATTCCCTCTCAATATCGTCTTTCTGGCGGTCCAGTCCAAAATCCTATGGGGAGTTTTTAACCGCCTCAAAAAAACGCTGCAAATGATAACTGAATGGTTTATTATTTTCTATCTAGATCACCTATATGTAACTAGATCCTACTCGTACATGACATTAATATTATATGTACCTACCGTAATTTTATCGCCGGTTCACAATCAATATTTCTCGTGTACAATGGCCAATGAGTATACCTACCTACCAGTTATTATTACCATCCGAGAGTTGTAGTCTTTTTATAACGTAAGGAAGTGACTAAGGAAGACGATAAAAGTTAACGAGAAACTCGATCTGGTGGAAACCAGAAAATGTTGCAATTGATCAGCTGATGATCTTTTGAATGGGGATTTGTCCTACTCGGGAAGATTTGTGATTCACACTTGTGTTTCTGCTCTTATTTTGTTCAACACTCAAGTCCTTGTTGGGAGCGAACGGTTAGTCCTAAAATGCTCCGCGAGGTCTCATTCGACGATAAAAATTGTGTTCTATTCGAAATCTATGGAAACAATATTCCTTCCTATTTCAAGTTTTCGAGCTAGGGCATTTTGAAAATTCCATTTCCTATTTTCTACCCCTTAGGGAAGACCGACGGTAACGCCAAGCTTCGGGGCACAACTAGACCCCAAGTGGGGCTGGTATACCAAATCTCATTCATTTTGGTCCATGGTAACTAAGAAAAGTGCCGACAGCGGCGGACCGTCGTATTTTTAAAATTAGTTTTTTGGATTATACCTACGTATCTTGAAACGTATAACATCAAATTTTGTGGGGGAGTTAAGAAAAATGTTTTTCGTGCTTGATTCTAAAGGTTCATTATTGAAAATAATAAACCAAACGTAGGAGGTCTCTCTTCGGTATGTCATGATCGTAGAGTTCATTTTCTGACAAGTCAGTTTTTTCGAGTTGAGGCGTTCTTCCTGAACAGGGTTGATTCTTATAGGAAATTGTGCACTGACTCCGAATCTCACTCAACATAGGTATTTATGTTCTTATAAACTTCAGGAGAAAATCACCCCCTTCTCCCTTACCCCCAATGGAAAACTCGGGATAACTTTTTTGGCAATTAATTATTATTAGGTTTCATTCATAAAATTATTCAATAAAAAGTTTCCTCCTCAGTTTTCCAAAAATTTGCCTGCCATATTAATGTGATATTTTCTTCAAAGTTTGGCTAAATAATAATTTTATTGAAAATCCGCTAAAGAAACCAGCGGAGAAAACATCTGCATATTTCCTCTAAAGCGCTGTTGTAGTGCCTTTTAGCGAATTTTCATAAAAAATGAAGCTATTGCAATGGCTTCAAAATTTTGTAAATGCAAATTTTTGACGATTCCGACATGGAAATCCGTTTCAGACCATTCTAAAACGATTCCTGAAATTTAACCTTATATATCACTCCAGACGATATCTGCCCGAGGGATCGAGATAAAAAATCCAAAAAATTTTTAAAATGTCTATAATATCAGAAGTAAGTCTGAGTTCGTTGGCCAGCATTTTTGGAGTACTCCAAGGGGTCAAATTTTGAAAATTTAGTTTCAAAAATCGCTAAAAAACGTGTTTTTGAGGTTTTTTCCAACTAACGTTGCTAATGTTGTTAATGTTGGGAAAAATTATCTCCCAATTTCAATAGGTGAATTGAATTTTGGTAGATAACTTGTTTTAGAGTAACACATTTATGGTTATTTCTAGAGTGGTCCAAAGAAAAATTATAGTTAGATAATGTAATAGGCAATAATATAATGTTGTACTGCGACTAGAAAATGATAAAGGTAAAGGTAATTTTACTGTGTACGTACATAATGTGAAGAGTAGTATCCGTTTCATGGCGGCTGTTTCCGCGGTAAGCACTTGCACACCACTGGCGGGTAGCATCGTGGACGAGTAGCAACCCCTTCTTCGCCGTCTTGGCGGACGATCCTTGGCGGGGGTGCTGCTGGACAACCCCCTACCTGAAAGCTGCCTTCCAGCAGAGCCGTTTTCGCGCCTCTCGTCGCTTCTTGAGGCTTTCGGATCCGACGACCTTGCCCGCGTGGAAAGCCTAGGTCGTTGCAGCGCGCTGCGCTTGGGGCGTTCCGTTCCACACCCGTGCCTTCCGTTTGCGATTCGCGCATGAGATTCTCACGTTATATTAAGAACCGTATAATTAAAACCTTAATAAAACCGCAAAACCATCAAAAATTTAAAAAATATCAAAATAGTGGGTCAATTTTCATTTTTTCCTTAACAAAACAAATCCTGCAAGCTGACAAATTTGTCAAAAACTGTACAGCTACCCAACGGTATGTTTATTTCCCTATCACTAGTTGAGAAAATTTCGCTTGAATGCAAGAAAACCTGTTACTCGATTTTACTTAATTGACTAAAACTTGGTGGCTTGACTGGACACCTTTGTGATTGTGATTTTGCCCCCTAAATCGAATGTTGATTCTTGAACGTTACAGCCTCTCCAACCCACATTTTGGAAAGCTAGGGCATTCAATTTTTCGATGATTGATTCCCAGATTTACCATCATTATTCTGCAAAAATGTGTTGGAGGCTGCGGAATATTGCAAAGAGGCTTCATGTTTAATGAAAATTCAGATCTCCCTGACCTACCCACAGTATGAAATTGCTAAACAGGAAATTTTGGGGAGTTCTCATGAGCGATTACTTACAGAGAGTGATTCCAAAATTATATTTATCCTCAATCAAGTAGATTATTGTCACCTGTTGGTTGCGTGTTTATTTTTGTGGATTGATTGATTATGAGTATGATATCTGTACCCTTGCATCCTTTTTTATGGGACTGAGGCGTAACGAGCGAAGTGTGTTTCGTTTCGTCCCAAGTAACCGTCATTGGTTTATTTTGTCGGGGAGTACTTATACTTTGAACTGTTCAATCTGAAGACACTTCGTCATCACCTAGAGTCTAGTTTCTTTTAGTTCAATCGTGCGAGCAGTTGGTAGGTCGTGTATTCTCCTATCGTATTCATATTCTCATACCGACTTCCGTAGTAGGAAGCTCACGAGTTCCTCGTGCCACCCTCTGCAAGTCGGGGAACGGGTTGATGGGTAGCAGGTGGCGTTCCGATCGGAAGGCGCGAGCTCCTCTTCGATTCTGAACTCCTCGTCCTCTGACAGCTGGAAAAATCTGAGCCACATGCCTGCGCCGCGTGTCCTTCCCACGCCTTCGGTGGGAAGCGGTTTGCAGTACTCACGCACTTCCGGCGCTCGTTCCATAAGTAGACGAGTCCTGAGCAGGGGCAGATTATGAGATGAGGTATCTCTCGGATAAGGGGGTTGGCAAAATGTTTGAAAATACGCACACGGGATTGGTCCGAGGCGGTGAAATTTGTGAAAAACCGTCAACTGTTCCAGGACGTTTCCAGGAAATTTAATAACAATCGGAAGTATCATCGTTTTGCCTAGGTCAAAATCAACAGTCACTCAACTTGACAGACAGACACGCTACTTACCAACTCAATTTTATTGGTTCCACCTGTACAGTGGAAATATTGATATTTTGGAGGCCAATTTTGTTTCAAAATTAGTTTTATATTCAGTTTGATTTGAAGTATTACCTACTGAATTGTCAAGAACGAAATTCATTTTTAAATAAACACAATACGTTATAGAAGGTGATCATTATGGTAGTAAGTAAAGAATAGTCGTCGACAATATAGAAACTCCCACTTCTTGCTTTTTATATTCAAAGCTTTTCGAATATGGTTCCTTGTCTATCCTTCGGCGATCTGAGTGTTAAGTTCCGACGTGGTTTTTGGCGATTTTCCAAAGTTTACCGAATGTTTTCCGTGTTCACGGCTTTTTGAGCAATACGAGGTAACTTTCAGGGAACTTTGAAAAAATCGCAAAAAATCTTGGCTATGTCGCTGGTGAGTTGGCATTGGTCTGATTTGACGCAGAATTCTCATGTCTTCCACTTTTCCTATACACAAAAACAATTTTGGGCGTTTCCAATTGTAAAAATGTGAATTTTCCAGGTTCTTTGAAGATATTGTAGCTCATATAGCTATTCAGAGTACAGGAACATTTGGTGTATTCGGAATCAGCGCAACAACTCCTATAAGGCTAGAGGAGACCACCATATTTTTGTCCGGAAACCCCTTATTTCGTGCCACTGTGGTACACCACTTCCTGGTGGATTTTGACGTCACCGACCTGGGTTTTTTGAACTTGGAAGTTACATGAACTAGATAAACCCGACTGAGTTCTCGAACTGTACGTTTTTGACCCGATTTTTTATGCTGAAACTAACCTCGAATTACCATCAACGCCAAACCTCAACATTCTATAAATATGTGTGAAATATGGTATCTGCTTGGCCCCAACAGACGCTCCAGAACCTGATGATTTTGACGTATTAGATGATATTATATCAATGAAGGTATAATTTTGTTGGTATAGGTATTATTATCATGCATGTATAAAATAAATAATGAAGCCTCTGAGGGGGAATTCATCGTGTTGCTGAACTGTTGTAAATTCTACACTGTTCCTGCGCTTATATGTAAATAAACATAACGTTAGATAAACTAGCTGGTTGTAGTAATTTTCCGTGGAAAGTTTTGCGAAATGTCATTTGAAATTGGATCAACGCTCCACGACCGATAGTATTTTTTGAATATTTCGAGATTTTGGGCCGCGTGGCATTTGTATAAATAACGATGTGTGAGCTACTGATGTTGCAAGGTGAAGCAATGAGAAGTGCCTTCTATACCAGCGAGAAAAGGTTTTAGGGGCGCGGTCGAAGTGTATTATCGTCGAGAATGTTAGGTGCCTACCAGTTCGTACAATGAGATAGGTACACCTTGAAAAGTAAAAGGATACATCGGTGGTTAGGAAAACGTGTCTACAAGCAGAGAATATGAGTGTCGTAGCGAATCGTCGAGCGGTTCTTCAGAAGAATGAAAATCTTCGAAACCATACCTGTGTATTACCTGTAGGATCTTTTTCCTTAATTTATAATGAGCATCAGTTAAAATTCTCCAGTCCTCAGGCACGATTGTCTTATTATTATGTGGAATGGTCCTCGGAGTTATTGATAAAATTACATAATATACTGTTTCGATGAGGGAGAAAGAAGCGGAAATCTAACAAGAAACGCGTCTCATAGGAAGCTCGGAAAGGGAACTGGTTTTGTAGGTACAGGCGGAATTTTTCGAAACGGCACCTTCAGCTATGCTCAATGAAGGGGTCTGACCCACGTTGAAGTTTTTTAGCCGTCCAGGAAGGCACGACCTCTCCGACCGTAAGAATAAGCCTCCATTCACCACGCTTCACTTTCTCTTTATCGGAGATCGTTGGTTCAAGAACTGGCCATAAGCCTATAACAAATTATCGGGGTGCTTATAAGGGAAACACCGTAGGATACGAGTGCCATGTAGGGATAATACCGGTAAACACGGCACTGTCACGCTGATTTTCGCCTTTATGGAGTCACTAGTCACTTCTTTTGTCAACACGATCGCGTTGAATTATAGTGGTATGAGCTTGGACACTATTATTGCTGTACCAATCAATAACAGATTTCTGAATGTCTGAATTTTATATTCATCGAAGAGGAAGCAATGGAATACCACTTTTGGAACGACTCTGGAGGCAGTACCAAAACATCTACCAAGTTGTGGTTCTCGGTTGACATTTATGGTAGGTTCAGAATTGAAGGGGGTATTAGCTATTCACCTGGTAGATGAGAGTTTTATTCAAAATTCCGAAATATTTCTCGTGGCGCCTCGTTAGGGAATAATATAACTGTTGATGATGGCTGGTCGCTGGTTACTTGAGGTAATGTTTTTCTAAGGTATAGGTACATTATACATTCTGGTCGTTAGAGTGATGACTGGTCCCCCAGAGGACAACTGACAGTAGTTATTCTTGCTATTTTACGTTTTTTAGAGTAAAAATGACCATAAACCTCACATCTCCTCATCTCACATTCATATAACTGAGGAAAATCCTAAAAACCGATGCCTGTAGGCTCTCTAACGACCAGAATGTAAAAAAACGACCAGAAAAACATACCCTCAAGTAACCGGTGACCAGCCATTATCAGCAGTTGTTGTATTATTCCCTGACGAGGCGCCATGCGAAACATCCGCCTCCACCCTCAACCCATCATATATATTTTCACTCATATCTATTTAACATGGACTATTTTATCAGACGAAATTGTGGGAGGTTTGCGCATGCGCACTAACAGTTCATTGTATAGGTTCATGTTCTCCCAATGTTGCCTAAAATTATAGGTAACTTTATGCATCATCATCCAACATCCATTGTGTTTTCCAATGGTTCCTGCTGGTTTCCGATGATGCTTACAGTACTTAAAAACATACCTACCTATTCCTTGTGCTTCTACGGAAAGTCGATTCGATTCTGTAGCACCAGCCTATTGTATGAGCAAATTATCACTCTCTATCCAACACGCAGTTGCGCAAAGCCTGCACCTCAAAAAACAACCTTACCTATCTATTTTTCTTCCACCTCTTCATGAACACAGTTGACCGCAACGGGCCTCGCCAATATGCCGGTAATCCACTAGAATGGAATCGGAGTCTGGGTTTACCGAAGATATCGGAGGTTGGATTTCTAGGTCCGCTCGTTGGGTAACTCCTAACAATAATGCAGCATTATTTCATTTGGTGAGAGGTTTGTTTATGTTCTAAATGTTAGCTATTCAATAGCGTGGTTGTTTTTGTGTGAGTACCACAGAGTGCTGTACAAAAAAAAAATGTCTGCCAAGTGGGTGGTAGGTACCTAACAGAGTTATGGAAATGAGTGGGAATTTTTATTTTGGAGGATAAAACATTGTCACCTCCCCAACATGTTGACAGTGTTCCCACTATCTTGGTAGATTCTAGGACAATCTTATTCTTGATGTGCCCTCTCCATTAGCGAAGATGGCGACGTTCTCTTGAAAAACAGTTATCAGCGCCTCTTATCTCAGTCCAGTCCTAGGGCAGAATTCTTTCTACCTCGGGGTAATCGGTAACATCAGCCTGGTTTTGATCCAGATCTATGATGAATGGCAACTCCTAAGTACCTTATACACGTTAGGAAATCATGAAAAGTCGGAAAATATAACATTTTTGTGTGGCTATTTTACCCTTCAGCGAATATGTACTTACGGCGTCTTAGGAGGAGTGGGGGAGGACGGGACACAAACAATTTTTGTCAGGAAAAAAGCAGGAAATCTGAGAATTTGGAATTGTAACAACCCTGTTCTGTTTCTCTCTTGGTTCGAGGCCGAATTCATAAAACAACCTGCTGAAATTCGCTATTCGCCTGCTGAATTCTGCTATAATGTCGTTTTTGTTGTGACCTTGAAGTACAAATATCCTGTTTTTTACACTTGCATTGAGCTCCTCCGTTGGTTACGTGGTTAAATATTCCTATATTTTATTCATGATCATATTATGGGTGTGAGTCCATTATTACCCTTCGAACGCGAATACTACTATGCAAATTGCCTTAACGTAACATTTCCTCAAAACACCCCCATCTTTATTGATAAATGGCAGTATAGGTACACCATATACGCAAGAGAAACTTGAAGAAAGTCCGCTGAATAACCGCAGTTCAGGTCAAATGTCAGCACTGACCAGGCGCGGGGACCTACAGCAGTTTCGTCAGAGAAAGCTAGCGCTTCTCGTGTCCGCTGCTCCTCTTGACCGTTTTTCACCTCTAACACACGTGTTTCCATCAGGAAATCTTTCTTGATTAACAGTGCTCATCGTTTCTGCATTTCGTTCATAATGAACATCGTGTTTCCGTATTCCTCCACTTAACTCCGTAATCGTCGAAAGTTGAAGTACCTGGGTAATAACGTTTCTTATAACCGTAACCGGTTTTAGGATTAAATATGAACCAATCCTTGAGATGATAAGGAGAGAAGAATGTTAGCCGCTCACCTGTGTGGGTAAATCATTTGAAAGTTATATATCGATATCAGTTTCAAAATAAGACGATTCCGTCGTCTAAACTTCCTATTAGTGGTCTGTTGGACCCGAAATGGACCCTTCCTCTGTCGCAACGAGCTCGTTAACAGAAATGTTTGTTTGAACGTCTATGCAATGCTCCCTGAATATCCTATCAGAAACAACCTTTCCCCTACTGTAACAACCACACATAGTTTTGATTTCAAATTATTGTGTGTCATTTCCACTTGGCAGAGAATTTTTAATTCATACCTATTGTGTATTACTTAGTAATTATGTACTTATGTATTTGTTTCAATATTGAGAGGAAATGTTTTTTCGAGCTCCTCCATGTTAATTTTTCAACATTTTCGCTCATCAGAAAGTTTTCTTCTTGTTCCAGGATCATATTGATTTTCTTAAGCGTCGGATCACAAAAAACGCTGC
>JAEMON010000002.1:12462446-12474873 GCA_030264115.1 Lygus lineolaris | reverse complement strand
ACATCCACGTATAGAACGTAAAACCTTTAATTTTGAGGGGGGGGTTTAAACATTTTTTTTCGTGCTCGATTCCTAAGGTTCATTATTGAAAAATATAAACCAAAATACGTCCGTCCGCCGTACTCTGCACTTTCCTTAGTTAGTATGATCCAAAATTAATGAAATTTGATGTACTGGCCCCATTTGGGGTCTAGTTGTAACGCGAAGCTCGGCGTTACCGTCAGTCTTCTGTAAGAGGTAGAAAATAGGGGATGCAATTTCCAAAACGCCCTAGTTCGAAAATATCAACTAGGAAGGTATATTTGTTCAATTGATTTAAAATAGAACGCAATTTTTAGCGTCGAATGAGACCTCGCGGAGCGTTTTAGAACCAATCGTTCGCTCCCTGTGAGGACTTTGGGGTTGAACGGGAAAAGAGCAGAAACACGAGTGTGAATCGCAATTCTTCCCGAGTAGGCCAAATCCCCGTACAAAGATCACTGATAATATTATAACATTTATACAGAAAATAATAAACAGTTGTGTATTAATTTGCAGAGTTTTTGTAATCGGACTTGATCGTAAAGTTTCTTGGAATAACGTCAAACCTCACTCCAACATCTTATAATGAAGTTTGCGAACTTTATGGAAAGTTCGGGTTCGAGTTCGAACATTTTGGAATAAGCAATTCGAGTTCGAGTTCGGTTCGAAAGTTCGTGAGTTCGAGAGTTCGAATGCACCCCTATATGCACCAGAATAGTTGGGTATTGAACTCAGTTCAATTGGTCTCGTGACGCCTGTCTGTTCCTGTCTGTTGATATCCTCTGATCCGATGTTATTATTATCATCTACTATTTTCAGACAGCCCCCCCCCCCCCCCCCCCCCCCCCCCCCCCCCCCCCCCCCCCCCCTTTAAGTGCGCTTGCGCCCTCCCGGTTGAGAACCTCCGATATAAAGCCTACGAACGGCAAAAAACCAAAGTGGTGAAAAAATGTCAATAATATCATGCAAAAGCATTGATGGACCAAGCTAGTAAGTATGTTGGGGCTTTCTTCTCCTTGTTCTGGTTTTTGTCGCAGTATCGAATTACTGTAATATTCCTTTTTGATGAGCCAATTAAATTTTCGAATAAGACCATCATCATGTACGTCAAAGTTACAGACTGCTGCTCAAGGTACCTTGGTTGACCCGAGACTTAGGGCGAGAGTAACTCAGTTGTTGAAATGCATGAACTTTTCGTCAAAAACTCCTAACAAAGAAAAGTCCAGGAAGCTTGCCCGTCGAGGACAAGAACCAAAACTTCCCTGTGATCTTGAAGGCAACGCCCATGTCCTGACATTTACACTTCCTTTTCAAGGTCCCAACTCAACGCAAAATGCCCGCGAGAGCATTTGAAAAAAAAGTTGTGCGTTCCGAAATGGGTTCGAGTAAGAGAGGATTCGTGACTGGCCGATGAAAATGATAAATCGATGGATTGCGAGCGCGAAAATTGGGATCGAAGAGTAATTAATAATGAAGGATGTTTCTACTAATTCAGGGATTTTGTAGGATATCTCAGTACTAATTTGGAAGATTCGAAATGATAGCGTTTCTGTCAGTAAATTTCTTTATCGCAATCGGGTTTGGGCTTGGGCTGCAAATCTTACTGAGTTCTGCGGGTTTACTGGGTTCTGGGGGTTTTATACCTTGTTCCATCCAAATTAATACTTTTCCAATAAAAAAAAGCAAAGAAAGAATATAAAAGCATCGGTGATAAAAGCCCTGAAGTCTCTGTGCCTTTCCAAAGCTCTGTACTTGTTGAGAGGGCATTTCCATCCTATGCATTTCAGCTCCAGATTTCAGGCTCTACCTTTCATCATTTGGTCCAGATTTTAAAAAGCTCTGCTCGAATATCCAAGCTCAAGGAGTTTTCTGTTCATAAATGTTCATGATAAATTGTTTGAAAAATAACAATGCAAATTGTTCTTTTACTTTTATGTTCTTTTCCGAGTCTACCAAGTAGCGGAAGCATTGTTTTCACTTTTGGGAGGTGAACGAATTTTTGCCTCCAAAATCAAAATTTAAACTCGCGTTTTACGTTTTAGACCTTCCTGAACAATTTTGGTTTCGTTTTTCTGTCTGTCCGGGAATCCTTGCAACACGTATAACATTAACAATTTCCATCCGATTTTGTTCAAATTTTCTGGGATTACACGGGTTAGCCCCCAGATGGTCCCCTATGAAATTCATTGCCATCCGACCAACGGTAGCCTCTGCGCGTGCGTAAACATGAAATCCTTGAAACATCAATTTCTCGAGACCTAATGTTCCGATTTAGCTCAAATTTGGAGGAAAGTTGAATATTGGAGATTCGACAATGCCCTATGAGTTTCATCAAGATCTTCGACAATTTTCATCCGATTTCGATTTAATTTTCAGGGATTGTGCAGGTAGTAATCCCTTTGATGATTTTTTTATATATCTGTTATATATATAAAATCATGTTATGGATACGAGGAAGCTATGTGCTACACCCAACTTGCAGACTTTTTTTGTCCTATTTTTGGGTAGGTAACTCAGTAATCGGAAGGTTCCAATAAACCTGTAAATCTCAGAACTATGCCCATCCCCAAGTCTCCATACATAGCTGCATCACGCAAGCACAAAATAAAACCCCAGGGTTCAGGCTGCAGTGGGATGAGATGCTGGGAGGACCGCGTTGTCAAGGCAACCATCTGCCTCCACGTCGGAGGAAGGCACAAAGCGAGAGTCCCCGCGAATCAGGAGAGCAAGTCCGCGGTGGAGCTCGCGGATTCCCTCCCAGCTGCCCTTCACGATCCCCATTCATGCTCCTGGCAGCCAAGCTTCCTCACCCCACGTCGCATGGTCCTAGATCCACATAAGTACCAACAGATTTTGTCGTCAAACATATTTGTTATACCTTGTTCCATCCTAATTAATACTTTTCCAATTAAAATTAATAATTTTCTTATTGAAGTTCCGATACAATTTGAACGGCAGAAGTATTTTACCTAATATTACCAGGAAAAGCGATAATTTCACTGGGAAATGCTATATGTACTGCGTACCAAGAGAAATGTTAACCCTGCTTCTATCGTGCAGACCTTTGTATGCCCACACGCTAACGAGGAGAACATTTGAACTGAGTTGCTCTGTTGATGAGGTAAACTGTAATTTGCAGCATCTATCCTATTTTCATATTTTGTCCGAAGGTCGCCATCCATAATCAGACCACGTGAATGAGTCAATATGTTCCTCCATCAATGCCGTAGAGTATGGGCGAACTCTCGATTTTGAGGAAAGTATGAGGTTTTAAGATTATAAAAATCCTCAGATTATAAATATTGTCATCATTATACTCAGAATGTTCCCTAGTCTCGAAATTCATTAGGTATCTACGCATACCCAAACTGTACTTGACTGTAATCTATACTTGAATACCTACCTGAAATGATAAAAAGGCATGTTTTCCCAAACCACCTTGTATAATACTTGTATAACAAAGAAAGAAAAATTGCCCATGACCTAAAAGTATATTATAGGATTAAGTGATACGAATGACCGCTGCTGTAACCCATTTCACGTTCACTGTAAGTTGGATGACTCGTGGAATGAAGTTACATCATAAAAGTGGGATGACTGTGTGACCAGTTCCGTAGGGTGAAAGTGATGGAGGTGATCACGCTCAAGTTCAGCGGTCTGCCCGTTCTCAGAGATCCATTATAATTATAGGAAGGCTGTAGCATTCAAATCAACGAATTCCTTAGGAAAGGGATTTATAGATCAAAGAAGTGAGCTTGTCACTCCGAAACCTCCATTGGGAGGTTCAGCAGCTCCCTGGCAAATCTAAAGTGAGTCGCGTACCTAATACCTGACAATTTAGTTATTTAATTCTCCAGAGTAGTTGGGGTGAAGACATTTATGCGCTCCTCTATTTCAAGTCGTCCGGCTGGTTTCGATGTTTTGGTTTGTGATTTTCAATTTAAAAAAAAAAAATTGGAATCGAGCATGAAGCATAATATTATTCTAGGCAATGACGCTCTCGAGCTCCTCAACTCTGTTGAAGAACCCATGTCTTGATGAATAGGTTAGTCTTAGACTTTCTTAATGCATCTATTGAGGCTTAGGCGTATGCCGGAACGTAAAATCGCGAAATTTTTTAAGAATTAAGGCTGCAGTACAGTGCTTGTTATTCGTTTATTTGACTGGGAGTAATAAGTAACTCCAGCACCAAATTAAATGAGTAGATACATAACTGTGGGTATTGTGTGTTCAACATGTTCCTGTTCGATTAAATTATTTTGACCTGAATTTTATCAACTCGAACTCAACAAATTGATAGTTCTCTAACCTAAGGACCTTTTCTTGCGAAAAGCCGAGGTATATTCTCTTTGTGGATTCATAACTGCCATGATAACACTGCGAAGAGTGAGAAAGTAGTAGTGGGAGCTGTGGTGACCCTCGCGAAGGAAGTGCGAGAGATGAGGAACGAGCTTCACGGTCAGTGAAAGTGGAAGAGCGAGCCGGGAGCCGATGACGCGGCCAGATTATCATCCACACCATTTACTTCATAATTTTTGGATAAATGGATAATAGGCAGTTACATTGGGCCAAGCTTATTTTCGGGAGATTCTTCTAAAGACTGATTAATCTTCATATTAACATCTACATCAATTTCTATTGTACGGTCAGTTGTACTGCGATGTGTAACTTACCGCACTAACTACCTAATCTCCTTTCGTAAAAACCCAATGGGAACACAACTTGTTTCCCCTCCCCACAAATAGTGGAAACCTCCAAATATTGGAGAAAGTTTATAGCTGTTCGGTTCGGTCTTCATCTTTAATTTTGATTAGTTGTAAACCTACATCATAATATTATATTCAGTTCTTCTTCGTTTACTACCTTTTTCAGTATTGAGCAATTATTTGTGGGTATACTACAGCTCTAATTCTCAAGCAGTATTAGGAATCTACTAAAGTGCTTCTGATTCTGCCCTCACATTTTTGGACTTGTCGAATAATCAATAAGGGGAATTTCAAAATTATACTGACTCAATTGCCTGTCACATGAAGATTGTTCCTCACAGATTACGTGATAATACTTATCCTGCGACACATCAACTGCCTGATTACAAATGATCCCGATCTCCGAAAATAAGGCCATCTTTGGTCTCCAAAAAAAATCGGATTTCGGCAGTCTTCTCTAGGCTAAATTATCTCAGCAGACCAATTTTGTGGAACATTGATCTGGGAGGTAAGGTATATTTATTTTTAGAAGTATAGGAGTTGTTTCATATCCCGGGTGGGCTCGGAGTATAATTTTTCTAAATTGCTGCTACTTGTAGAGTTCAAAGGAAAGCAGTTTTTTGTGATGAAAAACTCATTTCGAATGGCAAGAGATAATGAGGCCGCATTGTTCCTCAATTTTGAAATAAAATAGCTGACCCCATAAAATAGCTGACATGACCGTGAACGGACCGAAATATTGGTACCGGGTCGAAAAAACGTCGCCATGTGTACCAACTGTTCCGTCAGTTCTGCTTTTTACACACCTTCCAAGGTCCCTAGATGAAACTCCTGAATGGGGTCTGCGCATGAGAAATAAAAATTGGAAAAAACCCATTAATTATGTTATTTGAGTTGCCATGACTAGTAAACACTATTTATCAGGACAAAAAACTTTATGTGGGAGCAGAAAACGTAATGTTAAAATGTAATGTTTTGAATTTCGCGGGGGGGTGTGACGTACGTACCTCCAGAGGTACGTACGTCACCGCCCACTGCTGTCCCTTTAAAAACCGTTCCGATGGTTCCGACATTCTCCGCATGGATGCGCTTCGACCAATCAGCGCGCTCCATTTCCGCGCGCATTTCTTCAAACGTTCACATTTCTCTTCGTCGATAAAAAAATAGGGAGACCACATAATTATGAAATAACCCCACTTTGGCCATTTTGGATCGATTCCCTTTCAATAAAAATTGTAAAAAAAAATCATGCGCAGACCCCATTATACCTTTTTATTGATCTAAGTTGCAAATACCTCAAATCTTCAACTCCTAAGTTTACTTTTCTCTCGATCAGTGTTATAGTAGCTATCTATCCTCCTGACGATTCTTTCGAAAGTAGTACATTGTGTGGATAGGATTCACTGTCTTGGACGAGTGGGCCACACCTTCTGCGAGGCCCAAATGTGCCCGTTGTTGCATGAACCGCTTGTGCAAATAGTCTACACATACCTCCCACCTTACGATTCCGTAAGTCCAACTCGTGTGTGAGTAAAGCGTATATGTATCTTAGTACTATGTTCACAACAACTATGTAACAAATATATTTGAATTGCATGATATTGCATTAAAACTTTCCCTACTGCGTCGTATTACTGTATGATTATATGAAATGATGGATTCTACATCTAGAACTCAGAAGTCGCTTTTCATCTTAGTGAGTTCCTATACACTGTTGAGGTGGGGATGGGGTCGTCCAACTTCGAACGTGAATCCTTCAGAAAAATCACGTAGAAAATAGAAGAACTGACTGAATGAGCCGCTGATGCGAGTGACCGGACACCATTGCCAGCACAATCAACTCAATTCTCCGGAGTTTTGTTTCGTCCTCAGGCGAGGGGAACTTGACAATGGTCGAATGATGATCGAACTTCACGTCTTGGGAGGTTGACGACCATTTCGACATTTCTCCAGAGTACATCAGCCAGGGGGGATTTGACCGATTTTACACAGTCCCACCACTCCGAACAAAGAGAGTAGGTAGATCGAGGGAAATGGAATGGTTGCATCAGTGGCTCTCCTCTTTCTTAATACAAATCAAATCAACTGATAACGTATTATTCGATGGACCAAGCGGAGGATTGAGGAAAATAATGTGGAATCAAACAGACAGGTCACACTCAGGCCACTATCAGGTCAAACTAGGCAACATTTCTGTCACAGTTTTGTTTTGCAGTGTTTTATAAGCTCTGTACAACCTCTGTATAATCTCTGCACGGTTGAATTATAGGCCTCGTACATAGCGACCGCTGCGCTCCAAGTGGCAGCTGGGTGAAGAATTGGGCACAAGGCTGGGCGAGCTCTTTGGTGTTAGTGATCGAAAACATTTTCCGAAAAGATATTCATCCATGCTTCCACACGAAAATTCAATACAGAGGATTACTGTGTCCACGTACAGGTATGTGCAACGACCGAAAATACGTAAAATGGAGAAGGATGAACGAAAAGGAATAATTTTTCGTCAAAAAAATCCATTTATCGTTATCCTTCTGTCCTTTTGTGAGATCCTCAATTTCCTTTGTTTTTCTTGGTTTTAATCTTCCTTTTAAGGTTTTAATCTTAATCTTTATCTATTATGGTTTTAATCTTTTAATCTTTATCTTTAATCCTTTTGGTTTTAATCTTCCTTTTAAGATCCTCAATTTCCTTTGTTTTTCTTGGTTTTAATTCCTTTTCCTTTTTAAAATTGATCCAAAAATGAGTCGGTGCTTTGTCGTCGGCATAAAATTATCGTATTATCTATTACCTTCAACCGTGACTAACACAATGTAGGACCTAATATATATTTAAAATCTTAACTCGCCTGATTTCAATTTCATCTGATATTCCACAAAATTCCTTCTGAACATTCATTTCATTTCACAGAAATAAATAACTGTGTCTATTGTGTGTGATCATGAATGTGTCTACTTTAATAAATTTAATGGGGTCGGCGCATGTTTTTTTTTTTTTTTTTTTTTACAATTTGTATTGAAAGGGAATCGATTCAAAATGGCCAAAGTGTTGTTATTTCATAATTTTGTGATCTCCCTATATTTTTATCCACGAGGAGACATGTGAACGTTTGAAAAAATGCGCGCGGAAATGGAGCGCACTGATTCGTCGAAGCGCCCCCTTCACCGAACGAAATGCCATCAGCTGACTACGTATAATATCCACGAACGATTTTTGGAAGGGGCAGCTGGGCGGTGTGACGTACGTATGTACCTCTGGAGGTACGTACGTCACAGCCCCCCGCGACCCGCGAAATTCAAAACATTCCATTTTAACATGACAATTTCCTCTTCCACATGAAGTTTTTTGTCCTGATAAATGGTGTTTACTAGTCATGGCAACTCAAATAACATAATTAATGGGTCTTTTCCAATTTTTATTTCTCATGCGCAGACCCCATTGGCCTTACGTTTGGTCATTCTAATATACGTCAAGTTACTTCAGCCTCATTTTATGAAGTTATTATATTATACTTGCCCCACTTTTTCCTGATCTCGAATGGTACAGAGGAAACTAATTGAGCACTGCCGAGGGGGACAATGCTGAGTAGTATAATTCGTGACCAGAGAGTTCGCCTGATAGCCACTAGGGATAGGGACACCTCAAGGACCTATCGTGAGCTCCGTCCTTCCCCGCCCCTATGAGTTGCATTACTATGTCGCTTTACAATGCTACTCTTAAAACCTCTTTCCACCACATAATGTTGCTTAACCACCAACAGTCAGTTTTGCATACAAGCGCTCACTGCTCTGCTCCAGTTGCGTTCCTAAAAGGAGCGATCGCCTTCCACGTCGCAGGGATACAGCCTATACAGGGTCATAACATTGAAGTTGGAGTTGAATCGATTCTTCCTGTTTCCATCTTCTGATTTGATGGAATGCATTATACATTAGACCTCTGATGTAATTCAGCCCTCCCCGCCTTTTTAACCCCAAGTTGACAAAGGTTCCTGCATCCCCGAATTTCCATTCTAGTCCCAGAGTTGCGATATCGGAAGTCTTAATGTTTTCGATCTATGTTTGCTGAAAGAGAAAGGCACCTTAGGTTTCGATCTATGTTTACCCAATGCTTAAAGAGAAAGGAACCTCATAAAAATCCGTTTATACAATCCTGCATTAAAATCCGTGAGACAATCCTTGTGTGACAGTCTTGTGTACAGTGCCGGGCTTAACTATTCAAATATTTGCTTAGACGTAGTTCTGTTCGACTTGTACATACCCTCGTCTAGTTGTTCACTTTATCGCCCGAATTTAGAAATTTCCATTGGGAGTAATATTGAACAAATGATGTGATTTTGGTTTATTATTTTCAATAATGAACCTTTGGAATCGAGCACGGAAACATTTTTTTTTACCCCCCTCAAAATTTGAGGTTTTACGTTTCAAGATACGTAGAAACCAGTAGGGGATGAAATTTTCAAAACGCCCAAGCTCGAAAATTTCAATAATAGGAAGGTATGTTTTTTCCATCGATTTAAAATAGAACACAATTTTTAGCGTCGAATGAGACCTTGCGGAGCGTTTTAGGACCAACCGTTCGCTCCCCGTAAGGACTTAAGGGTTGAACGAAAAAAAGAGCAGAAACACGAGTGCAAATCGCAATTCTTCCTGAGTAGGCAAAATCTCCGTTCAAATATCAGCTGTTAAAATGCAACTTTCGTTCGATTCCACCAACCCAAGTTTTGTTTTCTACTTTCAGAAGCTTCCTTAGTTACTGAATTCCATTAACAATGAATGATACAACTCTCCGATAATAATAATTACAAGAAGGTACCTACTCATTGTCGCCAAAAGATGATTGTGAACCTCGCGGTAGGTGGGTATTTCATGTCAATAGGATCTTTGTAGATGGGCGATCTATACAGAAAATAATAAACCGTTGTGTAATAATTTGCAGCGTTTTCACTATAATATCTGCGCTTGATTGAGGGCTTACTACCAGACTTTTTGAGGCCATAGTCCTAAGCTCTATGCATTGTGCATTGGCCTTGGCATTTAAATGGCGTCTCATTTCTTTTGGTATTATAAACTGAAGAGACTAGAAACTTTGAGAGTTAGTGACTCGAGAGTTTTCTACTCTCTTTAGTTATAAGCTTACTAACAAAAAGGTCCGTTTTGATTAATACTACGCACTCTAGCAACAAAACAAAAATCCTTCCTTACGAAATAGAACGCTTGATCGTAACCATCGACACCCCGGTGTCCTCCCTTATCTACAGGATATAGTAAACAATAAGCCGTCGTTAGGAACTGCGTCGATCACGATGAAAGAGGGAGTCTGGTGGGCTCTGGAATGGCATAGTTGCTTCTAGGAGCTCTCTGATCATTTTGCGACCATCCTCATCGTAATCAGTACAACAGTTTAGGCATGATGGAACAACCAAAAAACATGGAACATACTATACTATAATATGTAGTGTAAAAAGTTCATATCATGAATATTTCGGTACCACTATCAGCGGCCTGGGTGGCGCCATTATTGTGGCAGTTGACGCAACCACAAGGCATGGACTAACTCGTAAATATGTAGATTAAGGAATGCTGCTTTTGGTTTTGAGCTCTCACATTTTTTATGCAATATTTATGGCGCCGTTGCCAGGTCCTATCTACCTACTTGGTACGTACTCTCATCCTTAGTATAAAGTGGAGGTTGGCTAATGAATATCAACAATAACTACCATATTTAGTTAAATTACATTAGAAGCTACATTTATATACTCGTATTTAAACTCTTCCTCCGAACTCGTGCGTTCCTAGGAAAATTATACACACATAATCTTATCGATATCTTCATTGCACGTACGAGTTCTGTACTTCTGTAAGCGGTTCACTCAGTTTCTGAAACACCTACACTCAGAGAAGAAGATTTTGTGTAGTTATCTTACGTTTGAGCTTTATCGATCATCATGCATGCTTATATAAAAGGTGAGAATCCTCGCTGTTTTTCTGTGTCGTTGGCATTAAATGAAAATTAAAGATATTTCAACTTGCAAAACGAGTGGGTCAAAAGGGTGAGTCAATTAGAAGTATTATACAGTTTGGAATTTGTCCCTCCACACTTGGTCAAAACTCAGAGAATCGAACTGTGCACTAGGGATTTGGTGCACTCATTGATCACCCAATGAACAGTCGTGGCTTGTGCAGCGTTGGAAAACAAAGGTGAACTATAACGAATCGAGTTTTATGAAATTGACTGCTCACGGCTTCAAAACAAAAGATATTTGCCCAATACCAAGGTGGATCGGGTGGTTTCTTTGTTCCATAGAATTGCTCGTGCTTAGTGTGCGTCACGAATAGTTTGAAGAAATTACGTAATTATGTGTAAATGTCAAGGGAATTGAAATTTGAATGAATAGGAAATTCGAGTTTTTCCCGCCGATAGTGTTCTTTACATTCTTCCAAAAAAGGTAGATCTTTTGTTTGTTTATTCAAAGTTTTCATAGTTTCTTCCTTTGAGAGTTCTTACTGAGATTAGGACATACATTACATTCAATTCCGTGAACAATAAAACGATTATATTGAAAAATTGAAAAAAGGTTAAGGTGTGTGGGTGAAGAAATTACCCCCGTCACCCTCTGGCTCTGGCATTGTTGGACAAACACATTTTTCAAATAGGTACTTTAGTTTTTCATTGTTAATGAGATTTTAATCACTCCATTTCCCATATTCAACGATACCGTTGGAACTGCCCGAGTCTCTAGAATGAGTTTTGACATTATAATCAATATAAAATAATGTAATCAGGGTGAATACTAATAATAAGAACTAATAAGAATATACTAATTATAAGAAATCGGAGTTAATGAAGTGGTCTATTTCGACCAAAATCTCGAATTTTTATTATTGGAATGGGTTTCCACAACTTCGTCGCGAGTGATTTAGTTCGTACTCATAGTTTATTCACACACAAATTGTACCTACAGTACAAAATACATCATAAGTATACAAATATTGAGGTCTTAGCAAGTTAACAGCACCATTCACTTGGCTCGAACGAGCATTGAAATTGATGTAGAAATACTATGTATTGCCTTTCTTTTAAATGAGTTGCTACGTCTTTGACTCTAATCTCACTGCCACATTTCTTGGTGATTATGCTCGTTCTGCCTCTCTAAAACTTTTTACACTAATTTCGCCCTAAATAACACCTATTCACTCAACTATTTTCAGGTATGGACTCTACTGTAGGAATCAACCATGAACCCAAATCACATTCATGATCTATGCCATCTCATATCGGGACCCCCAAAGGGTCTTTTATTTGTTCCGTGTTTCCAACGGTATGGTTGTACGTGGGAAATAGAGTGGAAAGGTCCTTATCAACAACGAAAAACATAAGTATTAAAATTGAGAAATGGCGTTAGCCCTATTCTCTCTGGGCATTATTACGTATTTCCGGCCTGCCGAAAGGTGTTATTTAATTCAAAGAATAACACGATTGTCTGTGGTGTGCGGTCTGTAGAAATGCCGAATAGTTCGATCATTATAAGAAAGAACAACAGACTCAGATAGGTAATTTATTGTAACAAACTCGAGATCTGAATGAATCTGAATGGTGTTCGCCCTCTCTCGGTGATACAGGTAAACTGTCGATTACCGGGTAGTCTCCCAGAGAGCGCTACGATGTCTGATTTCTTGTAGCCTGTTATAGCCAGGCAACGAACGTCA
>JAEMON010000002.1:12450782-12462436 GCA_030264115.1 Lygus lineolaris | reverse complement strand
TCGTTGCCTGGACTATTAGTTCGTCCCTTTGAGTATTTTGTAGGTATTCTAGTATAACATAAAATACTCGTATACACTTGAAGGTTCTTTCACCGATGGTTCTTCCAGACATCTTACTAAATATCCATTCGTCTTCTGAACGGATTAAGTCATTCCATTTTAATTATCCATAGTTCTTCTGGAATATTTTGGTTATTTCGACTCAGCCCAGTTTGACCAGTATCATTTCTCTTTCAAACGATTAGGTACTTTTTGTTTAATTTTACACTTGACAAGGGTTTTTTTTTTAGTGACGTAAGATAGAAACCCAGAAAAACTGTGTGACCCCCGAATGCTTGTCGCGCTTATGGAGACTACGACTAAAATTTAAAAAAGCTGCAAATGATGACATGAAGGTTTATTATTTTTCTGTATAGATCATCCATATGTAAGGATCCCATTGTTATTAAATCAATTCCCCATCCCATGATAAAGTAATAGTCCGATACACTTTTTGGTTATTCTGATCAATGATTTTATAGTAGGTAAAGTACCCACCTCAATTATATCACGAGGATTTCAATCATTATTTCTTTTGTCCCTCTCCACCTCTCTCACGGAGAGTTGTTGTAGGTCCTTCAATATTGTAATCCACTATAAGGATGCTCATAAAAGTAAACAAGAAGCTTGAATTGGCGGAATCGGAAGAAAGTTGAATTTGATCAGCTGATCTGTGAACGGCGATTCGACCTACTAGGTAAGACACGCGTGTGTCTGCTCTTTTTCAAATTGTTAGGGGGGTTTAAAGAAATTTGTTTGTGCTCCATTCCAAAGGTTCTTGAATATTGAAAATAAACCAAAACATTAAACAATCTTCAGGCTGATTTTCTGACTTCCGTTTCTCTGCTTGCTGATTCTTTGAATGCTAGTTTTCTAAATAAGGACTCGCAAACGTGAGACTCTATTCCTCGAATCTGGGGATCATCTTCAGCCTCGGTAGACAGCGTGAGATGTCGAGATAATTCGAGAGTTGTCAACGATCGATTTTTTTGCGTTGTGAACGAAATGGTGGTAATGGAAAATCTTCCGAAAACTTCCGCTACTTTCTTTACATAATTTCGTGTGGTTTTCGGGGTATTAGGTCATAACTAAAGAACGTTCCATGCTAAAATCTCTAACTTTAGAGATCTCTCGAAAACAGGGGTTTTTCGAAGAATATCTAGGAGGAACTTTGCTGCTAACTAGTTCTGGAATCGATCCCTGAAGTTTTGTTGTTCCTAGTGTGTTACACCCTTTATAATTTGGCATGAGCTGATTGTTTGGTGTAGGTACGGCCATAATCATCTCCAACCGTCTGTATGTCCCATTTCCAGAGTGATTGTTCGATCAAATGAATTATCTTTCTTTTGACCTGGATAAAGGTGTCTTACTATTTTATTCTTATTTTTCTATTCACAATCGTGTTATTGGTTTCTCCGTTGCTTTGGTGCTTGGTCTTGCATATCGACTGGCCATTATGAAAATTCCTAAAATATTATACTCCAATAAATTAAGGACGTAGGAAATAAATTATTCATCGAAGAGATCGACCACAGCTCACAACGTACGAGTAGTATGCCCTATGTAGGTACCTACCAGTTCCATTTTCAATCTTGTTGGAAAGAATTTGGCCATGAAATAGACCACCAACGACCTATGCATTTTTTACCTTGGGAAATAATGGATAGCGAAATAAGTACCTGTGGTTTTAGGTGTTTTGCTAGACAAAAACATTCCTAAGATCGCTGTGAATGCCATATTATCGGCATGCCGTCTGGTATACGGTATCTGGTATCTGGACTTCTGGTGTACGGGCAAAGTACGAATCCAATAAATCAATTTCTGAAACACTCCTCCTCATTCTTCCCACGCTTGTATTCTTTGTTTGTTTCTCCGTACCTAAATGAAATGATAATTCGCTTGGAGTTAGGAGACGCCATCCCTTGAAGATGCCAGCTCATGACCTTGGCCTTTGAAGATGAGCCATGTTGGATGTTGACCACTCACTTTTTTTCGTTTTGTTCGCTACATAGGATAGGACTCTTTCGTAAAATAAGCGAAAATGGTCGCGTTGATCGCGAAATCGTAATTTGTTATTCTATTCAACTAGGTGTCGCATAATAGTCCAGTCAATTCCAATGAGATGGTTGTAGACAACAGTGAAGGAGGGGGTATTTTTCTCTTCGTACTGTCTAGCTAGAACTAAACATGTTAAAATGGTACGGCGTCCCAGCAAAAGAGACCTGCCTTAAAACCAACCGATACCATTCATGTATTTGTCAACTAAACGGCAAGATCAGACCTGATCTCTCATTACTTCCACAAAGCCGAAGCAACATTCATTTTGCACACAAGAATATCGTTAGGTACAGCTCTGGTTAGGAAACCAACTTACTTCAGAACTATAGGGATGGGAGCTCAAGACAAACTGCCTAGCCCAGTCTTCACCAAAGATCCGGTTGCACCATGAGAAATCTTGAACGTGATTTTTGTAGTAGCTTAAATGGGCATCAATCCAACATTTCTCTTGGTGCTGTCAAATCTTTGGTGAAAACTAAATCTAGTCAGTACCATTTTGAAATACATAACAATCCAGCTTTCTCGACTTCAGCATGCTATACGGGGAGGGGTTATGGCACGTTGGCTTTCGGCCGTACATGTGTTGCAGAATGATGTTAACGTTTTATAAATTCTTGCTTTCTTCTTACCGAATCGCCGATTTCTGATGTTGAATCGCAACCATTGAAAGCATAAACTGGTGCATCTTGGTGAGTAGAGTAGTACCTGAAAACATAGGGATATGCGTTTCCACTTTTCGTCTTCCAGGTTCCATGAATAACAAATTGCGCTCGTGGCGTATTTGCGACAAGAGTCACTGCGATGAATATAATCTACAATTACAGCTACATTGGATGTTTTCCCCAGAAATGTTTGAATGACAGTGTTCAGAATCAGCACGTCAGCATCGTCTGACGTTTGGTTCGTCATGATGCAGTTTTCCTGGAGTCTAGATCTTGTTGAACAATTGTGGTATCCACCCCTTAAGCGGAAGCGCTACCTACCCCAACCTGGGGGGTGTCTACCTCGCAACTACCCCCAACACATTCCCGAAGAGAAAAATTCTCCCCCCTTCAATGTTGTCTACAACCCCTTTTCTGGTGGTGTTCATTGACTGAACTATAATACAAGATTTGGGGCGCGTACTAATGTATAATTTTGTGGTGATGCCAATTTCTTCGTTACCGCCAACCACCCCAGATGGCTATGCAAAGTATTCCACCAGTTTTCTTGCGCGCCTGAAATTAGGACGCTCCAATGTTAAGGAAAATGCAATATTTAATTGCATATAAATACTTGAAATTTTATTGAATGTGCGCAAAGAGATCCAGTCATGCAGAATGGCTCAACGAAAAAAAGAACCCATTTATTGTTTGTATTCATGCCTGTTTATGCTTACATGTGCGTCTAAAAGATGTGTTTGCGATAATAGAAGGTATTGAATGGACCATTGAGGAAATTCTTTATTTTACATTACAAAACAGTATCACCAAAGTCTTACGCACGTCGATGGGAGGAATATGGTGACATTTGAAAGTACACTTGAATGTCTCTTCAATTAAACAAACGATTTATAAAAAAACTAGTTGCTACACTTACTTAATAATTGGGATTATAGAATAATAGAACGCACTTATATACCTACCTTCAATATGGTGACATTTGAAAGTACACTCAAATGTCTCTCTAATTAAACAAACGATTGATAAAAAAAAACTACTTGCAACACTTACTTGATAATTAATATAAAATGTTTGCTGGTAAGCCTTGATTATATTCTTGGTAGCACTGTACAACCTCTTACGTTTTATGTACATGACATGTGGACCCGCCATAAATAATGTTTCACAAATAACATAGATAATTAAGATTCAAAATCATGTTCATTTTTTAAACCCTTGTTTCGGAATTGGGTATGAGAAAATAAAATAAAAAGGATGAGACATCTGCTCCGGAGGCCCTCCCCTACAACTCTACTAAGTTAGCTCTCTAGTTGTACTTACTAGCAATTTTACTAAATAATTTGTTCGAGAACATATATTATTGGTACCAATAGTAGGTATATATCTATTCATTTATAATTTATATCGATGGTGTACTCATTCTCTTCAGTTAGTACCAGTAGGTATCATTTGTACTTCCTGAATGGAGAGGTCTTCCCTAGGAATAGAGATTATGATGTGTCTCATTATGGAGTAGAGAAGTGAAAATGGTAGGTGAAAAAGAGAAAATGGTATTTTAGGTAAGTTATTATTGAATACTATCATTGATTATTATTGTTCTAACTCCGTAAATCGTAAAATTAGGGAAATTGGATCTATGAAGAACGATTCTATGTTTCAATTCACAGTAATAGGTTTCACAATCTCGAAAGTCTGTTACGAAATTATTATTGCTACGTATAATATTATTGCGAATGAAATCTGAAAGCCATTTCAATAAGGAATAGATAGGTACCTACATATCTTTGTACGAACATTCGGACAGGAAATTTAATAGTGTTATATATTATGTATGGAAAGTTAAGTACGTATATACTGATTAAATCAGTGCACAACCAATCATTTATTAAAGAAAGAAATCGAAAACATTGCTTTCACCATGAGAGAACTAAATTCCAACCTTCCCCAGAAAAATAACATAAGACCAAAAGAAATACTAATTTGAAATCCAAAACGTTTTTCCTTATTGTTAGTGTGCAGTTCTACTCTTTGTAGAAAGAATACAGATGTTTTTACTTACCTACCATGGTTTAATATAATTATGCCAAAGACACAAATAATAATAGTTACATCTTTTTAATTTTTCCATCCCACATGTTCAAGCCCAAGCTGGAAAAGGAAGTAGGTCGAGAACTGAATCATTTCTTGAAACACCTATTTCGAATGTTTCTTATCTAATCATCATGTTTCTTCACGTTTTGGACATAAATTTCTGTGAGTCCGTATGGGTGTTAGTTTTTGTTCTTGTTTTTTTCTTTTTTCTTTTGTAAAACACATTAGGTACCTATGAACTAATGGTTTCTATGAGTTATATTAGTCTCTGTTCTTAGAACTGTGCGTTTAGAAAGCTTAGAACTTGGACATCATAAACATAAATATTTCATGGTTGATGGAGTGTGGAGTGTTTTGTCCCGCTAGATAAACTAGGACAAAACCTGTGTAGCAAATTGTTGCAAACACCTAGGTAACACTCTACGTCAATACAGGTTCAATATTTTAAATTCAATTCTGCTTCTATTCATGTGTTTCGAATGCCATTTTTTATAGGAAGAAGACCTTTATCTCTCAACGTCTCAGATTGTCCTTGGCGTTTTTACAATCCGAACCGTTACCTACCTAGTCATCTTCTCACGCATTCTCTCTTCGGGTTTCCTACTTCTTCCTCGAGCGTTCCTTTCATCCATTCAAATGGAATACTGGATAAGTGAAGAAGAAAAAAAATCGAAGGAAGAATAATTTTGTATCTACGTATATCGCAGGCTTTTGGTACATGACAGCTAGTACTTCCCTATCGGATTTAACCTTTTCCACATCCAATTAAACCTTCTTCATTTTTAATAACCTCTTTTCACTTATTCAATTACCTACCCAAATTTCGCCTTTTTCGCGAATTTTTGAAGAAGTGTGTCTCACTCCAGACGATATCTGACGCCGGAATCTATCTAAAACATCCAACACTATTTCAAAATGTCAATAATTAAAATTGAAAGGATGAGTTCGTTGGCCAGCATTTTTAGAGTCAAATTTTGAAAAATAAGGATTTAAAAAAAACTAGCGCGCGTGTGTGTGTCACTCCAGACGATGTCTGACCCTGAATCGAGCTTAAAAAAAAATCTAAATATCGATAATATCAAAAAGGATGAGTTCTTGTTGGCCAGAATTTTTGGAGTACTCCACACCAAGGATTCAAATTTTTAAAATTCAAAAATCGCTTTAAAACAACGTGTTTTTTCTAGGTTTTTGGTGTAAATTGCCATTGGTTTTTGGGGTTCCGCCAGTAGTGTGAAATATTTCTCCAACTTTTCTCAGTTAATAATCGATCAATTTCAAATCTGTTTTCGGCATTCTTTCAACTTTTTAATTCTGCAGGGCAACACTATCAAAATTTTAAAATTACAAAAATTTCACATTTTGTTGTCTATTTAAAATTTAGAATTTGAAATTTTGATTGTGCGTTGCCCTGCAGGATAAAAAATAGAAAGAATGCCGAAAACAGATTTGAAATTGATTGATTATTGGCTGAGAAAAGTTGGAGAAATGTTTTAACGGTAAAATGGAAACGGGAGGGGGGAATATACTATAAACATATTGACATGAAGTAGTATAATGAGATTTGTAGTGAGAGTTAATATGAACTCTATAATTCCCGAGATTTGCGAATTTTTTATGACAGTTCACACTCTGGCCGGAACACCCTTAAACATAGGAACACATGTATATTTCAGAATCACCGTGAAATTTCCTATGAGAATCACCCAAGATATGGGTTAAAATGATTCTTTGAAGATTCGCTCATCAACTCATGCTGCATGAATGGAACATTTTGTGGTGTTTCGTGCAAATTACCATTTCAAACTTAAGACATATGTGGTACATTCTGAATTAGCTTAAAATTTCCTATAAGAATCACTCACCAAAGCGTTCGAAATGATTCTTTGAAAATTCTCTCATCAACTCATCCTGCGTGACTGGAGCATTTTTAAATGGAGTACCTAGATTTTATTGATAGTGAGATGTGCGACATTATTTATGCGTAGCCTACATTCGTTAGTCTATTATTCTTGCTTCCTCTATTTTTTGGGAGAACAAACTTACTTTAACAACTATAGGTATTGAAATAATTGTGTTTCGTAGATCAATAGAGGAACGAAAAGTACACCAAGTATAATTGTTGGATGTTACCTTATATTGTATTTTCAAGTGCATCCTCTCACTAATCATAATAAGTACTTGTTCGTACGTCTTGTGATCGTCTGTTCTACCTGCTCACTCCAGGATTGATTTTTCAAAATCCAAAATTTCAAAAAGTAAATCAATTTGTTTAGATATCTAGTGTCACTCAGATCTATATTCACTTACGTTATCCCAATTTTTAAAAATCTCGTTCATGAAGTTTGTTACTTGGGTACGTGATCTCAATTTATTAGCGGAAGTTGGTCTTCAATTTTATTGGTTGAGTAGTGAAAAGTGATTGATTAGCTTGTTTCGAATAGAGCCGACATTTTCCACCTATTGATAATTTATTGTTCTATTTTATTACCTAATATTTACACCGTAATAAAGGCATTTCCCCTTTTTGGCACGTTTTATATGTGACATATTCTATGCTTTATAGAATAAATAATATTAATCAATACTTTATGAAACAATCTAAATTAATAATTTTCGTAAATAATGCTGATGATTGGCTGTTAGGTGCCTATTGATTAACTATTAGGGATTAATATTTCATTCATGCTCATTATACGAAAGTAGGTGGATACCTACGATTTTTACATAACAATCACCTCAACGTATCATCAATCACCTCATGTTAACTTGAGTGATTGGAAATTTAAAGTTTGTATCCTACTATTGTTCCTTTGGAGGTTTGGACCTGTATGAGTAAGTAGGTACCTCCTTATTTAATTTCTTCGACTTACATCTATTCTAATCCGAGTTCTAGGTCGGAATCGGAAATAATTAATCTATATATATACTTATTTCAGGTCGAATAGATTCCTTGTATAGTTTCGGCCTCGAACCCTATTTCAGAGTGTCGGTTTGGCGACAGACAGAGAGAATTGAATTGAGAAATTGATCACAGCAAATCATAATAGCAATCATTCATTCGAATGATGCAGGTACGTGGGTGAAGAATATGTCTGGCTTAGTCTTGGTTTCATGGATTAAAAATCCACCAAACAACTTTCAGTAAAAGTTAATCATTATTAACATCATTATTATCAGTTTAGCGTGAGCACCCCGTACCAACTCAGGACCCAAAAATTATACAAAGAACAATATCTCCCTCTGCGTTAAAACATCGTTCCGACGTTTTCTCCCCTCCATGACCCATGAATAATGTTACATTGCGGTTTAATAACCATAATTACTTACATTTACCTATAAAACAGTGTCTTACACCTAAATCTGGAGGGTTGAACTGCGCCCGACAAATCGTTGGCTGAAGACCTTAGTAATGTCAGATTCCACTGGCAGTAACTTTTGATGCATCTGTCAGGTTTATTTCTTTGACCTGATCCCTCATTGTTTTAGATTTCGAGTTGATGTCATAATGGCTTTTTAATATACACTTTAGCGCTTGAGAAAAATATTGTCGAGGACTTCTTTTGTCACTACTCGGTGGGGTCTCGTAGGGTTGACTTTGGGTCGTTGATAGAGACGTGCATTGATCTTGTAAAGTTCCTTTGACAGGTCACATCTCACGTTGAACCACCAGTCGCAGATAAAAAACGCCTGAAAGAATTATGACAAAATACTGAGTTAATTGGCAGAATAAGATAAAACTTTATTCACATAAATAATAGTGTAAATTATCTCCTCTTTTCCGGTGTAGCTCCGCTCCACGATTTTTGGATATTTGTTTAGAGAGACATTATTGGTCAGTTTCTTTGTTTTGTCCTGTGTGTCTCATTGAATAGTGTAAATTATCTCCTCTTTTCCGGTGTAGCTCTGCTACACAATTTTTGGAGATTTGTTTAGAGAGACATTATTGGTCAGTGTCTTTGTTTTGTCCTGTGTCGTGGGTGTCTCTTTTCCTTGTTCTTGTATTGTGATTTTTGAGGGATGATGTGGAAACGGAAAGCTAGAGTCCCCGTGTTTTGTACCTTAATGGTGGTTCTTGGATCTTTACACCTTTTTACGCACTGAAATATTCCCTGACGGGTCATTTGTTCATGAAATTTCACATATAATCCGAATTTGAAATTTTAAAAAAATTTGGGTTTCCATCCAAAATAGGGGAGTAGGTAAGGGCTACATAAGTTTTGCCCATGCGCCAACAATTGGGCATATGATTTGTGTTAATTCTTTATATAAATTAGCGACGTTTTCTACATTCCTCAGTCTCTTCCTTTTTTCCTCTTGTAAATAAATGAATTACCTAAATTATTCCTAGGAAATGGGATGTTCACGGTGAATGGACTACCCTGTCTTAAGTTATACCCTGCATTCGAACTCGATCGAAGAATGCAAAAAATTCGAACTGCAACTCGAACTTTCCAAAGTTTGAGTTTAAGTTCGAGGGTTCGAATTCACCATAGTATGACCTACCTGAGAGAACTGTGTTCCGTTGGGGCAGAGGAACGAGGCTTGTCGGCCGTCGATGTCGCAGTAATGCCAGGCCTGGCATCTCGTGTCTACGTCTGCGAAGAAGCCAGGATACTCCTGTTCGTCGCAGTAGAAGTCTGTGTAGGGAACTACTCCCAATACCGGGTAATCCGTCCCTGGCCTCCCTAGCAAACACAAACAATTTCGATGTGTTAGAAAACACCACACGAGAAGAAATCTTGAACTTTTTATCACAATGTCAGTTTGTAAAGAGTTAATTTTTGAATGGGGTACCATGCTATCGCTCATCCGTTACATGATTACTGTGTAGTCAAAGGACAAACACCCTGGGATTGGGATCAGCCTGGGGCGACATCCGTTCTATTCGACCCTCCCCACTAATTCTTTTGTGGGACGCTGTGAAAAGAGCACCCCATTCTCATCCTTTGACCGAAGATTTAATTCTAACCGAAATTACTTGATTTACCGGAACGAATCCTCTTTTGGTAGGTCCGCCTTGACCTCTGGAGTTCACACGGCAGCCTTCCCATTCCTACTCTCCCCTCATCATGCATCACCAAGTTGGTCTGGATGACAGGGTTTTCCGTGTAGGTACTTGGATTCCGAAAAATCAAAAATGAAAATGTGTCCTCCGCCGTACGTTTTCACCAAACCTATCGGCCGATTGATGGAATTTTTACTAAAAATCGTGACTCCCACCCCCACGATGTAATCTACCTAATAATTTGCACCGTTCCCAAAGATAACTGAGTGTGACGTGAAAATTGGGCCCTGTACGTACACAGCCGTTTACTATCTGTTTTCATTCTGCTTCCGTTCAACCGAGGAACGAGTCGTACATCGGGTAGTCAATTATGTGAATTTATCGTCTTGATGAATGTTAGTGCATATTCACGGATACATGTATTTGCGGTATTCAATATTTGTAGCTGATTACCTACCTTTTTTTTCTTAAGCAGACATCATCATCTTCATCATATCAATACATTTCAAACCCTATTTCTAGTTTTTGAATTGGTTGACTAATAAATAATGCGAGAGCCACAATACCTGTATAAATAATAAACATCCTTTTCTTTATTCGTATGGATTGGTTGTGGGGATTCGCGTCTTGAATGATCATTGTGGTCTCGTTGTGTTGTCCACGTTATCCCGAATATTTTTGGGCTTTGCAAATCCAGGAAACGATTTCTGTTGTACTGCAGTGATATAGCGATCGATTGTTGAAGATAGTCGTGGATGGCATTGATCTTTGAAAGCCATTACGTGACCGATTGGACCTTCCTTAGTTAACTCTGGGAGATCCTGGTAGATTTTTTCCCTTTCATTTTGTTCCTCTGTGTATAATTTGGCTTCCTATTATTGGAAGAGGCAGGTTGGGCATTTCATGCTTAGCCAGTTTAATTCTGAAGATTTTTTCATTCAATCAATGCGTTTTTAACTCAAAGCCCGTCATCACTAAGTAGGATTTTATCAAAGTTGGAAAAAATCACTGAGTTAGATTTGATTTAAGTTGACGGAAACATTTGTCCTTTTTGGGCTCCATTCTATCGGACCACTTTCTATTTGACACTATAACTTTTATATGATAGGAATTGTGTAAATCTGCATTTGTAATGTAATGATCAATGATTCAGTTATTAACAACTGCTCCCTGATAATAACTTGTTAGGTATCTAAAATTGAAATCAAATTGAGAGCCCTCGTAGGCAGGTATAGATTGATTACTATCTATTTTAATATACAGTTCGTTTCAGCTCTCTTTTATCTCTAAAATAGATCGATGAGCGCCTCCGAGCGTCGTAGTTGAACGTCATTTGATTCGACCTTTTGTCAAACGTCGCTTTATAAGGGCTGGACTCTGGGATGGAGGAGGGAAAGTTTTTTTAAAACTTGTTCAGCCGTTGTGGTTTGCGCAACACCTCGAGTAGGTCAGAGGCAACAGGTGAACTGAACCGTCTTGCCCATAACATACGGAAAGAAAGTACCTCAACATTCACCGCTCTGGGATATTACTCTCGTTTTGGTCCTCGACATTTTTGTTTTGGCAGTTCTGTGATTGATTCTGATTGAGTTTCTTCGCTAACAAGGAAGGATTCTTGGCTTGAGGCTTCCTGTTCCTCTCACACTTTTTTATTGAAACCAAAAGCGGAGATATGAAATACTGCCGACTTTTGAAAATAACTTCATGTGTTGCCATCGATTCCTTTTACCATGGTCGTTGGTTGATATAAGTAGGTACCCAATAGTAAAATGAGATAACATAAAATGACATTCGATACG